>CM070036.1:72102281-72112639 GCA_036250615.1 Ptychadena robeensis | reverse complement strand
CCCCCCCCCCCCCCTCCATCCCTTAGAAATGAGATGCATAGTCCCTGATATACAGGAGAGATTCGACCAGGGGGAAACAGATAAAGAGGCTCTAGCCCTCCCTGACTTACAGACTATCAACCACATGGACACCACTAGTACCTCAATAGACTCTACGGTTACATCAGTTGCAGGTATAGACGCCATATGGCATCAATACTCCCACACCATTCCATCTAAACAAGATTTTCTGCATTTAATTCAAGAAGTAAAGGAGGTATGTAGGGTGGAGATAAACGCCATAAGGGAGGATATTCACCAGCTTTACTCCCGGGTGGACCACATAGAAACTAACAAACAAAGAATAATGCAGGAGATACAAAACCTACAACAAGAGGTTACACAGCACGCGTTAACTATTAGAGAACTGCAACGTCAAAACGAGGACCTAGAGAACAGGGGGAGAAGAAATAATATTAGAGTTAGGGGGCTCCCAGAAAAAGTGCCAGAAGAAAATCTAAGAGAAACGGTTAAAACAATATTCAATATTCAATAAACTCAATAAGGCCAGAGACCTCCGAATTAAAAATGGACAGGGTCCATAGAGCTCTGAGGCTCAGAAACATCAATGGAATACAGAGGGACGTGATCTGTAACATTCAGGAACACACAGTAAAAGAAGAAACAGTCAGATTCCCAGAAGACGTCCCTAGGTTTTGCCAAGATCTGGGATTGAAACAACCCCATTTACCAGGCTGGAACCCTGTACCAGTATGAAAGCCACTCCATCAAACAGATACATGGAGCGAAGTAAAGCGAAGAAGGGGAGGGGAGAGGACTGTGTGATAACGGTATTCAAGATGGGGGGCGGATGGGTCGCGGGCAGAGACAGGGTGGTGGAGGGGAGAGGAGTCTAACAATTTAATTTAAGTATGTGTGTTTTTTTTCCTCCTTTATGGACATTTTAATCAATTTAGTTTTGTTTTCTCTATTACCCTCCCTAGCGCACTGCCCGTATCGCGCCGGTACGGGCAATTGAGGCAGTGTACACAGTACACTGCCTGTCATTTCCTGCCTTGCGCCGCTTCTCTTCACACAGCTGGTGTCATTATTGAGGGAAAGCCGGCGCTCCTCCATTAACACAGTGACGCGATCGCCCCCCCGCCCACTTCCGCATCACTGTGACGCGATCGGGGCGGTGCCGAAACCCCGGAAATGCTGCAGCAATTAAGACAATCACTGCAGCTTTCCAGGGAGGCATCGGGTCTCCCCGATGCCGGCTTCCCCTGTGGTTGAGACGACCCTGAACGGCGAACGAACAGGGTTCGTCTCAACTGCTAGGGAGGTTAATACCTGTTTTACTGGAATATAATACAATCATCATCCAGGCTGGCAATTAAAGCCCCCTGGGCCCTACTAAGTGTAGGGGAGAACCCCCTGTTTGGGGAGGTGTGAAAGGACTTTCCCTACCCTCCAACCCACACTGCATCTATAGAGGATTTGGGATGTCAGCCAGTTATTAAACAAAAAGCCTTTGATCTTTTCTTTATATATGTTAACAAGAACATCATCGAGCCCCTCCCCTATTTAAACGACCCAGGTTCAGATTGAGGGCCATTTCACACTAGCAGCATTTGTGTTGCATCATTCACATGAACACACAGAGACTTTACATGCACTCTACTTACTGTCTTTAGCTCCATGGTTGTCTTTTTGCTTTGCCCTAGAAAAGGCTTACTGGAAATGGCTTACATGGTCTGCAGTGTTCTCCAGCTATGCCCACCTGGCATCGGTGTCCCCATGCCTTTGTTTCCTGCTGGAGTGCTGGGGTGGTACGACAGGAGTGCTCTGACAGGAAATTTAAATTGTTTCTATAATGGTATATGTATTGTTTTCTGACTGATAAGGAAGGGGAACCTAGGAGACACATGTGAGATATAATAGATAAGGAATTGGTGGTAGCCACTGTTATCAACCCTGAAACTTTTCTGTCTACAACACTAGAACACAACATTTTAAACAGTATTTCCACAGTGACCAAAAATACATTCTAAATAATAATTATTTCCTTCAACATGGCCTTGATCTTGCAAGGTTTTCAATATACTGAATTAGGAGTTGCAATCATATCATAATCTTGTTTTTCTATCCCAAATTTCATCTCATAATTTCATTTGGTAGGTTTAAAATGTGTTTGCTTCCCGCTGTGCGCTCTTGGCACTAAAGCAACAGGAAGTTTTTTCTGCTTCTTGAAAACTCAGTAAGTCACAGGTAGCTTATAAGTGAAACCCAGGTCTTTTTTCTCAACCTGTGTTATTATGCATAGATTTGCATTTATTTAGCACTTATAGACCTGATATATTAAATGAAAGTGAATTGAAGTGAAATGAGGATAAGCAGGAGTTGAAATACTGTTAGTATTTATTTGGTTGGGTGATGTGGACTTCTGTTCATATGAAAGATGCACTCATGTGTATGGAAATATGGAAAACAATTTGTAAAATCTTTACTTGTTTGGTTATAATTTGTACTTTCTATAGAAGCCTAGTTCTTTCACTCCCTCTTTGCCAGATTATTGTACTGACTTTTGGCTTTGTTTTATCTAACTACTCTTCATTTTGCTACATTGCTTACTTGACTCCATTGGTTACTGACCTCAGCTTGTTCCTGACTATGCTTCTGCTTGCTCCCTCTCTGCTACTATTATTGTTTACTGATACTGCCTGCACCTGTGTTGCTGTCTTTATGATTGATACCAATCCTCTCATGGTGACTATATTTTTTTGTTTTAAACAAGATCTGTTTGTATCAGAAGGACAAGCTTGGCAGATATGTGTTTTATATGTGGCAATAGCTGTGGCTGTGCTCAGAACATGCATCTCTTCCCTTCTAACTTGGAAAGGCAGTCGTTTTAGACAGTTGGGGATAAATAGTGGTGCACCTTTTACATGAAAGTCTGAAATGTTCACATTAAATATTTCTGATTCTTGACGCTCAGACCAATGTCTGTATAAATCCTCCACATGTTCCTATTACATACATGGGTTTTGTGATATTATATGTTATTTGTATTGTGTATTGTCTACAGGCATTCATTGTTGTGTAAGTTCTGTTTCCCATTATTGTACCTTGAACCATTGTTATTTCTTGTTTTTTTTGTGTATTCCATTTTTATTCTTGATTTTCTGATTTGTTGGATTTTCATTTGTATCCTGAATATTATAGGGAACACTATATTTGACTAACTTATAGAGAGACACCTAACACAATAGATTCAATTGGCAAGACCCCCCCCCCCTTTAAATTGAAACCAGTATCTTTCCTATATAAAACCAACAAACCCTTACATCCTTTCACACATCGATATCAGCTCTTACCTACCTATCCCAGAAAAAATTACAAATAAAAGATGGACAGAACTAAATAACCGGATAAAGATTCGGTAGACTTTAGCAGGTGTGCTGCTTATATAAGTTTTCCAAGTTGACCTTGACGCTACTATTGGGAATAGTAGAAAATGAGACGTCAACACACTTTGGCTCTTGTATGATTCTGGAATGCCAATGCAAAGAAGATGTGCATCTAGACAGGACATTGCTGATATCAAGCTAGATAAGCAGTCCTGAGATAAAAACAAATGAAGATAAAAAATAAGATTAAATGAAAAATAAATGACATTATATCATATATTTAAAATTAATAAATAAGGCCTATTCATGGTTTTAAATACTTTAAATTCAGGATTTTACATTTGAAAATGTACATAAAGCACAAGGAGTTACGGTGGACTTTTATTGTAAGATACATTCTTTGTGAATGTATCTTACAAAACAGCTTTCAGCTTTGTAAGTAGATTGTTTGCTAATACATACTGTCACACTCTCTGTGCTGCTTTAAGATTTTCAGGGGTGCGGGATTCATGTCCTATGCAATTATCTATGTTTATGACTTTTGGTTGAATAGATTTTGCAGAACCCCCCATCTCGCCCTTGATCTGGAAACAGCAAAATCCTGCTGGGAAGAAGAAAAAAGCTCCCTGGTGACCCAAGCTGCTTGTATTTATATAAACCGCGCATCATAAAGCCTTGGTTTCTATGGCAGCCCTATTGTGATGTCACCTTCAAATACATCCTAGCCCCTGACCGCATGTGACCAAAGTAGGCTTTGGTAGCATTTATTAAAAAAGAAAACTTACATTAATAATGTAAATAACATGCACCTGAGTAAACAAGTGAAGAAAAATCCCAAATTTAACAATGTAAGAATATTTATGACCCAAATAACGATGTGTTCAACTATTCTTTTTGTCCTGCTGTACCAAAAAAGGTTAAGTACAAAGTGAAATAAAATAATCAACAGCTGCAAGATAGGGAACATAAACTTGATAAAATATGGAGAGATTGGGACTAATTCACAGAATCTGCTTAATATCTTGAGGCCATGAGGTTTGCGGCAGATCAGTAACATGTGGTTATATTAATAGCTGACTGGAGATGTATATTTGGGTATATTTATCTTGAATTCTGGCTTTCGATTTGTCTTGCTGATCAAAGTGCTATTGGATACTTTTGTATTTTGATCTTAATGTCTTTTGTTTATTTGTCTTTTGCTTGGTCTTCAATGTTGTTTACCCCCCCCCCCCCTTCTTTTTATTATTTTGACACTTGGATCTTTTGACATCTGTATATGTTGTTATTTTATATCTTTATAATTTAAAAATAGATTTAACAAAAACATAAATAATCAACAGCCGATCAATTTCTTGTCACACGAGGGAACTAGGAGGTTGCTATGGGTTCCTGTGCATTACAATGTGTGTCTGTTATTTGTTTTTTAGGTGCAATACCACCCTACTAAACTACATAACCATCAATTCATATTTCCTAGATGTAAAATAGAAAAAGCTGTATGTACTAGATAGAAATGAAGCAAAGAAACCCATGTTTTCGGCATCCCTTTGCATTTGCAAAAAGAATGATTAAATAAATAAATGAATTCATTAATTAATAATTGATATCATTTTCTGAAATATTATCGATTGGAACCCCAAAAAAGGGTCATATTCACCTCTAAGTGGCAGTATGTAGAATAGACTTGGAGGTTCCCAAACTCCAGTACTAATGCTCTGTGTAGATACATGCAAACATCTACTCTTTCACATTATCACCATGTGAGGTCCTGTTGGTTTGGAATAGACTGGTTCCTATATGAAAGTTGGGTTTAAGGAGAAATTCCCATATTTGGTTTATGTTAATTGAACCAATAAGAAGCTGAGGGGGGCTCTCAATTGAATATATATATAATATTCTACAAGTAAGCAATGTTTTACTGCATCTGATATTAGGAGGATAAATCAGCATAGTAGCTGCAGGGTTGACAATTTAAAGAGATGAGTGTAAAATGTCAACTAGTTGACTTTGTGAGTAGAAGAGAGAGTAGACCCCAGCCATTGGGCACCTCAGGATGCAGGTCAGCAAGCTAGCAGTACTTAGGGTAGGAGTGTGGAGACCTAGAGAGGTAGAGGGTAAGGGCTTGTTTTCACTGGTGCGTTTGCTAGCGTTTTTGCGCGTTTGTAACCGTGCGGCTGCAAGCGCAGTCAATCGCATCCATTGGAAACATCAATATAGTTTCCACTGGTGCGCTTGTGCGCGTTTGAATGTGGATGCGGTTTAGGGTGCGGTTGTGAACGCTAGCTACAGCGTTTTGAAACGCATCTGTGTTCCAACCGCATCCTTAACATGGGGGCTGCCCAGAGTCTGCATCTGAACGCACGGACGTCCGAAGGGCATCCACAGACTAAAAGGCTTGCGGTGCGGGCGGGAGCGGCTGTAGCCTCGCGGATACAACCGCAGCAAACCGCATCAGTGGAAACAAGCCCTAATGTAGGGCTTTCCCAGCTACGCACACATGTCTAGGATGTTTGTCAAAACAGGCGAAAGGGTGACAAGTGTGAATATGTTTTTGAGGCTCTATTTTTTTAGATAAAGAGGAAAAATGGCCCTTTTTGGTAGTAAAGGTGGCTGACCCCTGGCTCTACTGCCAGTGTCACAGGTGAGTGTTTAAATAAATAGTCAGATACTAGTAAGAGAATTCCTACTGTGAACTTTTTGTAAAAAAGCAGTAAATGCAATAAGAAAGCACTATCTTTGCAACCTTCCCTGGCCAAAACTGTTTGTACTTTTTCAAAGAATGTATAACTGGTTTTATTTTATTAAAAAAAATCCAAAGCAATATGGCTTGGATGGAAAGCAGGTTCCCAACATAATCCATTCGACTTTCTCCGTCTCTAAGGATTGAGGCTTACAGTACCGGTAGCTGTCTCAGTCTTTGGAATAATATGTGTCACTAGAACAAGTCTGAGTAAGAATAATGAATTATTGAGTGCCTTTGTCTCTTACATATTTATCACAGGTAGAACCGTGGAGATACATTTTCCTCTCTTTTCAACTACCGGAACTACAGAATGTGACTATTTATGTCAGTTAAACAAATGAGACTTAAAAGCATAACGTATGGAGTGTTGTGAGACCAAAATTAATTTGTTCCTCAACAGATGTGAGAGGTTTGCCAAGATGCTAGTTACATCAAAAGCAATACATGTATAAACAGATATAATTATATACACAGCTCTACATGAATAATTAAAATGCATACGCACCTACACTGACATTTCTTAAAGAGGTTTTGTATGATATATAAAACTAATAACAGGACTTTATCGTGTCTGCTGATAATGTTGCAGTTTGAAGTTAGGCGAAGCATAAATATGACTAGAACACTAGCTACTCTAGTACTGAATGTTTTAATTACCGTATATGCCGGCGTATAAGACGACTGGGCGTATAAGACGACCCCCCAACTTTTCCAGTAAAAATATAGAGTTTGTTATATACTCGCCGTATAAGACTACCCCCTCTTCCAACGCACACAAAATAAAAAAATGTATGTCTACTCTGACTTTCAACCCACAGATCTCCAACACCCTTAGAAGTCCGATCTTTTTTTGTATTAGTAAGGATAGGATAAGTGAAAGCATGTATACAGCAGAGTAGTGATTTATGCTAATAGGGAAGCAATATTTTATAGGGGGTTATAAGTAGGAAGGATTATGCTCAGGGACCTTCAAGGTTCTACCATGCAGGGATTTAAAGATATATGTGTTCAATATAGGCAAGTTAAATGTTGCATATAGGAGTATATCACTGGCCATGAAAAAGCATTGTCTGGTGGCTGGAATTTAGCTGAAATGTAACTTATAAGTATTATAGCTAGAGTGGTGAAACTTGGGGTGTTAGTAGTAGGTGAGCATTACTGACCCTGAAAGTTTCATCATTATACTATAAATGGTTTTCCTGCTATGAATGTTCAAAGTTAGACACGGTTTTATGTGTGTTCTCTGTAGCATCCTGTAGCCATGGTAACACTGCTCTTCTCGTTGTTACAATGTATCTCGGCTACAATGTATCTCAGCTAGCAGCGCTCGCAGCACAGGCAGCCCAGATATACGGTAGTTACCGGCTCCCCTAGATGGTCCCCTGCACCCCCTGACTGTGGCACCCGGCGTATAAGACGACTCCCGACTTTGGGGAGGATTTTAAGGTACTGAAAAGTCGTCTTATACGCCGGCATATACGGTAAGTTAAATTAATTAGGTGTTTTTATTAGCTATCTTTTTGGTGGGCTATCATCTAATAGACCCGGTCACCATAAACCTTAGAACCTGACTTACAGTTTTTGTATAATAAACTTAAATTTTACTAAAACTATGGCATATGAGGGCCTTTTTAATGACTATCCAATCAATCTCCATCCAATCAGGTAGGCTACTGCACTAAAAGTTAAGCTGACCATACTGACCATACACCTTTAGATCTCTGCCAGATATACTTTAGATTAAACAACAACTATGTAGTGCCGGGTCCTCTGCAATTAAACACAGGTAGACTTGATGGTTTAGAAAGTCCCTCATATTACATTGTTTAGGTAAAACAAATACAGATGGTGTTTCCACTAATGCAGATGGGCGCGGTCGGGCGTGGACACAGATTCGGGGGCGTTTTTGAATGCCACCCTACTGCGTTTTGAACCGTGTACCCCATCCTACTGTGTCCGCAAGCAATGAATTCCGTGCCCGACCGTGTCCATTGACAAGATGTCCATTAATTTCCTATGGGCGCAATCAGGGGGCGTTCAGAAAGTTAAATGTAGAGGCACAGAAACCGCATCTGATCGCGAGGCCTACCGCGCGCAACACCGCATGGGTAGTGAAAACAAGCCCTTAAGGTGTATAGGGACCCTAAGTGATAGATGTAATGGAAATTGTACAGAGAGATTAAAAGGTGTGGGATGAGCTCTACATCTGGATGGAAAGGAGCGGGTGACTCTGGCAGATGTCCTGTTGGATGCCTTCATGCAACAGTGTGCCATGCCTAGTCAACGTTAAAGTGCAAATTTTAGATCAAGTGGCCATTGCAGCACTGTGAACACTGACTGTTGATTGAATGACTGACTGAATGATTACTGTTGCTTTGGGTGAGAGTAAGCAAACACAGTAATATTTTAGGGGTTGGCCAACTCTTTGGTCAAGTCACTTGCTGCTTTGACAAACAGAAAAAACAAGTAGGAGGGAAATGTATGCTCTATTGTATTTAAGCTTTAATGAGGATCTGTCATGCACACCGTTGCCCATTATAGCCTCTGTATAGCAGTGTTGGGGTGTGCTCCTGAATTTGTTTACCCGTCCTTCTTTAAAGCAGTTTTATACTCAAAATAAACACATACATTACATTGATTTAATACTCACCTGACAGCAGATTACATCTGTGAAAACTGGTACAGAATATCATACTTACCATCCTCACTCACTTTCCCGAATCCATCATGTTTAGTAATGGCAAAGATAAGCTGTTCAGCCCACACTTTATGAATTCTTAATTCTGATGGAGCTGTAATTTTCAAAAACACCCACTACATGAATCTTGAATTACATTACATTAGATCCCGTAGATGTGAAGCTGCCATCAAAATCCCACAAGACTATGGCAGTTCATCCCAGGTGCCCTTGCCCTTATCTATAAAACACACAGCACACAGTGGGATGGGAGATCCCAGAAAAACGCCTCTCCAGCTGTAACAAACATTTTTGTAAAATGAACAGTGATTGTCTAATTATAAGTAGTGCTGATGCCGATAATATAAAGTGCCCAGTGAGGTGGTAGGTCCGCTTTAAGTGCCTTTGTTGCCAATAGTGACCTTTGTGTATGAACTTGGTTGTTTTCTGGATTACCCAATAAAGCCTTTAAACTTGATATCTGGTGTTGGTAGTGATTGTATAGCCAGGCGCATTACAAGTAAATGGCAAAGCTGCATTAGGCATGGCGATGAAATCCTTAAACGCATTGTTAGACCCTTCACTGGTGCAGTTGGTCCAGGGTTTCTCATGGTGCTAGATAATGCCTCACCTCATGTGGAAAGAGTATGCAGCCATTTTCTGGAGCTTGAACAAATTGATTCCATTATCTTTTCATGTTTAGATACAGGAGCTCACTGATGCCCTCATCAGGATCTAGGAGAAGATACCCCAGGACATCTTTAAAGTAGTATGCCCCAATGTTGTCAGGTGTGCATGTGGAGCCATACAAACTACTGACTAACGTTATAGTTGCTGCAATTGCGTTTCAGCTAATTGGACAAGCGTGCCACATGAGGTTTTTTTTTTCGTTTAAGGTTCACGGTGACTTCAAATTAAGCGTTTTGTTGGTTTATAATTATCATCAAATGATGTGACATCCTTTTGTTCTTAACTCATTACCCATTCCATATCATTATAGGATATCCAGCATATTTTCCAATGGAGATGTAATGTGTTTTCAAAGTGTTCCTTAAATTTTGTTGAGCAGTGTATGTAAAATGCTTATGAAGTTTCACCTGTATTCCTGTTTGATTAATTAGATTGTATTTCCGGTTACAGGTTGGTATTGGCTGAGAAACTGATGGTTATTCTTCAAATTTGGTCTCCATAGATGCAATAGAGAGAAGGAAATAAGTATTTGATACCGTGCTGATTTCGTACATTTGCCCTCTGACATAGAAATGACCAGTCTATAATAGTTATGGGAGGTTTATTGTAGCTCTGAGAGACAGAATAACAGCACAAATCCCTCACAAATTTATTGCACTAAATTCAGAGGTTGATGTGCAATGTAATAAGAGAAATACGTATTTGATCCCCTATTAATCAGCAAGATTTCAGGCTCCCAGTATACAATCCAAGGTTTTTTATCTATGATCTACCTTATATTTAACAATGTCTAGAAGCTAGGGCACATACAGTGCTGCTTGAAAGTATGTGAACCCTCCAGACATGGTCACTGTTTGTG
>CM070036.1:72083988-72102256 GCA_036250615.1 Ptychadena robeensis | reverse complement strand
ACCTTTAAAGCACTTATTAGACATACTCTAAATCCAATTTGGCAAGCACACCTTCCATAGTAGACACACACACAAAAGAGATATATTTCATTATTTAAGTAAACAAGGAGGTTATGCCCACACTGAAAATCTACTGTGCTAAGTAGTGACCCTTGTATTAGTAGCTGTGGCTCCCTCCCTTTGCAGCCATTACTCCAACTAAACGTTCCTGTAACCACTAACCAGTCGCTCACATCTGCTTTCTGGGGATTTTGCCCACTCGCCTTGCAGTACCTCAGCCAGTTGAGAGACGTTGTGAGGGACATCTATCTGGCCTTTACCAACCTTTTTCAGGTCTCTCCACAACATTTCAAGTGGGTTAAGGTCCGGACTTTGACTGGGACCAATCCAGATTGCGAATCCTCTTTCTCGCGGAAGCCATTCCTTTGTACTCTTGCGCTGGAAATTGCTTTGGGTCATTGTCTTGTGCATAATCCCTTTGTCCCAGCTTTCAACTCCCTTGACTGATGGCCGGCGATCTTGCGAGAATCTGTTGAATAACCCGAAGACTGCATGAATTCCCCTTGGACAAATGGAGTCGTCCAGGCCCAGCAGCAGAAAAGTAGCCCCAGAACTTCCATTTCCACCGCCATACGTCACGGTTGGAGGAGGTCTCTTGTCTTCATTGCCGTGGTTGATTTGACAACAGAAACATCTACACCACTTGAGGGGTTCACATACTTTCAAGCAGCACTGCATATAACTCTAATGCTTGAGGTGCTTCTATCTATCCCCTCTATTTAACCCGCCTTCTCCCTCCTGTTCATCCTATGCCTCCTGCTTTTCCAACCGCTCTTTCTCTCCAACCTCCTTTTTCAAATGTTGTACCTTCTCTGTTCTTGTTACAAAACATATCTTTCTGTATGTCTGTCTTTTCTTATTATTTCCATTTGTTTCTTTGTTCCACCCCAGTCTTACCATGGGTTGACATGCTTGGTGGGACTTTTGTAGTTGGCCTTAATTTTTGTTTACTATGTGACTACACAATGCACTACACAACACTATGTCAATTTAATTGATCTTTTTTATAGATGTGATGATTCCTTGTTAATGTATTAATTATCTATCCTCTTTACAGTTTTGTTTCCCCTTATAATGTTAAAAATGAAAAAACATTATTGCAACATCAATAAAAATGGAGGTGGAATTTTTGTTTTGTGCTTGGTGGCTTTTGTACATCATTGACAAAATAAAATAAAACTAATGAGCTAGAACAATTTATTATGCAGGCCACGCGTTCCTTCTTTTTCGGCAGATCGTCCTGCGTGATGATGTCATCACACATGGCTGGTCTTGCCGAGAAATAGCCGGGCACCTTTTGCGTGCCTGCCATTAATTTGGATGGGGACCAGATGGGATCGGTCTTAGAAAGTACGGACATGTCCGTAATTTCTTAGATCGATTTCCCAGCCCATATATGGCCGAATTTTGCTTTAACCTCCCTAGCAAAATAGGTACAGATTTCTGTACCAAAAGCGCACCATAGACTTTAATGGAATTTTTTTTTTTTGTAAAAAAATTTTTACATAAAAAAAGTTATTTAAAGTATAATTTGAATTTTGTTTATGGTATATAATAAAATATGTATTTAAATGTAACTTTGTGTTTTGTTTTTTACTTTAAATTGTACTGGATACAGTAATCACTGTGCCCAGTACAATTCCCTTTATTTAAGCACTGTGCAACTTTAAAATTTCCCGCCGCCCACCGATGTGACGTCATCGTGTCACACCGGAGGGATCACTGAGCAGCCAGGATTGCATGAAGAAGCCTCGGAGCCGCCGCCGACACACAAGACAGTAAGTGAGCGCTGAGGGGCTCCGGGCTTTTTTCTGTTTTCAAGGCGATCTACACCTAAAGCCCGGAGCCCCGCAGCGCTCACTTACTGTCTTGTGTGTCGGCGGCGGCTCCGAGGCATCTTCATGCAATCCCAGCTCATCTTTAAACTTCCCGCCGCCGCCGCCCTGGCGGGATGTGACGTCATCACGTCACGCCGCCGGGGAGGCAGAGGGAATCATTAGTGAGACCGCCGCGGACGCGTGGATCGGTGAGTGAGCGCCGCAGGGCTCCGATCAGTGTTGGACGAGTCCAGCTCGTCCAGTGCACTTTCTGCACGTCAGCACTGGACTCGTCTCAACCGCTAGGGAGGTTAAACCCCCCTAGCGCTTCTGACAGCTCCATCTCGTCCAGCGCTTACCTATCAGTATTGCAGTGGATGAGATGGAGCTGTCAGGCAAAGATCAGAGGCTGGGCAGCACATACTCACTGTACATCAGGGGGGAGGTGCAGGACATTCAAATGTAAATTGGGTTAACTTCAAAGATTAAAAAATAATTCCATTAGTCTATGGTGTGCTTTTGCTACACAAATATGGACTTTGCAAGAGCGCTAGGTTAATTTGCAGTCGATTTCGCGGCAGATTGACCACCGTGAGCGCGCATGGCGGTTGATTGGCAGCTAAATTGGCATCGAATCTGTCAATGGCCAGTTCCACCTTTTTACTGTTGCAGTGTTACACCCACCATACACCTTGAGATCACTCCATACAATTTCCATTAGATCTACCAGCAATTATGTAGTGCCGGGTCCTCCCTGATCGAATACATAGTGATTAGAAGGTTTAGAAAGCTCCTCATATTACATGGTTGTGATTGTACAGAAGTTGTATGGTAAAATTGTAAGATGTATGGGTGCCTTTACAACTGTTGCTCAGATATAACCATAAACAGCTCAGAAACACAGGTTAGGACCATTGGTGCCATTCAAAGGTCCAGACAGTGTGGAACATATAAGGATGTAAGAGAAGCCATATCTGCTCATTACATATTACATATCTGCTCATACAGGTTTTGCTTTCAGCTTTGTGGTTGCACACAATAGGTCTGCTTGACCTCTCCTTTTGACAATGCAATTAAGAAGTGAAATATTTAAGTAACTTTAAGTTAGAGATTTGGTTGCACGTTTGATTACACTCACAGACAGCTTCCAACTATGAATTCAGAACTGCAGCAAGTCATATATAACCCCTCTGGTTACATCACACACTGCCTATCCCAGCATTCCTCCCCAGCCTTAATATCCCTAGAGTTCCCTTCTTTGTATTTCATTTCAGTTCTTACAATCATAGAGGATCAACATCACATGTATATATAACCAAAGATTCCTAAATATATGATGGAGCTTCACCGTATGGATTCAACTTTCTTAGTAGTGTTAGACCTAGCATACACATGCCGATAAGCGGCCGATTTTTCACCTGACCGACAGGCGTGCACGCGCGGTAGGTCAGCGGAAAAATCGCCGCTTATCGGCATGTGCCCACATGGGGCGACAGATCCCTGTCACCCCACAGCTCGGCCGGCCAGAGAACGGACATGTCCGATAATCTCTGGCCGATGGCATTAGCTTCAGCCGGCGTCTTCATTGAAGCTAATGGCCGGCACACAAAGGGTGCCGGCCGACTGAAGGGGCCCCATAATGCACCAGGTCCCCATAATGCACCGTGATGACGTCATCACGTTTGCATTCCGGTGCATATCGGAGCTGGTTTGTCTGCACCCGACGGGGTGTGTATGGCAGGCATTATGCTACAACACTGTCTCTAAGCTCTCAGTGAGACTGAGTTAATTGATTTTACAATAGTGCATTATACCTTCATTATTGCTATCTATCGGATTACAAACAGACAAGCTTATGTGTGATAAAATAACCTAGATAGATTGAGCTATTAATTGGTAGGATATCATTTGGTAATTTTACAGTGGAGAATTTAAAAGTCAATTTAAATTATTTAGCTAATTAGGTAGATAAAATGCGCTGGTAATCTTTAGCAAAATGAAATGTAACTTCAGCTTTATTAGACATTTGAAAGCTTCATCTTCCTTATTATTTTTTTTTTATCATAGTTATACAAATACCTTGGTACATTTCCCTGTTTGTATACAAATAAACAATGCATATTACAGTGTCTGAAGGGCTAGTTTGTGTTTTGGTCAACCCCAAGTTATCAAGGCAAACCTGACAAATGACAAAAGCAGAAATAATGGGTATCTACTTCTAGAAGGACTATATAGAACGCATTGAAAGAAGGCCACTTTCATTAAACCAATGAGCACATACTGTACTGTAGTACAGTGAAGATTTGAGGACTAGGGAAAATCCAATTTCGTCAGGTCAGCCCAATGCATGCATGGAAGTGTAGATATCAATTAGTGCTTCAATTAATTGATGACCATGGTGGAAGGTTGGTGTTGTCCTTGTTTATTGCATCAAATCTTCATGCAAAAAGTATTGTAAGGGATGAGTTTTACATTGGGAATGTATCCACTAATCAATATATTCGCTCTTAAATATAATAGGAACTCATCTTAATAAAAAATCTTAAAGGTAGCCATACACACTACGTTTTACATAGTGGCTCTGTAAAGGAAGCCAGTGTGGAAACATGTGTTCCTTTAACTTCCTGAGCGTTTACCCTGCAAACTCACCCTGAGCTACACTCTGGTATACTTACCTTCATTAAGGCAAAGTCAGTTGCCCAAGATGCCCAGCGTCATGGATGACACCAGGCATGTGAAGGGTGGAAGAGAAAGGATGGGGAATGTAATGTAACAATGTAATCTGCCGCTACGGGCAAAACGTTCAGAGGGTTATTCATGGGTCCGACGAGGAAAATCTTTTTAAAGGACTAGCAAATGTCCTTGCCTGTGAGTTCTTCTTTGCATTCTGCATAGCATTGAATGAAATATCTTCAAGCTTTTGAACTCCGCCTATATTATTTGAACCAGCCCAGAAGGAACTATGCACAATCAAGTTCTAAGTGGCAGGGGTTGTATTGTTTAGGATATTTAAGCTACAAAGGTGTTTAGTTTACTCGCAGTACATGTCTAAATTTGTTTTTCTGAATTAAAACTGCCTTAGCTGATCAGTGCTAAAACTATATTAAGCCTCTTCATACTAACAATACACATGCTGTATTTTTTCCTCTATAAGACACAACTTTTTACTCCAAATTCAGGAGAATCTCAGAGTCACTGCAGGAACAGACAAAGCCCCACACAGTGGGGGCAAAGAGCAGAAACAAGTGCCCTGGCTTTCTTTGCTGTGTATGGCTTTGTCTATCCACACTTTCCCCACTAGAGTTGGGACAAGAGGAAGGAAGGTATTGCAGAACAGCCAGCTTATTTCCACTCTGATCAAAGGGGAGAAAAGCTGGTTGCTCCGCTATCACTTTCATTTCTCTGACTCCAGTAAAGAAAGCATAAATAGACCAAGCCATACACAGTGGAGAATGCAGAGCATATTCTATGCCAACTGTCTCATTTGCTTTATTAAATCGGACAGCTAGCCATGTTTTTTTTTCAGGAGTACTAGACATAGCGGCAGCCTGCAGGTCATAGGTTTTAAGCCTTGGTTTTGGAGTGAAGAGTCTTAAACAGGTGGAGAGATCTTTGGTGTATAGCTAAAACAACGTTTAACTGGAGCTAAGCATTGTTTTATCTTTGATTTCACTTAACTGTACATAGTGTACATCAACTGGTGTTTCTTCTGTAACCTCACAGACATCAGTGTATATTCATCAATTTTGCTCAGCAGTAGGGGCCTTTCACACAATAAACACTGTGTTGTGTATGGGTGATGCGCATATACACACAAGGAAATGCTGTAAACGTTAAATTGATATACTACTAAAATTATTGAAATGTTCTGTACCCTCAAAGTAACTCAACACAGAGCCATTCATTTTTAAAGCTCTGTAAACAAAATCGGAAAAAAAAATACAAATTACACCCCAAAGTGTAAAAATGTTGTGTGGCATTTCTTTCCAGCACTGCCTCAACTGTCTTGGGCTTGCCACTGGAATCCTCTTCCATGATGAAAAAGCCACAGTATTTTTCAGCCACCGGACGTTCTGGTGTATAGGGTGTGTCCTATAAAATGGAGTCTAATGGTCCATGAAATATGGTAATTATAGTAACTGTACATGTAAACTGAAAGTATGCATTACACTGCTAGAATGCAGATAGAAACATTGATAAGTTATATTTGAGTGCAATGTAAATATTGAATTGTTCTTTGCTTATCCACAGCTTCACCGTATGGATTCAACTTTCCAAGTGTTATACTACAACACAGTATCTAAGCTCTCAGTGAGACTGCGAGTTAACAGATTTCACAAAAGTACATCATACCTTCATTATTGCTTTATCTATCTGATTACAAATAGACAAGCTTATATGTGATAAAATAACCTAGATAGATTGAGCTATTAATTAGTAAGATATCATTTGTTAATTTTACAGTGGAGAATTTAAAAGTCCATTTAAATTATTTAGCTAATTAGGTAGATAAAAAGTGCTGGTAATCTTTAGCAAAATGAAATGTTACTTCAGCTTTATTAGACATTTGAAAGCTTCATCTTCCTAATGATTTTTTTTTTATCATAATTACACAAAAACCTTATACCATACTGATACAAATACCTTATATCATACTTCTACAAATACCTTACCGTACTAATACAAATGACTAAATGTATTGAAATATTTAAGATAAAACAAAGGAAAGAAAATGTAAAGACTGATTATAAGGATATTTACGAACAATATAAATAAAATTCTACAAATATTAAAAGACAGTATGAACCAGATATTGTTTTTACAAAGCATGTTATTTCTATCTCATACATCAGCATTTCTGTATCTTGCTGCATATTTCTTGTTAACATTATCTCCATATCACACAAAAAGAAAACACAATTGGCTGCGCTGCTTGCTGGAGACATGTGGAGAGGAGCTTTGTGTTCTCTTGCATCTCCTGCTTCTGCCTGCACAAGACCCCAAGCTGAGACCACAGACATTATCAGGTCTATGGATGATGTGGTAAGGGTCTGGAAACAAACACAATTTTCTCAGTTTGGACAATTGTATTGACCTATTCAGCTGCTCGTCGTGATGAATGGGAACTGTCCGAGAAACTAATTTGGTCTCTTTTTTAAGTGGTGTTTTCAATGTTACTTTTATTTCTTCACGATAATATGATCCTGTGATGTGAATGAGAGAATTCCACAGTGATACAAAAACATCCGTCCTGTTTTCTTTTTGTAGTTCCCTTTTAAGTATACAATAATAGATACAAAAGCACATTTCGCTACTGTAGGATTGGAGATCTACCTCAAACATATGGGGTTCTTTACTAAAGAAGCTCTGATATAGTTTTTGCAACAAACTGGTACTAGAAAGCGTTGTTGCTGTGTATTCTGAAGGACAGAATGTGGTTTTAAAAGTACAAACCATAAAAGGTACCATGTTTTATGAAAAAGAACATTGAGGGTTTCTTTACCCTGTCAATATGTAAGGGGGACAAAACGACTACAAGGATATCTTCATATGTTAAAAAGAGATGAAAATGTTCACTTTATTCTTAATATTTTTAATAAAATAAGTAAAATGAAAATACACTTAAAGAAGGCAAGTAAGACCTTAAATACTAAAACATTGACACTTAAAAAAAAGAAATCTAAATGAAGAGCAGAACTAAAAGCGCTCAGTCTGTGGATCTCTCTTGTGTAGCTGGACACAGCATGAGTTATCTGTAAACATTTACAAACAGGCAGAATAATGTTGTATGGCAGATGCCCCCAGTGAGTTTGAATGGATCCTGTAAGAATGGCAGCCTTTATTTTCTCACGTCTTCCACGTTCTCGTGATGCTCCTTCTCCAACCTCATTTCTTTCAATTCCTGCCTGTACTTCCGTTCGATAAAGCGCTTCTGATGAGCCATCTGGGGGAAGTTATCTGGGGAAAGGAAAACAATGACATCACCTATGCTGTGCCTGCTGTAAGTTAGTGTAGTTTATCTGGCATGCCACAACAACAGCTACACCAGAGCTCACGCTGTTATTCAAACAGACCCTTCCAAATACAGATGTGCCTTTAAATGTATAATAAGAACTGCTATAAAAAATCTCATTTGACTGCACTGTGCGGCGATCAGCGATGAAGATTTGAAAAGCATACTTGTAGAAGCACTTTTTATTTGGTCATGCTAAACAAAGATCCTGCCAAAGTCAATATATCGTCGGAGATGAAACTGCTTCAAGCGCATTACAAATGAGCACTGCAAGGCTTTAACTGCAGTAAAGGAAACACACAAAAGACAAAAATAATCTTACATTTCTCCAAGGCGTCCATAGCAGCTTGCATCTCAGCCTGCTGAATGCTGAAAGAGAAAAAAAACTCCAATTAACCTAATTACCTCCATCAGTTTTAAGTGAGCTCTTAAATCCTTTTAAGCGGCAATAAGGAGAGAAAATGAGAAAAGGATACGCAATCCTCCTTGAGGGTCTTGCAAAAATACAATTGAAAACCTTCTGACATTTAAAAGCTAGCAATGTTTCAAACTTATTGGCACTCCTAAAAGTTCTTTCCTAGTTTGTGTTATTTTTTACTTTTCTCTAGTGTAGCCAACAATCAAAGATACTTACTTTTATGTCTGAATAGTCTTAGTGGTCTCAATACAGCAACAAGATGTGTAATCCTAACGAAACAACTTCAACACCCGAGAGCATCCAATTATTTCCACATTTCATTTGTAGGACATCTTACCTATTTTACATGTTATTCCATTGTAATATTCTCCCCTTTGCAAGCTTCTTACCCCCAACTACTCCAATATTGCCCGCATAAAATACAGAATATGACTGCTTGAATCACTCTAACCTGACTTATACACCAATGCAAATGCAGTAATGCATTCATGGCACACATCTGTGTTTCTGCATTTGTACATCTGTAACATCTGTTATGCAAAGTACAATAGAGAACCTGAGAAATACAGATTTTCAATGGTAAGGGTGTGCTAAACGAACATATGCCTTCATTTATTCCATCTAAACACTTGAAATGTAAGCTTACATTTGAGGAATTGATATACTTTGCACTTTATGTTCTAGCACTGGGGTACATGTGCTCCTGCATTCTTGACCAAATGTTGTGTTTCTGATGCACCTTCTACCTGGACTGTATTGAGTTCAGTCTGAATAACTGCCATGTTTTCTCCTATGCTGAGGCTGAATAAGTTATTCCAGAACACAAGGTGGCAAAGAAGTCATTTAAGTTGAAAACAGAACGTACATCCTAGAAGGAAGACGCACATTAATAGGAGTTCCAAATGCTGGTGTTAGGAGTAAAAAGTACATCATCCCCTATCCAACTCTCAACCACATAGTAAGCCCCCATCAGTTTATAGTTGAACTAGGGCTTTCTTATTCTTATTTGTTCAGGTGGAAAACTCCTCCTCCCACAAATAAATAGCTGCTCATAAGTAGGTTGTTCGTGCCAGATTGTAAAAAGTGTCTCTCCAAAAGTTGGTCAGCCTGTTCAGAAAAAGGGTACTACTAGTGTTTAGACCCATGGGCCACATTTGCTTTTTAAATTTGATGAAGGGGCCAGACCAAGAACCTGTAATGTGCCAATTCCATGCATGGCCGGCATCACTTATGATGGAGGTGATGTGTTATTGGCGATGTGTGACTGGGATATTGTTATCTTTTCTGCACTTGAAATAAAATGCTCATTCATTGCAATGAGAGAGATAATTCTTTGAGTATGCCTGTTGTCGCCATGAGGATGCGCCCACAATGTCATGACCATGCCACTGCATCGTCCCCAAGGCAACGTTTGGACACCTCTAGGCATTATGTGAACTCATCGCAGAGAACAAGTGGAGGGGAGCATCTATTTAACAAGCCTTATTTTGCCCACCCCTGGTTTAGACACATGCTATAGTTTTAGCCCTGTTGAACTCCCTCCTGGCAGTGGTCTCTGGGCTTAGCAAGAGGAAGTAGAACAAATCCTAGCCTCTTGGGATGCTGTGACATTGCAGTAATTATTTTCTCAGTCTATACCCATGATAAGTCATTAAATAAAATAAAGAACTTTGGTTTGCCACTGCAACAAAAGTCTTATGTTCTTGTATAAGGGGACATTGCTCTCACTTTTACAGGAATACAGGACAATCCAAAAGGGGAATTGTTCCATATTGAACGTTTGCCCTATGAGTGATTGATTCTTACCTAGTTAATACTAGAATCTGGAAAATGCAGAATATGTGAAGAGTAAGAAAGACTATCAAATTTATTATTAATATTCTGTGATGAAAAGCTATGATAGACTCATCACCTATAGAATAATAGCATCATGTCTGTATATTAAAAATGTCCTGAAAATATCTTCATGCATATTTCATATAAAGTGCAGGCAAGGAATGTGATCTACTAGGAAATATTTTATATGATCTGAAAGCGGACCTACCACCAGAAAATGATCATTACATATATGGCATTAGAAGTGCCGATAATGTGCATAAAATGCATAAAAAAACAGAAAAAACTTACCTGTGAGGATTCATTTAAAAAGTTCCCTCGCAGCTCTCCCTCACTTCCTGGTCCTGATGACGTATTGCCGAGGCAAGACGTCACAAGAGCGAAGTGTTTGTCTGGTAATTCTCTCATCTCAGCTCGTCATTGAAAGTTAATGGAGGAAAATTCCCATACAAAACAATTGAACGCCCCCAGTGGCCACCTTCAATATTGCACCTAGAGTTAACCCTCGGAAGCCTGGTGAATAAATATGGAATCGCTCACACAATTCCATGGAACAGCATGAAAGTATATTATTTTAGGATCGTGGAGCCCTAAGCCATCATACCAGCTCAAAGGTAAGTCAAAATTACATATTGATTGTAAATCCGCTGTGCTTCCTCCCCTCAAAAG
Source organism: Ptychadena robeensis (assembly GCA_036250615.1). NCBI lineage: Eukaryota > Metazoa > Chordata > Amphibia > Anura > Ptychadenidae > Ptychadena > Ptychadena robeensis. Next base: position 72,091,443 of record CM070036.1, on the reverse strand, counting down.
TTACCCTTTTTTTATTTACAATTTTTTTCTTTGTGCAAATCTTGGAGCATATTACAAAAGAAGTGACTTGTTTTATAGCTTTTTTCTGCCGATTATTAATAAATGTACAATGTTTGGGCATGTGTGTTTAACCTTCTGAGCGTCCAGCCCAAGTTAACTCAGGCTGAGTTTCATGCATCATGCATGTATGCCGATGCTTCCGGGTCCGCCCCCGATCGCGTCACCGGTGATGCGAAGGGGGCGGGGGTAGGCGGCGCCATAGACCTCCGTCTAACTGGAGGGGCGTGGCTTTCTTTCAGCATAAGTCTGGCGTCTCCAGTGACGCCGGACTTATGTTTACATCCTCCAGCTGAGCAGGCAATCGCGGCGGAGCATATTGTGCTCCACCGCAATTGCCTGTGGCACGGTTATGAAAAAACGCTCGGGGAAACGCTCAGGAGGTTAATTGAAATTTATGCCAACATGGACATGTGCTTTTAAGAGACTCCGAAACATGATGTTGAGGAATAAGACAAAAAGAACCTATTGTTTCTACGTAACATGTTTTGTTTGTTGTTTTGTTAAGTAAAATGTCTCCCTCCTATTTCTCATCATCACAAGCAGGGTGGGAAGATAGGAGGGGGCGTTACTCTCCCACCTAACTTTTCACACCACTCTGATGCTTTCAGGGAATGTAGGAACCCTGGTAAATGGTCGTCCGACCCCTGAGAGGGTCCCAACCCACGGGTTGAAAATTGCAGATATAAACAAAGCGCACATAGAACACTTGCCATGTCTCAAAAGAATAGTGGCCTATGTTTTTCTGTCTGCCTTTTGAGTTCACTACACAATAGTATGGGTGTGTTAAATGTTCTAATAAGGACTGACTGAGAATGTAGAAAGATTAAAAAAAACATGAGTTGACGCACTGAAAATATTCTTACTATAAACTTGAAATCTCTGGTTGAAAAAAAATTAAATAGATAACCCAGCACTCCCAGTTACTAAAGATGTCCCAAAATACGCTGAACAGAGTTTCTTTGTTAAAGCATTAGGTTACCTAGTGCAGTGGTTCCCAAACTGGGGGCAGGCACGGAGGTATTCAGGTGGCGGTGGGGCGCAGCTAGGGGACTGAAGGAGGGACGAGCAGGAAGCCAATCATGGAGGAACTAGCTGCACACAATAGGTGAGTGATAGAGTGCAGGTAATGTGTGTGTCTGAATTTGTCTCTATGTGAATGATTTATGTCAGTGCATGAGTGCAGTGTGTGTGTTTCTATGAATGTTTCTGCATGATTGGAGTGTGTATATATGATTCATATCTCTGCATGATCGGTGTGAAAACCAAAAGTTGTAGCAGTTGTATTACAAATGAAATTTAAGGGCCACTCTACTTGTACACACTACTGCAATGCAAACACGGCTAGTGTGAAATGGCCCTCAATCTGAATCTGTGTAGTTTGAATGGGAGGATGCTTGATAATGTTCAGAAAAGAGGGGCCCTGCAGGGAACGTTTGGGAACCACTGTCCTAATGCATGGCTGCTCTTACGCAAGTTGTAGAATAGTGACATGTATTCAGTATCTGCATGATAGGTCCACTTGAATCAGCACTAAAAAAGCAATAGAGAAAATAAAGTTTAAACAATAAGTGCACAACCCTTACTAATGACATTCCTTCTGGATGGTTAAAACAAATCTCTAACTGAATGCAGTCACAGATGGGTAAGAATAAGAGCTGTCAAGGAGCACAAGGAAAGGGGATGCAACATGGATTTTCTGTCAACTTTTCCTTCAAAGATGTCATGTTGCTTGAGTAATGTATATGGCTTTGTTCATAGGTATGTAATGAACTGACAATACGTGTATGATTTTGTTAATTACAGCTGACACTACAAGCAGAAGGGTATGTTATTGTGCTCGTCATAACTAACCAAGCATAATAACTCAATATTGGTTTTTACTTTGAAGTCAAGGCAGGACAGGGCCAGCGAGGGAAAATAACTTATTAATGTGTGTGATGCGTATTGCTGGAGCCACTCGATTAGAAACCTTTTCGTCTTTATCTATTAATCAAACATAAAGAGAAAGCTTTTAAATTACCTTGGTCCTTTACCGCAGCCAATTCGCTCTCCTTTGAAGTATACAGCCACAGTATAGGTTCTTGCATGGGAAGGGCCTACAGTTTGTAGAGTCCTGAAACACGATAACATGGTATTTGTACATGGAAACCAAACTTTACCATAACTTTCAAATGCTGAATACTTGAACTTTGTCTCCACATCCTCTTATAACATCTAGAAATTTATATGAGAACGTTTCTAGAATTTATATGAACAAAATATATGCAAGATAAAGTTTTAACTGCAAAAGTAGATATATTCCTTTCTGATAGTAGTCACATTGAAGGGCACTGCAGTCGTCCTCTTCTCCTGGCAACACTGATAACAAGGAATAGTTTATACTCAAGGGGAATTCCAGCTTATACCATAGCGTGTGCAATCAACGTAGTAGTGCCATCACTACCATGCTCTAGTCTTATACTGGTAAACAGCAGTTTCTGACAACAGGCAACATGATTCGTAGAGTTAGAAACACAAAAGATTTGTTTTCTAGATTCTAGTATATTCATGGATTCTAGCTTATATAATGTTGCAGTACCTACAATGGCCAACCAATGTAAAACTCTTCAAGAAGCTTTATCCTTACTGACACCATCAGCATTGCAAACCTTTTCCTATCCCTGGACTGGATAAACATATGTTTTATAGGTCATATATGTAACTTTCTTACTGTTGTGAAATTCTACATCAATAGCATGTTGCATGCATTTGATATAATCTTGGATAGAGGCAGGCGTACAACCAGAGGAATCACCTTTGCAGCAACTATGGGGCCCGCTGCCCCTGGCTGCTTGTTATTTCGGTATTCCTCAGGGTAAATTTTTTTTATGAAATCAGTAATCTGCAGTGCCATCTTGTGGAACCTTTACGAATTTGACTAGAAATAGAGGAATTTCTTTTAGACTTTGCAAATTAATTAACCTATGTACCTCTTCCGGATCTAAGTGGACTGCCAGGGTTGTTAAATTTTTAGTTCTGCTTTTGTCACAGAAAACTGGACTGAATCAGACCTCCGGCGGAGGGGGTTGGTTAATTCTTACTTAGCTGGTCAGGAACGGAGCAGTCAGTGTTGGGGTGTGATGTCCAGGATGGGGTTTGAGGGGGGGGGGGGGGGGGGGTCTGAAGGAAGGGGGGGGGGTGAAGTGGCATTTCTAGCAACTCTTAACATTAAGATTTGAAGCATATTTGCATAATATTTAGTGGTAAACACAGTATGTTGTAGACCTGGTAGCCAAGGTTTGCAAGTGCAAGGGTTGATATTACAAAAAACTATTCCATAGATTCTGCTCACAGGCCCCAACAAGCACAGAGAGAAGATAAAAAAATATTATCAGAAAAATCCCAAGACAAAGATTTAAATAGCCATACTGTCCTGAGAAATGTTATCCTATTATAGCACCACCATACACTTCAGTCTGTAATGTTCTTATCTATGCATGCACCATTGGAAATAACATAAGCGCTCTTACTTGTACAGAGGAATATCTGGCTCTTTTCCTTCCGTTCTCAGAGTCAGGCAGCATTGCTGAAGCTGAGATTTAGGATCATTCCAGTCTTGATTTAGGATAAACTCCTGTACACCAGAAAGAACAGAAAAATCGTTGGGCTCTAAACAATGTTTGATAGACGCTTACAAAAACAATGCAGGAGGCAGTAGGAATCACTTGGTCAAATGTATCGGAACAATAATCTGTTGTTATTCAGCCCTGCAAAACCCTAGATAGCATCAATCAGAGTGTGGATGGGAGAACTCCCTTCCAAACAAGTTTTGATTAATCTACTTTGTCAAACTCTTCTGAGCTGCCGATGATTGACTATTCCATGTGTGGACTACACAAAAGTCTAAAACTCACTCAGTGATGCCCCTTGAGCAGGCTATCTTTACTGAAAAGTGATTTCCCAGTTACTTATTGGCACCCCGAGGGTATCTGAAGAATGTTATCTTTTCCTTGCCAATCCATCTTCGGAAAATATATCTACCGTCTTGAATGGAAATGCAGCTTCTTTCAGTAGACTTCCAGCACGTACTGGCATTTAACTCTTTTGGGTTTGGAATAAAATATCTATGGATCATGTATTGTGCAGATCAACCAATAGTTTTTTTTTTTGGTTAACCCGAAACATTGTATAACTAACTTCTGCTATTAACAATGCAGTTCTTTCAGATACTGAAAAAAACCTAATTTGATTTAATATTTCATGACACATTTGGATAAACAGAGATTAAAGGAAAAAAAATGGTCATTATATTTAATGTCATTTACCTTCAATCTTGGGAAAAAGCACACATTCATAAAAGTGTGAACGAATTCCAGATCCTTATCGATGTAAAGTGCGGCAATAAAGGCTACAGGTAAAACACATAGGTTAACACTCCACAGTCAGCTAGCTATAAAAAGCAATACAAGAAAAAAAAATCAAAGAGCATATGCTGGTCACAATTTTTAAGATGGAATTAAGTAGTTGGGGCACTGAGTGGTTCGAGATGATCAAACACTAAAAGCAAATGCCAAGCAGTTAAGAGAATGGAGCAGGTTGGTGAAAGGAAAAATGGAAGCACTTTTATTTTTTCCGACACAGAAATGCATTGTAATATTAAATATTTATGGAAGAGCCACCAATGCACCTCTAGTCCGGAAAGACAGAACTGTTCGCTACACAGCACGGTCTAATTCTTTTCATACTATTTGCTTCCACTTCAGATGGTGACAGGAGAACACTCCGCTACATGAGCATACATTTCTTTTACTGCTAATAGTTGACAGAAGTTTTTGTTCCACTTTATTTCAAGCAATATATTCCTACGGAGACTTTAGTATTCCCTCCTTACTTCAGCAAGCTGTTGTTTATCAATGAGCATTAAAGCAAACAGCGATATTGGCCTTCACGCTAGGACCAAATTACCTATTTTTCAACTTGAAGCACAGCTAAATATGCACAACTCTATCATCTTATAATAGATGCCGCTGGGCCATTTAAAACACTGATGGGCCCACAGGAGATATGCCAGCATATTATTTCCAACAAACTAAGCCTAAAATAACCAAATACAGACAGAAGGGGTGTTATAGAACTACTTGACTCAATATGCACATAGGTTTATATCATTTTGCAAGGCAAGAGGCATTCATTTCTACCCTATGGTCTACCAGTTTGGTTTCTCTTATTTATCGTATATATTTGAGTAAAAGCTGACCCAAATATAAGCCATGATACCTTATTTTAGAAAAAAAACGGGAAAAACTGAACAACTCGAGTATAGGGCTATGATTCCACATATGTCGGGACCCCCTCCGCTAAGCGTATTGCATGGCGGGAGGTCCCAATGGAGCACACTTATTTACCTGCTCGGCGGATGCTGTGTCTTCACTGCGCCGAGAAGTTCTGCCGATGCAAGGCTGAACGTAGTCAAATACGTTGAGCCTCTTTACCACTTACCGAGTAGGTAAAGTCTATGTGCTACGTCGGGATCCCTGCCAAGCAATACGCTTAGCGGAGTGGGTCCCGACGTATAGTGGAAACATAGCCTTAGGATAGGGGGGAAATGCAGCAGCTAAGGCTCAGAAACACACAGTAAATGTGCTTTTGTTTTGAGATTTTATTAAAATAGCAGATTTGTAAGTCAATTAGAAAGCCCCTGAACATGATATCATCACCATAATGGAGATGTAGAGAATAGTTGTGGGAACATTGTAAGAAAAAAAAGTATTACTCTAACATATGAATTTTTTGCACAAAATAAGTTTTAATTAAGTCAACTTAAAAACTTTGACATGACTTCAAACCTAATTTATGCGAAAATAATACATACATACATACATAGAAATGCTCCTACAAACTCTTCTCTACATCTCCTGCAAATTTGGTGATGATAGCATGTTCGGGGCTTTGCAATTCATTCATAAAATCCACCTATAAAATGCTGTGATTTAAATTTCTTGACCCGAATATAAGCCAAATTATATTTTTGGAGCACATTTCAGGTGCTGAATAATTCAGCTTATATTTGAGTATATATGGTGTGTTTTATGAAGAAAGTTGAAAACATATCCGCAGCTATCTGGGGCTCTGTACAAGAAAAAAAAGCACATTTTCTCCCATACATGTTCACAACGGCTACGGTTTTTACTATATATCAGTTGTTTCTTGTTTCACCTTCAGCATCTGACTGCAGACCATTACACAACTGACAATGATACTAACTACGCAATCAATTATGCTTATTTTAAGCCGTCATTGTGACAGTTTGGATATTCTCCACTAACCTCTGATTGCATTACACTAGCTAACATCTATCATATAAGTGCCATATCTTAACTATTTAAGTTAACTCCATGTATTATTACTGCATTATAAGAAAACAGATCTATACATTAATTAGCTGAAATGGACTACTGATTTACATGCATTAAACAACGCAGATGCATTATGCCGTAATTTCATCAAGTCTGTCCTGGATTAATTTGATGGACTGAACAGGAACCAATAAAATATAAACCAAATATGCGTTAGCAATTCCAAACTACTGTTTGAGCATGGAATCACAATTATGGTCAAATCCAATATTTTGCTCTCCAGAATTGCATTTTACACAGGAAATACAAAACAATCCTATTTCACAAAATTCCCCTGGTGATCTGTCTATAACAAATTAAACAACATTAAGGAAAAGGGAGATCATTTAAAAAAAGTCAGAATGGTCAGCAATCTTAAAATCTATTTTACATGCTTCTGCTTCACAAAACATTTGGAGTTCAATCCTTTCAAATTTATTGTTAAATTCTCCCTTAGAAAAGAACAAAATGTCAGCTACAGTCATGTGAAAAAATTAGGACACATGAAAACCTGTGTGTTTTTATAATTTTCTAAATTTTTACAATACGGGGAGATTCAAATAAAATAATCAACCAAATAAAACTGAAAAAGACTCATCAAAATCACCTGTAAAATATAATTCCACCAAAATGCAGTTTCCTCTGAGAAACCAAACAGGACACAATTATTCCTCCCTAAACTGGCTTACATCAGACAAAGGGGTGTCGCATCAGGTGCATGTTGCATATGAGTTTTATGATTAATCTCCATTAATAGACAAATATTAGTTTCACATAGAATCATACTTGTCTCAGTCAACCCTAAACCATAGATCTGGTACACAATAGAATGTTAATTTAATTAGAACCTCCTAACAAAAGCCAGATCAAACCTATTTATCTACAGGCCACATCACCACAGGTGGCAGGATATTGCTGGTTTAAACACTTACTTCAAAGGGCCCATGCAAATTAGTATAACCATAAAAGCAGACTTTACGGAGCCATGGTTCGGTTAGAGGTAATGAGTAGTAATTAGTAA
>CM070036.1:72070910-72083888 GCA_036250615.1 Ptychadena robeensis | reverse complement strand
ATTATTAATATTCAAACCCCCAACAGTGCACGTTGGTTCACACATCTAACCTCAGCATATTAAAGCAATCTGCCCTATTTAAACCTCAGAAATGTAGATTGGTGTGCTCCTGACCATTGTGGTGAGTGAAAAGAATGGGGAAATTGAAAAGAGCAGTGTGTTACCAAGCTGCCACAATTCTTTCTGAAAGCCACAATCTGAAATCAGCCATTCCATTATATTGGCCCAGATCTGGCCAACCAAACAACAAGACAACATAGACAAAGACTAGGCTTCTGGAATAATGTTATTTGGACAGACAGAATCTAAAATAAATCAATTTCAACATTGGAGCAAAGGACATGCTGGTGTAAATAAAATAAAAAAGCAGTCCAGAAAAGATGTCACTACACATTGTGAAGTATGAGGTGGAGGTTTTATAGTTTGGGGTGCTTTTCTACAGCAGGACCTGGCCAGATCACCATCCACCATAAATGTAACTGTGTCTCAAGAGAGGCTTAACCTCCTGGGCATTCTGCCAGAGATATCCCGGTTAGAGTTTCATTGAACTTTGAACTTCATGAAACTCAACCTGAGATAACTGCGGGCAGACTCACCTGTCTGCCGGATTCCCCCGGCGAACGTGTCAGGTCCGCCCTGATCATGTCCCGGGGGAGCAAAAGTGGAGGGGGTAGGCAGCGCCATCGACATGTTAATGGTGGGGCGTCACTTTTTCCCAGCACGATTCAGATGTAAATCATGCTCACGACCTCAGAAGGTTAACCCTTTGGGCGTTACGGGCTTTTCGCTAAATTTTTTACGCCATGAAAAGCCGTTCCCCCCGCAATCGCGGCGGAGTACACTGTACTCTGCCGTGATTGCTGGCTCTCTGCCCCGCCCTCTACACACCGCCGGTGTCAAACAGACACCGGCGATGTGTGGGGAGGAAAGCGGCACCCCCTCCATTAACATGGAGGTCTATGGGGCGGCCCCCTGCCTCCTTCGGCGTCACAGATGACGCCGAAGACACGGGGCCAGAAAGGCTCAGTCTCTCAGTCCTCAGCAGCTCTTCTACAGAGGCACACGGAGAGGCGTTTGTGCCCGATCCCAGAACGGGCGCATTTTTATTCACGATCAAACTGCGCTCAAACTGAGTTCGGGCATAGCGCCCAGGAGGTTAAGGAATATGCCAGACCATCTGTAAGAAAATTAAACCTAAAGCAGGATTGTATCAAGCAACACCACAATGGTCAAAAACAGTACTACACCAAGGACTAGCTGCAAACGAAACAATGTTGAGCTCTGTGATGGTCGAGTTAAAGCCTAGATCTTAAGCCCATTGAGATACTGTAGAACAACTTAAAAAACTGTCTGTACATACAAGAATCCTTAAATATCTCACAGCTATTCCTCAGACTAATCAGAGACTGGTAGACAGCAATAGGAAGCATCTCACTGCAGTTATGTCAGCCAAACACTACTGTATTTGGGGGTAGAATGCCATAATGTAGAGTAAAGCCCCCACTCACGTTTAGATTAGCTGCTGATCTCCCGGCAGATCTACCCATCATCAAGGGTGGCCGGTCGTGCGGAGAATAGGCCGGACCCCCTCTGCCAGCACTTACTTGTAATGAAAACGGTCTAAGAATTACGGAGATGTCCGTAATGGCCATAATCGATTTTGTGGCCGATTTCTGGACAAATAAAAGTTAAAGCTTTCGATTTCCACCCTAATCTAATAGTGTATGGGGGGGGGGAAAACATTTTGAAAACGTTTTTTAGTTCAAAGACCCCCCCTCCCCCCTCCCCCCCATACACTATTCGATTAGGGTGGAAATAGAAAGCTTAACTTTATTGCCAGACAATCGGCCACAAAATCGATTATGGCCATTCCGGGACACTCCGTGAATTTAGACGTTGCTCATTACAAGTAAGTGCGGGAGAGGGGGGTATGGCCATCTCCGGCACGAGCCGGGCCACCATTGATGATGGGTAGACTCTGCGGGAGATCAGCAGCTATCTAAACGCTGAGTGGGGCTTACTCTACATTCATGGGAATTTTCTACCCCAAAAACGAGTAGTGTTGGTGACATAACTGCAGGAGATGTACTAGCGTTCTATCAGTCTCTGATTAGTCTGAGGAATAGCTGTTAGATATATAAGGATTATTGATGTACAGACAGTTTAAGTGTCTACAGTATCATCAATGCTTAAGGATCTAGGCTTCTTACTCGATCATCACAGAGCTCAACATTGTTCGTTGAAGCTAGCCTGGGATAGTAAGTTTTTGACCATGTGGTGTGCCTTGATACAATCCTGCTTAGATTTAATTTCTTAAAGATGGTCTGGCCATATCCGAAAACCCACCTCCACCTGGGCGCTATGCACGAACTCAGTTTGAGCGCAGTTTGATCGTGATGAAATATAAAATAATAAAAATTGGAGCCGTCTGGGATCGGGCACAAACGCCTCTACGGTGCCTTGTAGAAGAGCTGCTGAAGGACTGGAGAGACTGAGCCTTCTGGCACGTGTCTCGGCGTATCTGTGCGACGAAGGAGACAGGCGGCCGCCTCAAAGACCTCCACGGTTAATGGAGGGGAGGTGCGCTTCCTCCCCACCATCGCGGTGTCTGTTGACACCGGCGTGGATAGAGGGCGGGCAGATGGAGCACAGCAATCACGGCAGAGAACAGTGTACTCCGCCGCGATTGTCGGGGGGACGGCTTTCATGGCGTAATAAAAACTTTAGCGAAAGCCCGTACGCCCAAAGGGTTAATCCTCTGAGGTACGTGAGCATGATCTACAGTGCTGAATCGTGCTGGGAAGAAAAAGTGACGCCCCACCATTAAACATGTCGATGGCGCTGCCCACCACCGTCCACTTTGCTCCCCGGGAATTGATCAGGGCCGGACCTGACACGTGCGCCAGGGGGGGAGGGAATCCGGCAGACAGGTGAGTCTAGCCCGCAGTTACTAAGGTGAGTTTCATGAAAGTTCAAGTTCATGAAACTTCTAACGGGATATCTCTGGCAGAGAGAAGGCCAGGAGGTAAGCCTATCTACGAGACACAGTAATTATGGTGGGGATCGGTGGATCTGGCAAGGCCTGATGTAGAAAAGCCACCCCAAACATAAAACAACCACTCATACTTCACAATTGTTGTAGTGACATTCTTTTCTGGACTGCTTTTTTATTTTTATTACACCAGCAGGTCCTCTGGCTCCCAAGTTGAAATGATTTATTTTTAGATTCTGTCGGTTCAAAATAAACATTATTCCAGAAGCCTAAGTCGTTTGTCATGTGTCTTTGTCTTGGTTGGCCAATCTGGGCCATAAAGAATGGCTGATTCAGATTGTGGCTCCCCCAGAAAGAATTTGTTGGTCGCTTGGTAAAACACTGCCTCTGTTCAATCCCCATTCTCTCCTCACTCACCACAATGGTCAGGGAGCACAACCCAATCTACATTCTGAGGTTTAAATAGTGCAGATGCTTATATGCTGCGGTAGATTCGGTGAACAACGGCACTGTGGGGGTTTGAATATTAATAATACTATATTTATATAGACTATTAAGAGAGATATTTTGCTATGAATATTTATTATAGACATATCCATAATTTCTACCGTAATGAGGATATCTGCAACTAGAGATGACTATATCACAACATGTTTTTTGATAAGAGGACAGAACCACAGAAGCATTCCAGTTCAATTAATGTATAAACTAAACTATTAATATGCTAACAATGAAACATAATAAACAGGACGAGTACAATAACTATATAACACAAAGGACAGTTAGGTACATTATGGTACCTGTCGGTGGGCAGCATTTCTTCTGCATAAGATCTCCGTCCAAAACCTCTTAACCCCCTATGTACGACTATATTTATGTATAATTTCTAAGGAGGGTCAAGGGTCCGTTCTTCCTTGACTCTTAGGGAGTTACTGCTGCTTATGGAAGGCTTAGTTGAGGTGGACACCCATAACTCAGCCCACTAATGGAATATTACTAAAGACACTCTTACCTCAACGAACCAATGGCTCCGTAAGTCATGCTTTATGGTTTTATAATTGCCAGGGCCCTTTGAGTTTAAGTGTTTAAACCAGCAATATCCTGCCACTTGGTTGATGTGGCCTGTGGTCACTAGGTTTTATCTGGCTTTGTTAGGAAATGGTTCCTAATCAAATACCATGCCTATGTGTACAGATCGATGTGGTTTAGGGTGGTTGACAAAGAGCCACAAACGGTTCGATTTGGTTCCAACGATGCTACGATTAGATGGAATTTTTTAAGTCGATTGAACAAAAATCGAGAAATGCCAACCATGGTACGATCGACGATAACAACGGTACGATGCAGGCAGAAGAATAATCGAATCGAATTTTGACCGGACATGTTGGAAACATCGTCGTTGTGCCAAAATGTTGAAATGGCGAGTTGTGGTGTTTCTCCTGGATTCGATAGAAAGATTTAACTACCATAGACCACTTCAATCTGAAATTCAAACTTCATACCAAAAATCGACGAGTTTCGTAAGTATTTTGGAATCGAAATCTCACCACAAATCGCAAACTCAATGTGGTCGGTGTATGTGATGCGATTTAAGTCGATTCGATTAGACGATTGAATTCCTCGATCTAATCGCAAGCATCGATTGAACCAAAATCTAACCAGTGTGGCAGTTTAGACAAGTATGTCTATGTGAAAACTAATATTTGTCACTTAATGGAGATTAATCAACACACTTCATATGCAAACAGCACCTGAACGACACCCCTTTGTCTGATGTAAGCCAGTTTAGGGAGGAAAATGGGGTCCTGTTTGTTTCTCAGAGGAAACTGCATTTGGTGGAATTAAGTTCACAGGTGATTTTGATGAGTCTTATTTTTCAGTTTTATTGGTTGATTTATTTTTATGTGAATCTCCCCGTTATTGTAAAAAAATTTTGAAAAAGTATAAACATGACACACAGGTTTTCATGGTCCTAATTTTTTCACATGACGGTGATGACATTTGTTCTTTTCTAAGGGAGAATAACAATAAATTTATGAAAGGATGGAACTCCAAATGTTTTGTGAAGCGAAGCATGTTAAAATAGATTAAGATTGCATGACATTCTGACTTGTTTTTAAATGATCTCCTTTCCTTAATGTTGGTTTAATTTGTTATAGGCAGATCACCAGGGGAATTGTGAAATCGGATGTTTTGATTTCCTGTGTAAATGCAATTCTGGAGAGCAAAAATTTGGATTTGACATAATTGTGATTCATGCTCAAACAGTAGTTGGAATGTAACGCATAATATTGGTTTTATATTATATGGTCCTGTCAGTCCATCAAATTAATCCAGGACAGACTTGATGAATTACAAGAAAGCAGCTGCGTTGTTTTAAGCATGTAAATCAGTAGTCCATTTCAGAATTAATGTAAGATGTCTTTTCTTATAAGTGCAGTAACAAGAAAAGACATGGAGTTAACTTAATAGTTAAGAGATATGGCACTTATATGAAGATGTTAGCTAGTGTAATGCAAGCAGAGGTTAGTGGAGTAGAGGAACATCCAAATGTCACAATGACGTGCTTCTTAAAATAAGAATAATTGATTGCGTAGTTAGTATACTGGTCCATGTTGTGTAATGGTCTGCAGTCAATGCCTTGAAGGTGAAACAAGAAACAAACTCGATATATAGTAAAAACAGGAGCCGTTCTGTGAACAGGTAGGGAGAGAAGTGTGCTTTTTTGTTTTCTATGTACAGAGCACCAGATAGCGTGCGGCTTATGTTTTAAAATGTCTCAATAAAAAACACCAATATGACTCTTCAAATATAAGCTGAACTAGTCAGCACTGAACATGTTGCTCCAAAAAGATAATTTGGCTTATATTGGGTCAAGAAATTTAAATCACAGCATTTTACGCGAGGGGATTTTATGAATGAATTGCAAAGCCCCGCACAGCTACATCACCAAATGGCAGGAGATGTAGAGAAGAGTTTAGGAGCATTCTAGGTATGGATGTAGGTATGTTATTTTCACATCAATTAGGTTGAAGTAGTCATGTTCAAAGTTTTTAAGTGTGACTTAATTAAAACTTATTTGTGCAAAACATTCATATGTCGCGTCATACTCTTTTTTCTTACCAATGTTCCCACAATATTCTCCTACATCTCCAGCCTGCTGGTGATGATATCATGGTCAGGGGCGTTCTAATGACACTACAAATCTGCTTATTTAATAAAATCTCAAAACAAAAGTCACATTTACTGTGGTTTGCTTCTGACCTTAGATATGCTCGCATTTCCCCCTATCCTAAGGGCTTGTTCCCACAGAAGCGGGACCCACTCCGCGTAAGCGTATTGCTTGGCAGGGATCCGACGTAGCACATAGACTTTACATACTCGGTAAGTGGTTAAAGAGGCTCAACGTATGGTTCGACTACGTTCAGCCTTGATCTGCGAAGCGAGACTCCGGAGCATGAAGACACAGCATTCCTCCCGAGCAGGTAAAGAAGTGTGCTCATTGGGACCTCCCGCATGCAATACGCTAGCGGAGGGGGGTCGCGACATTATGTGGAATAATTAAGCCCTATACTTATTTAGTCAGGTTTTCGTTTTTTTCTAAAATAAGGTATCATGGCTTCAATATGGGTACAGCTTTTACTCAAATATATACGACAAATAAGAGTAAACCAAATGGTAGAACATAGGGTAGAAATAAGAAAGAATGCTCTCTTTGCCTTGCCAAAATAGATATAAACCTAGTGCACATATTGAGTCAAGTAGTTCTTCTATTAACACCCCTTCGTCTGTATTGCATTATTTAGGCCTAGGTTGTTGGAACACATAATATGCTGGGCATATTCTCCTGTGCGGCCCATAATGTTTAAAGGGCACCAGCGGCATATTATAAGAGCTTAGAGTCGGTGCATATTAGCGTGCGTCAAGTTGAAAAATAGTAATTTGGTAACCCTAGCGTGAAGGCCAATATCGCTGTTTGCTTTAATGCTCATTGATAAACAACAGCTTTGCTGAAACTAAGGACGGGATACTAAAGTCTCCGTAGGAATATATTGCTTGAAATAAAGTGGAAAACAAAAACTTCTGTCAACCTATGCAGTAAAAGAAATGTATGCTCAGTGTAGCGGAGTGTTTCCTGTCACCATCGAAGTGAAGAGCAATAGTATGAAAAGAATTAGACCGTGCTGTTGTAGCGAACAGTTGCTCTTTACGGACAGAGGGCATGGTGGCTCTTCCAAAATTTAAGTATTACAATGGAATTTCTGTGTCGGAAACTAAAAGGCTCCATTTTTCTTCCCAACCTGCCCGTTCTCTTAATGCTTGGCATTGATGTAGTGGTTTGATCATTCGAACCACTCAGTGCCCCAACTATTAATTCATCTTAAAATGTGACCAGCATATGCGCTTTGATTTTCTTTTCTTGGTATGCTTTTATAGCTAGCGACTGTGGAGTGTTATACCTATGTGTTTACCTGAGCCTTTATCACTTGCGCACTTACACGTATAAGGATCTGGATTGTCACACTTTTAGATATGTTGCTTTCCCAAGATGAAGGTAAATGTAAACTGACATTAAATGATTTAATGACCATTTTTTTTTACCTTTAAATCTCTGTTTATCCAAATGTGTCATGAAATAGTAAATTCAAATTATTTTTGTCAGTATATGAAAGAACTGCATGTTAATAGCAGAAGTTAGTTACAAAATGTTTTCGGGTTCAACCAAAAAAAAAAAAACTATTGGTTGATTGCACACATACATGATCCAAAGTAATTTATTCCAAACCCAAAAGAGAGTGTACACGCCGTGAGTACGTGCGGAAGTCTACTGACAAGAAGCTGCATTATTCAAGACGGTCAGATATATTTCCGAAGATGGATTGGCAAGGAAAATGATAAACATTCTTCAGATACCTCGGGCCGGTGATAAGTAAATGGGGAGGAAATCACTTTTCAGTAAAGATAGCATGCTCCACGGGGCATCACTGAGAGTGGAGTTTTAGACTTTGGTGTCACACATGGAATAGCAATCATCGGCAGCTCAGAAGAGTTTGACAAAAAGTAGTTATCAAACTTTGTTGGAAGGGAGTTCTCAATTTCCAACTCTGATTGATGCTATATAGGGTTTTGCAGGCTTGACTGAAAACAACAGATTATGTTCCGATACATGTGACCAAGTGATTCTACTGCCTCCTGCATTGTTTTTGTAAGCGTCTATCAAACATGTTTAGAGCACCAACCATTTGTTCTGTCTTTCTGGTGTACAGGAGTTTATTCCTAAATCAAGACTGGAATGCTACTAAATCTCAGCTTCAGCAATGCTGAGACCGAGAACGGAAGGAGGAAAGGAGGCCCGATTCCTCTCTACAAGTAAGAGGCTTATGTTTATTTCCAATGGTGAATGCATAGATTTAGATAAGAACATTACAGATGAAGTGATGGTCGGGCTTATAATAGGATAACATTTCTCAGGAACGTTTTCTGGCGTTCAAATCTTTGTCTGGGATTGTTTCTGATAATCCTTTTTTATTCTCTCTGTGCTTGTTGGGGCGTGAGCAGAATATATGAATAGTTTTTGTAATATCAACCCGTGCACTTCAAACCTTGGCTACCAGGGTCTACAACATACTTGTTTACCCACTATAATATTATGAAATATGCTCTCAAAATCTTAATGTGAGAGTTGCTAGAATTGCCACTTCACCCCCCCCCTTCCTCAGGACCCCCCCCCACCCCCCATCAAACCCCATCAGGGACATCACACCCAACACTGCTGACTGCTCCGATTCCTGACCAGCTAAGTAAGAATTAACCAAACCCCCTCCGCCGGAGGTCTGATTCAGTCCAGTTTTCTGTGACAAAAGCAGAACAAAAATTTAAACAACCCTGGAGCCATGAGAACCGGAAGAGGTAATAGGTAATAATTTGCAAAGTTAAAAAGAAATTCTATTTCTAGTCAACTTCAGGAAAGGTTCAAAAGAGGGCAGCCAGATTACTGATTTCATAAAAAAAAAAATTATACCCTGAGGAATACCGAAAAGAAACAAAGCAATGTCCAGGGCAGCGGGGCCACATAGTTGGGCAAAGGTGATGTCCTATGGTTGTACGCCTGCCTCTATCCAAGATTATATTCAACTGCATGCAGCCATGCATTTGAGTAGAATTTCCAAACAGTAAGAAAGTTACATATATGCCTATAAAACATAGTTATCCCAGTCCAGGGATATGGAAAAGGTTTGCCATGCTGATCAGTGTCAGTCACGGATAAGCTTCTTGAAGAGTTAATTGGTTGGCATTGTAGGTCCTGCAAAATTATATAAAGCTAGAATCCATGAATATATAGAATCTAGAAAAAACAAATCTTGTCGTTTCAACTCACGGAATAAGTTGCCTTGTGTCAGAAACTGCTGTTCAGTATAAGACTAGAGCTGGTAGTGATGGCCACTACTACGTTGATTGCAACACGCTATGTATAAGGGAATTCCCCTTGAGTATAAACTATTCCTTGTTATATCAGTGTGTGCCAGGAGAAGAGGATCGACTGCAGTCCCTTCAATGTGAACTACTATCAGGAAACGGGAATATATCCCTTTTGCAGTTAAAACTTTACTTGCATAATTGTTGTTCATTTATAAATTCTAGAAAGTTCTCCTATAAATTTCTGATGTGATAAGAGGATGGTGAGACAAAGTTCAAGTATCAGCATTTTGAAAAGTTATGGTAAAGTGTTCCAATGTACAAAATACCAGTTATCGTGTTTCAGGACTCTTACAAACGTAGGCCCTTCCCATGCAAGAAAGAAACTATACTGGGTGTATACTTGCAAAGGAGAGCGAATTGGCCTGCGGGTCAAGGACAAGGTATTTAAACGCTTTCTCTTATGTTGAAGTAATAGTAAAAGACGAAAAGGTTTCTAATCGAGTGGCTACAGCACTACGCATCACACACATTAATAAGTTATTTTCCCGCGCTGGCCATGCCCTGCTTGACTTCAAAGAAAACCAATATGAGTGATTAGGCTTGGTTAGGTTAGGACGAGACAATAACATACCCTTCTTGCTGTAGTGTCAGTGTAATAACAAAATCATACACGTATTGTCGTTCATTACCATACCTATGAACAAAGCCAAGACCAAGTACTCAAGCAACAGACCATCTTGAAGGAAAAGTTGGACGAAAATCATGGCCCATACCCTTTCCTTGGCTCCTTGACCAGCACTATTCTTACCCCATCTGTGACTGTATTCAGTTATAGATTTGTTTTAAACCACCAGAAGGAATGTCATTAGTAAGGGCTGTGCACTATTGTTTTAATACTTTAGTTTCTCTAGTGTGCTTTTTTTAGTGTGGATTCACAAGGGGGACCTATCATGAGACTGAATACATGTCACTATTCTACAACTTGCGGAAGAGCCAGCATGCATTAGACAGTGGTTCCCAAACGTTTCCATGAAGGGGCCCCCCTTTTCTCGAACATTATCAAGCTCCTCCCAGTTACAAACTACACAGATTCAGATGAGGCCATGGCACACTAGCCTTGTTTGCCATTGCAAAGTTAGTGTGTACAAGTAGAGTGGCCCTTAAATTTCATTGTAATAAAAAGCTTACAAAATTTGGTTTAACACCGGTCAGCCGAGATATGAATCATTATACACACTCCAATTCATGCAGAAAACATTCCTAGATAGAAAACACACACTGCAATCATGCACTGACATTAAATCATTCAACATAGAGGGACAAATTCAGGACACACACATTATACATGCACTCTATCACTCACCTATTGTGTTTGCAGCTAGTCTCCAGTGATGGCTTCATGCCTCGTCCCTCCTGCAGTCACCAGCTGCCGCCTCCCCACCGCCACTTGAATCCCTCCGTTGCCTGCCCCAAGTCAGTTGGGAACCACTGCTCTGGTAACCTAAGCTTTAACAAAGAAACTCGGTCAGCGTATTTTTGGGACATCTTGCGAACTGGGTAGTGCTGGGTTATCTATTTTAACTTTTTTCAACCAGAGATTTAAAGTTTCTTAGAAGAATATTTTCCGTGCGTACACGCAGTTTTTTTATCTTTCTACATTCTCAGGGCAGTCCTTATTTAGAACATTTAACACAACCCATTACATTGTGTAAGTGAACTCAAAAGCAGACAGAAAACATAGGCCACTATTCTTTGAGACATGGCAAGGTTAATGTGCGCTTTGTATATCTGCAATTTTCAACCCGTGGGTGGGACCCCTCTCAAAAAAGGGTCGGACGACCATTTTTACCAGGGTTCCACCATTCCTGAAACGCATTCAGAGTGGTGGAAAAGTTATGGTTGGGAGAGTAACCCCCCTCCTATTCTTCCACCATGTTGGGATGTGAGAAAAAATAGGAGGGAAGGACATTTTATTAACAAAACAACAACAAAACATGTTACGTAGAAACAATAGGTTCTTTTGTTCCTATCCTCAACATCATGTTCGGAGTCTCTTAAAAGGCACAGTCAAGTGTGCATCCAATCTCAATTAACATCCTGAGCGTTTCCCGAGCGTGTTTTCATAAACGTGCCACAGGCAATGCGGGGTGGCACAATATGCTCCGCCGCGATTGCCTTCAGACTGGAGGAGGTAAACATAAGGTTCCGGCGTCACGGAGACGCCAGCCAGACTTATGCTGAAAGAAAGCCACGCCCTCCGTTAGACGGGAGGTATATGGCGCGATACCCCCGCCACCCTGCGCTATAACCAGGTGACCGAGATCGGGGGCGGCCGGAAGGAGCAGTTCCTCTCCCTCTCTCTAATTCTTCTACACGCGGACCGTTTCCCTCTGACTTCTTTCCTCCTCCCTTCACGTTCGCCTCTCTTTGATCTTCAGTCTCTCCTCTTTTCCCCCTGTTGTCACACTTGACGCTCTTGCACGTCCTCGTCCTCGGGCCCCTGCTCCTCTCTTCGACATCTTCCGCCCGGCATCAGCTTGAATCAGCCTGAGTTAACTATGGGCGGGACGATCAGAAGGTTAAACACACATGCCAAAACATTGTACATGGGTTATTAATAATCGGCAGGAAAAAGCTAGAAAACAAGTCCCTTCTTTTGTAATATGCTCCAAGGATGTGCCACAAAGAAAAAAATGTAAATAAAAAAAAAGGGTAGTAACTTTTGAGGGGAGAAGCACACGGATTTTTACAATCACTATGTAAGTTTGACTATCCTTGAGCTGGTATGATGGCTTAGGGCTCCACGATCTAAAATAAATATATTAAGTTCATTGATGGTAAGTTGCAAATTGTGTTGGGGCGAGACTTACATGATTTATTCAACCAGGATTTCGCAGGGGTAAATCTAGGTTGCAATATGAAGCGTTGGTGTGGCCACTGGGGGCGTTCATTGTTTCGTATGGGAATTGGCCTCCATTCTAAACTTTCAAATGACAAGCTGAGGATGAAGAGACATTACAAGACAAACACGTCGCTCTTGGGTGACGTCTTGGCCTCGGGCCCCATACGGTCATCAGGACCAGGCAGTGAGGGAGGAAGCTTGAGTGAACTTTTTAAATGAATCCTCACAGGTAGAGTTTTTCTGTTTGTTTTTATGCATTTTATCACATGATCGGCACTTCTTAATGCCCTATATGGAATGATCAGTTTCTGGGGTAGGGTCCGCTTTTCAGGTCATATAAAATATTTCCTAGTAGTAGATCACCCAATTTTGTCTTTGCTGCACGTTATATGAATTATGCATGAGCATATTCAGATCTGTTTTTCTCGGACCACCTTAGTTCTCTTATCTCGGTTTGAATATCGGTACATACCCCCCCGCCTTGCGGGCGTCGTTGTGATTTTCCATGTTTGTTCTATAGATTGTTTACTTTAGACCTATGTAGTCCTTGTGATTTTGTCCCCCTACTGGTTGTCATCTCAACCGTCCTTGTTCTATACACAAGACATTTCATGTTTAGATACTCCTTTTTCTTATAGTTCGTTGTATCTTTCTCTCCACGCTT
>CM070036.1:72016834-72068246 GCA_036250615.1 Ptychadena robeensis | reverse complement strand
TTTTCACAATCCTCCCTCCTGAAGCAGTTGTGATGAACCCAAACAATAGACGAGCGGTGTTTATCTCAACCTCTAGGTTAAGCAAGCATCGATCATCCTGCAAAAGAGAACATGCATTGGACCATTCATAGAGTAGGCAGCTCAGTAGCACATCTCTTTTTACCTTTTGCTAATCAGTGCACTGAATATGCATCATCAGTATTTGACACTGACAACTCTCTGTAAGTACTAGCTACTAAAAATCAGGAAATTCTAGATATTCCTTCTACAAGACTTGCTGTTTTGGAAGATGCTTGGACCCACTGAGTCTAACAATTTATCAAATTTTATCAAGCTTGGACAAATTTAATTAGATTAAATTGATCATTAACTCATTTACTTATTCTCATTTCTAAGTGAATCTGCTAAAAATATGGAAAAATGCAGCCAGCATGAGACAAATATTTCAGATAAGAAGAAAATTACAAGGATGTCTTTTTTTAATATTGTTGTTATTATTATCTTGTATTTATATAGGATCAACATATTACGCAGCACTTTACAGAGCATATAGTCATATCACTAACTGTCTCTCAGAGGAGCTCACAAATGAATGTCCCTTCCACAGTTACATATATGTAACTAACACAGGATATTTTGTTTGGGGCAAACCAATTAACCTATTGTCTTTGGAGTGTGGGAGGAAATCGTAGTATCCAGATGAAACCCACCCACAAACTGGGAGAACATGCAAACTCCTTGCAGATTCACAGGACATCAAAAGCCTGTGGGGTTAAAAGGGAAGATGACCATGTGTGGGGAAGACCGAATTAACAGGGATATTAGGCAGGCACAAAATAGTGCACGTATAGGGAACACAGGCAAGCACAGAAATAGAATCTGAACAGACTAAAGCCTCAATCTGAATGGCCGTGACCAAGATTGCTAGGGTAGGAAGACTCCTTTTTGTCTTTGAACAGTACAGTTGGTCCTGGAGCATACTGTGCCACTCCCGACAACCACAAATTACAGGGCTCCCTCTTCTTTCTCAGATACAAGAATACAAGTAAGAAAGATCATTTGTTCAGAGATTTTCTAGCATCTCTAAGTAATAGCAAACACCATTGATACCGAAAGCAATTCCCATCACCCTCAAGGTCGCAAGAGGAAGAGAATAAAACTTGCCAAAAATGATGGAATGTGAAGTCGTTATGCACCTACAGGGATTTTTCAGACTAAAGATAGGATTAGGAGAAGGCTGGTAAAAGATTCAGAAGAACACATACAGACAACAGATGGAGTCAGCAACAGGTATAGACAAACTACATAATGCAACAGTTGGAGCAGACAGAGGATTTAAATCCAGTTCCAGGTTTACAACTACTTGGGTTGCATTTTGTAAGCAATATTACATAAATGGGCACTGATTGAATAAGTCCTTATGAGGCGCATTAGATATCCTTAAAAAATAAAATGATTTAAATAAATTAACAACATGTGGTTTATATTAACAACATATATATACATACATAGGTAATGTGTATTTTACAGAGTAACTAGTAATACTTTGCTGTTTTACAATAATAACAGGGATAAGAGAGAAGAATGTGAGTAATGTCAGGGGTAGAACAGTGAGCATTATGTGAAAGGGTGGAATATGATGGGTATGGCATCTGGTGTAAATTGAAGGCATCTAAAAGTACACTATTGGGAGAACATAGATGGTGGATTGTTGGGGTTGGGGAGTAGCTTGTGTGTTGAAGATTTGATAGACAACATGTGGTCAAAAGAGCTTTCCATGCATGTGAGTTTGTTGAATTTTCAATGCAGAGTACCATGAGTCAATTGAGCACAGTAGTTGGAAAGTTTATTAAG
This sequence comes from Ptychadena robeensis, assembly GCA_036250615.1. Classification (NCBI taxonomy): domain Eukaryota; kingdom Metazoa; phylum Chordata; class Amphibia; order Anura; family Ptychadenidae; genus Ptychadena; species Ptychadena robeensis. The sequence goes on along the minus strand of CM070036.1, from coordinate 72,066,392 downwards.
CTCAACTACAGTCTGCTTGCAATTAGCAAAGTAATGTAAATTTTCGGTATCTCATAAACATAAGTTCCTAGGCAGAGGACAGGTCCAAGATAGTTAAAGGGATGTCACATAATTTAAAACCATTCTAATTTCACATGCTAACTCACATGTACACCCGCTAGATCTGAGACACTGTCTGATTTATCAAAGCTTGTTGACTAACACAAAGAAAACTTTTTCCACCATAATATTATAATTACTAGTTTATTGCAGATGGATTAAAAAGACTCTTAGTAGAGTATGACAATATGAAAAAAATAGCGTACACGTGAGCTAAAGTAGCACGCCATGTATCTGATCCTTGACAGAAAACAAAAAGAAAAGCTTTTACTACCTTCACTGGTTACAATCAGAAACTTTAATTAAGTAACCAGCATGCAAAGCCTTGCAACCCTGGTATAAATCAGTTGCACAAAGAGCCTTAATGCCTCTATCTGTGAAACAAGCACCAATGCCACTATGAACATACAAAGCTTATCACTGATTACATTATTGATTTGTCAAGCCGAAGAAACAAAGACCCCATGAAGCTTTACACTCATAAATCACCGTGCCATGTCATTGCAACATATTTTTTAAAAACCCACAAATCTCCAGCTAGGCCACACTGACAGAGTACCTAGTTATTCATCAAAGGCAGAATAATTTACTAAATGCCCAGCTCCGCCTGTGATTCTTGCCTGCTTGGAGCTTGATTTATGTGCTTCTCACCGTTAAGTGGCCCTCGTGATGGCCAGGGAAATGTATGAATAAATATTCGGTGGCTACCAGCTGCATTATAGAGTCACCCAGGAATTCCATCCTTTGGTTGTGGCCTCTGTAGGAGGAAGCAAAAAGAAATGAATAGGAGAAATCAATAATCACTAAAGGAGTAGCAAATTATAATAAAGTCTTGTAAACAATTTTCAAGATTCTTTTTTGCTAAGACTTTGTGGCCTAAATCAAAGAGCAAGGGCAGAGAACTTGCCACTTTGTAAAGTGATCACATTACATGAAATACCTGGCAGTGGCTGAACATCTCTATTGCACAAAAGGGAAAAAAATAGGTCAAGAAGAGTCTTTATTATTAAAAGTCATAGATAACAAATGGATGACCGGAGCTGTCGGGGAAGCAGCAGTTTCGCAAAGCAGGCCGCACTGCCAGTTCCCAAAGCGCTCTGAGGCCAAAGCTTTCACATATGCCTTCTGCATTAATCTTATTGCAAACAGGGCAGATTTGGGAATGTCAAGAATTCCATTATGTCTTAACAGTACATACTGAACTGAACTGTGTAGACAGCAAACCTGAAGCTATTCAACAGTCTTTAATTGTTTCAAAGACTTTGAATTAAATGACAGCTGACTGAAGTCATTAAAGAAATTATCAAACCTATTGTGTATGACTAAAGGTAAGTATTAGGAGAACAATCAATAGCTTTCATTAAAATGTTACTCAGGCAGCACATGCAGAGGCCAATCATCTGATTGCTAAACATTTTCCCCACTAAATACCTTTGATGAAGGTGCAGGCTTGACAACAAAGAAACCACAACGACAAAAGGTATTTCCTCACCTCTCTTGAATAATGATAATAAAGAATGATGTTATACTTATCTATGACCATCCAAACTTTAAAGGTGCCTATCCAATCAAAGTCTATGCATTACATTGTCAGGCATCATATACGACGCTAATGACTACATGCTTTACCCAGTGTCAGCTTTTCGGCATATTCACAAATCTATTGGGAGAAAGTGCTTTTAAATGTCGCTATGATACCTTATCTTCTCAATTCAGATAACATTTGCATATACACAGCTCTCTGAATGCTAAATGCAGACTGTTTATTCAAGACTTGTTAAAGCAAATGTAGTCTCTCAGAAAGATCACAGAACTCCCCTTAGGAATGCTTTCCTTTTCTTTCTCCCCAGTAGGCTGGTGAAATCATCCAGAATAATCTAATTTCTCAACTAAAGTACTCACTCAATATCAGTTGCTGGCAGTAATAGGTAGTAAAATGAACAAGCATTGGAAGAGAAAGAGGCAGAAGGTGATGGTGGGGATTGTCCCAACTTTGCATTTGAAGATGTTCCTTAAAGTGCACCAGAACTCCAAAAGGCGCCTTGTACTATTGTGTCTCAGTAAAAAGCCTCTATAAAACCACCTACACCATCAATGTTGACCAATGACATTCCCATACATTTATGTAAGAATATATTTTATTCTAAAATCTAAAGCTGGCCATACACCTTAAGATCTCTCTGTCATATATCCTTTAGATCTACCAAGAACTATGTAGTATAGGGTCCTCTGCGATTGAACACTGGTAGACGTGATTGTTTAGAAAGTCCCTCATATTACATGGTTTTGGTAAAAAAAAAAAAAGGAGATCTAAAGGAAATCTAAAGGTGTATGGGCACCTTTAGATACACTTTATCTATACAACCCAATCATCCAAGATTTCGGACCTATGTAGATGAAATAAGTGTCGGCGTCTGTGAAATGACACACATGGCAGAAAATGACAATGTCATTCCTATAAAGTTGTAATGTTAGACACCAGCTTTATTGTTCTCTGCACTGCTGCTCTTACTTAGATAAATGGCAGTCTGGCTAAAGCACTTCTTGAACTTAACTGGGTGCCTTATAAATATATAATTTTACTAATTTTCTACTTACTGCCTTTTTATCTGCACATAATTTGCTGAAAACTTTCAATATGACAGCTGAAGTTACTTTAATGGAACATTATCGTTATTCATTATAAGCTCCATTTTTAAAAGTATTCTTTTCACATATATCTTTTGTAAATGATTACGTAGGACATATCTTGAACTGGTATCACATAGAGCTGAATAGAGGGTGGTCTTGCTTCAATTTAAAACAAAAAAAAAACAAAATAGGGCTTGGCTAGCCCCAGCTAAGCAATAGGGCAATCTACGGCTAGCATTCCAATAGTATACATCACACTTATTAGCTGCCTCCTTTGACCCTACAAAGACATTTATTAAAACAAACATACAGAGCTAATGTCCCATTAAAGTCACTAAACACTTCACACATGACCACACAGGGTGATTCTGTTGTTAAACCCAAGTGACACATGAGATAGGTGTTAACTGAGTCAACATATTAATATGTAGAAATCAAAAGTGACTGTATGCAAAGTTGCTATATAGGAGTAGGCAGCACATTGGGACTGTGGATAGAATACATTCTTGCAGCATAGCTGGAAAACATTTGAACAGTTAGTACGTTCTTCGTCATGCCTCAGATGTCCGATTATGTAGGTTGCATTTGTGGTTACCGAAACCAGTCCTTGATTATGTGTATGACAGAAATTGATGGATATTAGATCAGATTGAGGTGCAAACCAAAATGAAAGGTGAACAAGCACTTAGTATTTTGCAAATATGGAAAACTATTGTAAGCCTTTTAAGGCTAAAAAAACTTAATTTTTTTTTTTGCATAAGGAAACTTAGCAAACTCTTAGCAAAGAGTGTAAACAAAACCAATCTGAAAAAATTATTCTACCGAAGCAAGTGTTTTGATTGCATTCTTTCTTTTCCTAAGATAATTGTCATTGGGACAGGTTATGATCAGAACCCAACAGCAATAAATAACTGGGCTTTGTTTGGAATTTTAATAAATCCTTAACATCACATACATTTTGATAACTACGCCATTCCAGTTGCACTAATTGGTGGGTATACAGTGGCAAATATAAAAATGTAAAACACAAACAGAAAGCATTGTACTTTTTGCCCGAAGTCAGTGGTCCCCAAATTTTCCCTGCAGGCCCCTTTACTAGATAGGATCACCACCACCCCCCCACTCAAAGTACACAGGTTCAGATTAAGGGCCATTTCACACTAGCCACGTTTGCGTTGCAGTGCCGTGTATTAGTGTGAAATAGCCCTCAAACTTTTTTGAAATACATCATTAGTGATGGCCGAACTTCGGCCATGTCCATCCGCGAATGGGCGAATCGGACTTTTAAAAAAGTCCGCCGTCCGTCTGTTCGCGGACAGATTCAAATTCCCCGCCTCTAGGCGGGGAATTTGAATCTGAAAACCCGGATGTGATGTCAGTGACGTCACATCCGGCACCTGGAGGAGGAATAAAGGGCTCCTTCTCACCGGCAAACAGGGCGGGTCGAACACTCGTACTGTCCGCTGGTGAGAAGGAGGGCGAACATGCTTGTTCGCGGCCGAACTGTCCGCCCTTCGGCCATCACTATACATCATCATTCACACAGACACATACACTACACTCATGCTGTGACATAAATCATTCACATAGAGACAAACCCACACACAGAAACACACAGTATATGAACTCTAGTTTGTCCATGTTTGGCTTCCTTCGCTAGGGCTCCACTATGTGTTGGATATTTACAAGAACCTTCAGTTTGTTTTTCTGCATGTGCCCGTGTGTTTGCACTGACTGGCATTCTCATCACAAAGGTATTCACTCTATATGTCTCTGCCAAATGACAGATAAAGAGATCAGATTCTTTGCTTACAAGGTCAGATGGTTAAATCCCACTGTTCTCAAGGTGAAAGCTCGAGCTAGAAGCCGTATATGAGTAAACTGAACTCCAATAACTTCTTCAAATTTTGTCAGCTTCTTAAGGACCGGTGATGTCTCAATCAGCTGTCGATCAGTGTTAGACTCCTGAAGCTGCCAAAAAAACAGAAGGAGCATGAAACTTCTTAAACATCCTTCGCTGTAGACATAAATGTTTTTGTAACTGTAACAAATGCTGTTAGTAGGTTTACGTTAAACAAAATGGCAATAAAATGTCAGGCTTGCTTCTCTTCTCTTTTATCAATTTCAGACAGCACTGGTTATCAATTTCCCACTGCCGCCTGACTGGCGTACCCATGGATCACCTACATTGCTTATTTGTTTTGATTTGGAAGTTATTCTTATCATAAAAAGTGGCACCATTTAGAATGAAATGACACCCTGCTAGGCTCGATCCTCTATTTTGCATAGACAGTTGTCATAATTCTCCCAGCTAGTTTATGCAAGAGCAAATAAAGCTAAATCAGAACAGCAAGCGGATCAAAAAAAAAGAAGCACCATGTTTATCGCTGAAAATAAATTATATTTAGCTACAAATAAAGGAAAAATTGTATCAGTAATAAGCACAATACATCTACCCAAAACACAAATATGTAAGCTTTACACGTATATACTGCATATGTATACAAACAGGGCTTTTACTTTTACTAATTCTGATTAGGAAATATTAAATAGGTCTAAAAAATCTATTTCATACTAACACAATTCTATGGGTGATTGATCTTTGAAGAAAGAGCAATGAATGCAGCGCCAAGTTAATAGCCATTTTTCAGATCAATTATTTTTATTATGCGATCAAAAGATCCAAGTGGTCATTCTTTTTTCCAAGCGGTTATTGAAGACATGGTGAAATAAGACCATGCAACCAAATATAGCGCATAATTATGAAATGTTCAATAATAAACTGTGTTTGTCAATGATTCAACATGGTAGAGCTTTGTGTTAAAAAAGTTCAATCAAATGTGTTTTTCTGTTAATATATCAAAGCTGGATCCAGCAGTATACATACAACGGAGACAGGCATCATTTGATAAATAAATTATATAAATATATTTGTGGATTAGGACTGGGTCCAATGCTGCCACGTAGTGCTGGGTGTTGTTAATCTGTCTGCGTCACACACCAGAGTAACAAAACACGGCAATTGGTAAACAATGGGCATGTTCTGTGATGTGAGCGAAGTGGCAAATACCATGCAGTAAACAGAGCTGGAATAGCGGGCAAACCTAATGTAGACCCAGCCTCATATGCGATCACTTCTGGTCATTACAGCACAAAACAAACAACAATGGCATAGTCAAGTAGGGGGCCCCATTTTGTTACACTGTGGTTAAAATATGGGAAACAAAGCTGAATATAGCTAGGATAAGAGGTATTTGTGAAGAAATTTTTTTTTAATTATGGAAAGCTTTGCAGACCATGACTTTTTCAAGGAAGGCCTTAATTGAATGAGCTATACAAGACATGGGCAAACTATGGCTCACAGGATGTATACGGCCCATTTAGATGTTTTATTTGTCCCAAGACACTCATGCTCCCCGCCACTTGTTTCTTGCTATGAGCACAGATAATGCCTAGAGGCATTGGAACGCTGTAATGGGGACAAGGCAATGCCTTGATGATGTGTTGATGCTGTAGGGGTGCCCTTTAGGGACAGCAGGATACCTCTTGGCATAATCGCTGTTCATTGCATGGGATGAGTGTAGGAGAGGCACTGGCACCAAGGTGACAATGGGCAAATGATTGGTGGAAACTATGTGGTTCCTACCGAATGTGAATAAGCCCTGAGGAATTCTTCACTTCATCCATCTGCTCTTGGTCCAGTCGTCCCCTTTATCAAATAGGAACACATTGTGGTCCAGGAGTCAAACATTTTGCCCACTCCTGAGCTAGATAATGCCAAACCCCATTCTGCACAATGAGAATGTTTTCTACAAAAACGATTTCACTAAGTTCTACCAGTTGATTTGCTGCCTTTATAAATTTTTTTATTTCAGTTTTTGCACAGCATCCCAACATTTTTGGAAATGATTTTACCACATGACAGCTATGGGTAATATATTAATTAGGTTATCACTCTACAAACTCTGTATGTCAGTAAATGGGTTTTATAGTTCCAATTATGTCCTAAATGCTAAATGTTGCCTTGCCTATAAGTGATTATGAGCAGGGTGTACAATACATGCAATACTATTAGGAAGCAAATATTTTTTAAAAAGAAATCTTTCTGGAGTGGAGTTTCAAAAGTGATGGAAATTACATATCTATTGATCTAGGAATACCCAGCAGACCTTAAAAGAAATTCACGGTGTGCACCAACACCACTGTAATCGGTTTACTATTTCTATTTCTTTCTTTCTTTCTCATCTCTAGCACTGAATATGACAACGGGAAAAAACAACAATCTTACCAAACAGAAAACTTAATATTAAATATTAATAATAAAATGTTTCAGCTGTATGCAAAACTGTTTGGCATGTCTGTGGTTTTAGATTAAGGCCTCTTTTAAACAATGGCTTGTTCACATCATAAAAAATAAAAAATGACATCTTCGCCCTCAGCAAAATAAAAAAGTCACGAAAATAAATGTTCTTGCGGGACAGAAAAGAAATTGGCTCATGTTTGTCGGAGGCAGAGTTAATTCCAGTTGTTTGGTTTACACACTTCAGAGGATGATATATATATGTATACAGCACACAGCTTGTTAATAAATCCACTACTGGTATCATGAATGTCAAAGAAAGGAATCAAAGAGAAGCAGCAAATAAATAAACAGCAATAAATGCTACTATATATATTACAATAAGGGGAGAGTTTGCTTACTTGAAGTGGGTGTAGAGGATAATTAAGCCACACGTCCCGCAGGTCCTGTAGATGTTGAAAAATGTCATTAATGCTCTAGGCAATCATTTAGCAAATTCCACAGCACTAAATAAAATGTCATTACTTGAAATATGCAACTATTTTAGATGCTGACTTGGCTCATGGAAAATCCAATACTGCCTGCAAATTAATTTGAAAATAAAAAGCTTATACACAAATGACATACTCAAGATCCCACTGAGCAAGGCTTTGGGTGAGAAAAAGGATAACGTCACAGAATGAACTTTGGATAACTACTTAGAAAAAAAATGACTACATGGTGAATATTTGTCAATGAAATGAATTACATATGTTCACATAGGTCAAAAAAATGATTGTCCTTTCAGAAGGTAAGCATTCAGCATAAAGTTTGCTTTGCAGTAGGATAAGTTCTATACTGCAAGCTGTAAAACCTAACTGTGTACTATATTTTTCAGACTATAAAGTGTGTCTTACCATAGGACCATAAGACGCACCCTGTTTTTAGAGCAGGAAAAACAGAAAACAAAAGTGAAATGTTCTAATCTGTTGTAAAAACTATTTCCTGCAGTAGCAAATTTCAGCCACAATAATGGTGTCACTGGAGAGCACACTTCAGGCAGAAGGGGAGGGGGGAGTGGGGGATTCTGCACTGTTCATCTCTCTTCTTGCCAGGTGAGCTGCATGGTGATCATAACGATCACCATGCAGCTCACCTGGCAAGAAGGGAGATCTTCTGCTGGCTGGCAACTTCCATGTGTGTCTCTCTGCTGTACTGCTCCTATTAGCAGGGTTCAGCTGGTAGAAACAGCTTGGGAGAGCTGCCGGAAGCCAAGGCTCGGCAGCGGGGGTTGTGCATTCGGACCATAAGGCACTATTTCTCCCTAATTTTGGGGGTGACAATGTGTGTCTTATGGTCCGAAAAATATGGTATTTTCTTACCTCTTTCCTCCTCCATGTGATTGACACTATTGAACACAATGTGAACTCTGAAAACTGCAGATGTCAACTTCCACACAGAGCTTATTGCTCTGCATTATACAGTAGAATGACAAGATTCACCCCATAGTCCAAAGAGCAGGGCCCGAAAGAGTAAACATTGGTGAAGTACCCAATGCATGACACGTAACAAGAATATTTTTTTGGGAATAGTCCTATTGAAAGGTGACATGTATGCTAAACATGGTGTTTGTGTACCTATTTTTCACACTATAAGACACACCTTCTTCCCATTTAAATTAATGGGAAAATGTGCAATAAAAATATTATGCTACACAGACTCATCTCTCCTCCTACATGTAAATAGGTGCTCATGGGGAAGTTATTTGTGCCAGATTGTAAAATGCGTCTCTCCATGAGTTGGTGAGATGATTTAGAGAATAGGTACTGCTAGTGTATAGACACATGAGTCAAGTGTTAGCCTTGCACACTCTGCTGTAGATAACACCTGTCTCCTGGCATTTTGGCTTGCCTCCTGGTATTGGCCTAGCAGAAGTGAATACTGCATTGTCCAGTCCTAATATGTTTGAACATGCTGTATATTAACTTCATATGAAGATAGCGGTGTCTCTGATTTTTTTTTCCAGTGTGTACTATATTGTGAAAAATACCTCAATTTCCGCACTAGGAATTCCTAAATAGTCCTATTAAAAGGAATACGCAAATGGGAAAAACAATGGGATGGTTTACTATCCTTTGCATAATACAATTTCACTTAGCTTAGTGGATAAGCTGTTTTGACTTCAATCGTCTAATCATGTGAGCAAAAATCCTATTATATAATAGGATGTTCTTTGCAGTGAATGTTCAATTATTTTCTCATCCAGCAACCCAAGTGATAATTACCTTGCAAAGTGAACAACCTCAACTCAATCCCAGTGCTCAAGTTGAAAATGAGTTCTAAAAGAATGAGGTGAGAATTGCAGGTGGTGCACATCAGGTGATCATTTTAAAAAGAGCCATGCAGAGTATTATATGAAAGTATGATCATGAAAAAGACAGGGTCCTATGGGTAAATGCATTCAAAATGGTGGTAAACGGTCTTACTTTTCATATGAAAAGATGACTAAATACCTGCCTTAGAAACCTATCAATATTACTTGATTTCTGTTGCTAATCCATAGCACAATTGTTCTCCTCTGCTCCCAAAACAAGTTCCATCCAGGATATCTAATATATTAGAGGAGAAGGCCCAAATACTTTTCATTGTCCTATAACTCGGGCCATTTTAAACCTGCATTCCATACTTCCACTCTAAAGGTACCCATACATGTTGCGATTTTTCGGGGACCGATGCGATATTCGATTTCGATGCCCGATTTTTGCTTTAGTGCTATTTCTAAAAGTCGGTCGGATGCCTGATTTTTCGCCCGATTATTCGCCCGATTATTCAACCGATCGGCTGGTTGGATTGGGAATCTTTTAAGAGTGGCCGACCATCCAAAAATTACAGGCATCCTCATTCGGGACCCGACCGACTTTTCGGCCGATTTTTCTAAAAACAGCATCGGTCGGACTACATTTGCATGTTAGGAATCCCGAACGATCGACCTACCCGACCGACCGGATCGGTGGGAAGGGCTAAAATCGCACGAAAAATCGCAACGTGTATGGGTACCATTATAGAAGAGTGTTATACCGTGTTAGCCACCGATCAATACAGAGAGTTTGGAGTGGTGGTGAAACTCTTTATTGGCTAACTGAAGTAATTAAGAAAGCACGCTTTCAGGATGTCCCAGATCCCTTCTTCAGGCTTAGAATGGATCTGAGACATCCCAAAAGCTTGTTTTCTTAATGGCTTCAGTTAGTCAATAAACAGTATCACTTGAACTCCAAACTTTCTGTACTCCCACTCTGTATTCTTAATTCAAATGGAAACAACTTCAGCAGTGAATTTCAGTGAGGTTGCCTGGGTAGGCAAATGCTTTTAACAGTAAAATGTAATTCCAATTCTGATAGATTAAACAAGGTGCTACAATTTCTTTGATTTAAGTATGATATAAAATGTTCACACGTACACAAGTCAGCAATAAATATATATATGTTTTAAACTATTTCAATTGACTGGATACAGTAAATATGCCAGAACAAATGATATGATTAGAAGCACAGTTGCTAGGACAACACATCCATTTCACATTGCAACCAATGCACAAACCTACACCATAGACCCCAGCACAAATCCAGGGCTTGAAGGAATGTATTGTCACTTTTATAAAACTATGCACATGGCTTTCAGATTAAACCTATCTACACTAAAGTGGGCCTACTATATGGGGAATTTCTGGTGTATCCTTCAACTACCTTGCTATAACTGCAAGCAAACCTGGCCACACACTGTTACCTGTGGGATAGCCCAGTGTGACACTTGATAAAAACCTGATTTCAGAAGTAATTAGATTGACTATCAATCAGAGCAAAAGCTACTGGATAGCTTTGTTCCTCTCAATACAAAAACGTTGTGACCTCTTGATCATCCTGCAAAAACACAACCATTTCTGTAATGGCTAAAGGCCCCCATATACCTTACAATCTTGCCATACAATTTTTGTACAATCATCAGGGAAGCCACTATACTACATAGATATTGGTAGATCTAAAGGACATTGTATGGAGATCTAAATGTGTATGGGGGGGGGGGGGGGGGGTTACCTATACAAAATATTAAAGTAAAGGGCCAACTTATGTGTTCTATTGTACAATACTGCTTCTCTACAGAAAATAGCAAAGGAAAATGTTTGCCATTTCAGTTTCCTACCATTACCCCAAACAACCTGGTCTCTAAAATTACTATTGTGTAATTACTTTAAGGACATGGTATGACTGACTGACATCTGGATCTATGGAGTTTACAATGCTGTATATAACAGTATCTTATTTAACTATGTGAAATGTAAAAGGTAAATTTACATAAACATTACAAATTACATTTGTTGATCGGTAATTCCTAATCTATGTACCAAATATACCTTAAAACACAAATGCAAATAGCTCATACAGGAAGAGAAATGTAAAATAGATTATGCTTGCAATTATGCTTGAATCCTAATTTGTCATTCAACTGTAGACAGATATAATTAGTTTTCTAAGGGATCATTACCTGAGTGCAAAACAGCAACCTCCCAAATAACTGCTTTGCCTCTTCGAGTCCACCTTCGTAGTACACAGCACCTACAGAAACGTGTAGATGGAGAAGATATCATTAACATTTAACCATCAACAAAAGGCCCACTGTTTCAATGTAAACGATCTCCAGTTACAGTCATGCCAATGCACTGGACCTCAATACAATATTGGAATTGCTTGTGATAAAACCTCATACATGTATATGAGGACTTAGGTTGTAGCTAGTGTTGACAAATATCTATGCAACTTTGAATGGGGACCGAGGATTAAAGCCGAGAATACACGGTTCGATATTAATTAGAGCCATTCGAGATTCCCGATATCGGCTGCCCATTCAAAGTATTAGATATTGATGAAGGTTCACCAACATGTTGGTAACCTGTAGTTTCGAGCAGGATTGATTGATCCTGCCCGAAGCAACCCATACATAGGTTGATTTTTGTATAGATTTTTGCATAATAGAGCGCAGAGGTATACAAAAATCTATGCAAATATCGACCCGTGTATTCCTACCTTTAGTAAGAATATTAAGGAGAGATCTTCCCTTCCATCCTGTCCTGCTGACATTTACACCAGGCAAAATTTTAGGGAAAAATCATCAGGAACAACATAGATTTCTTTCTCTCTTGCAGTTGGAGAGTTCAGCTTACCTGTCTAGCTAAACATTGTCAAATACAGGCACATTGTACAAAAGCTGGAGCAGGGAAACACACACTTATAAAGCACATCGCTATATAATGAAAAACTACTTTCAGCTCCTTTAAATTTCTGGGTCTACCTTAAGTTCTCAATTACTTACTGCTTGTAATACCTAGATAAAGATTTTTCACTTGAATTGAATTAGACATTAACAAAGCATGTTTGTTAAGATATGTTAAGATGTTCACACTTGTGTTGTTAACCGGCAGGGCCTTTCACACGTTTATAGTAACTCAGGGTTTTATTTATTGTAATGTGTTATAACTCTCATACTGTGTATGGGTGATGCTTGTGTTGTGGTATAAAAATGCATGCTGCAGTGTGTTAAAGGAACAAACTGCAACACAACAAGGCCATTGTGAAAGGAACCTAACAGTTTTAGAGATGGATAATGCCTAAAATTAAACAAACATGTGAAAAAAATTAACAGTTTACAGCTGCTTATGATGACATTTGTTATCTATATCAATACTCAAAGAATCAATTTATATATTAAGGGACATAACCCAGAATTTTTCTCAATGTAAATAACACCAGTACATTTCTCAATGTATAAAAGTTTGTATGTAATTCCGAGGGGTGCAGAAACTCACAGGTAAGTATGGAAACCCTACATCCCCATAATATTAACATTTTTAGAATCAAGTTGCCACCCCCACATTTTGTTTAGTTGTAAAATATATATTTTAGAATTGTGTGATCTTCATACCTATGCTACCATAGTAGTGCACACCTCCTAATGGATTTTCCTTTTCACATTAAATAGCAGTAGAGAAATCATCAATTATACCAAAAAAGGTGTGCTGATAAAAAACAGGGGCTGACTCAACATGTCAGTATCTGCCTCATATCACTTGGAGAATTGATACACTATAGAATATATAATATTTCTGCATGTCATAAGTATTTGTAATAAAGACACATCTTAGGGCATCTTAAGGTTAGGCTTTAGTATTTTTGTTGGAACCACAAACAAAATCATGCTCCACTTCTGCATAGGGCACTTTATATAATGATAAACTGAATTGGCATCTTGTTTGTTTTTTCAGTTCATTTAATATTCCCAGAAATCATTGCTGATTGAGTATGGCTTGTAAACGCAGTAAGGAGACTTATATCCTTAGGTAGACCAAAATAACATCCTCTAAAATTAACAGTAAAATACATAAACATATTTTACAGTATGCAGAAGACATCCCATCTTTACATATTTGCACATATAGATAGAGCAGGAGTAGGAACTGTCCAGACCAAATTAAATATTGCTGTAGTACCATACTCAGAGATTATAGTGCAAAGCAATGGAATATACAGGGACTATATAAAAAGATGATAAAAATATGATTGAAAACACCTGACAGTTCCAAAACAAAGAAGGTTTCCACCGCTGACAGCTGCATCTCTCTCATCGGAAAGCTGAACCTTAGAATTTCACCGTACGTTCAAATCTTTCGCAGGCAGATGTTTCTAATAAGGCTGTAAGAAGCTTTAAATTGTTCATGCGCAAAATCAAAACTATACACTAATTACCCATTAAAGCTTCAAAGCAGTTTGCCATGGCATGCCGCAAATCTGATTCTCTACACAGGTCTGGTCCATGTGCATACAGCATGAAACGATCCAGTTCCAGCTTCTACAGAAGAAAAGGAGATCATATTAAACACTGTTCCTGTCATGACTGTACACAAATACAAAACACCAGTCCTCGTTTCTTTATGAGATTCCCATATGAAATGATGGATTCATGTATATAAACCGATTTTTTGAGCACCCAAAATGTACTGAATAATTCACCCTCTGCTAATACTCAAGTCAGGTGTTAGGGTTCTGTGGAAGTGATGGTCGGTCTTGTGCCCACACTTCTCCACGTTGCAGCTTGTCTATGGTCACGCTGCCTCGCTCTGTCATAGGGGTTATGGAGGGACACCTTAAGGTATCAATGATAAGTACACTACTATACTGTGTATAATTTTTGAAAACAAGGAGCACCCAAATTAACCCAGTAGAAGCTCATTGATCTACACAGCATGGTACTGTATTTTACATACTGGTACCTGTATGTGTCAGTCTATCATGCCTGTCAAGGCGGCGTGATGAACGACCTGCTGCATTTCCCACCTTAGGCCTTTTCTCAACATGCTTGCCCTGTTGATGTTGTAAACTTAGGTACCTTGGCTATGATTGAGTATACACTGTACAGAACATTTCTAAAACAAAAAAAAATATTGCTTTTTGCCTGGGACACCTGCATTCCTTACAATCCCTGGAACTACTGCTGTTTAAGGATGTCAGGGTACTGCATTTTGTAAAAGTGTCTGTACTTTTGGTCATACTTCACTTGCTATACTGAAGTTAAGTACCCCCCCCCAGAAGACAGCAGCTACACCCAGTGAACAGCAGGTGAGTATGTCTTCTTAGGACACCATCATGACAGCTTTATTTTTCAGTATACACCTGCTTTAAGTTGTATCATATGCTAAATTAAATTAACCAGCTCGTGAGAATTATTATTATTATCTTGTATTTATATAGTGCCATATTACACAGTGCTTTACAGAGCATATATAGTCATATCACTAACTGTCTCTCAGAGGAGCTCACAATCTAATGTCCCTATCATAGTCATGCATATGTAACTAACACATATGTCACAGTCTAAGATATGTGTAACGAACATAGGGGGATTTTTTTTATTGGAGGAGGCCAATAAAAGTATCAGCATGTCTTTGGAGTGTGGGAGGAAACCCAGACAGACATGGGGAGAACATGTAAACTCCTTGCAGATAGTGCCCAGGCTGGGATTTAAACCTAGGACTCTATAGCTGTAAGGCCAGACTGTTAACCACCTAAGCCTCAGTGTTGAAAAGTTTACTTTCATATACACCATAAAACAGCTATAGTTTACAGGTATCCAAGTGCTTTTGCTTTGGATACAGTAGGAAAATGCTTCTCTCGCTTTCCATCAGCGTAGAAAGCACACAGACAAAAAGAAATATATTAAAGATAGCAAAGGTTAGAAGTCTGCCAATATCTGTATTATTGCTTTAATATCTAAATACAGCTAGGAGCTGTTTTTAATTTTAGTTTCTTCATACTCTTTACCAAGAATCTTTAAATAAAAACGTTAAAAAATTTCATTGCTCAGGTCAATTCTCTTCCACAGATGCTGGATGAGACTGAAATACTTGATATGTGAAGTTCACAGCAAGTTAAACATTAACAGAAATATCTGTCTGAAAACCTCAAAATCTAATGCTGCTAAAAATCACTTACCTTTTCCACTAAGTGCTTTGCATTTAGCTCATTTTATATTAACACCCATAAAATGCATTTTGCATTATAACAGGGCTCTTTTAGAATGTGCAGGGAATGATGCAGAATTATGTAAACAGGCTACAAGTTATTCCAAAAAGAGATCTGTGTGGGAAGTACCACCAATCCAAAAGAATGAAGCTCTCATTGAATGGTCCCTCCATCATCATGGGCAATATTTTTTTTATATCAATAAGGTTCATATTTTTCCACTTTCTAGCAATATACTATGAAAAGTAGTCTGCACCAAGGAAATACAAGAACTTTTTCTAAAGCCAATACTTTAGCTGCCACATTTATCTGATGGCCGGAGTAAAGCAGGGTACAGATGCTAAGATATGGGCCAAATCGATGGCCGTTTTGAGGGCGGTGCGTGCTCACGGCCATCTATCTGGCCCATATAATGTGCCCCCATTGCCGATTTCGAGCGGGACAAATGAATCTCGCTCGAAAACAGCCATATCGGACATGACCAAAAAAATGTCCGATGCTTTGCATAGAAACCGCTGGTCTCCAGGCAAAGCTTCAGCTAAGCCGGGGAGAGCAGAGCCATCTCCCCGGCTTAGCCGATATCACGCTGCTGCAGGGTACATCGGACGGCTCGAATATCGAGCCATCTGTACCCTGCGGAACTCTAATGCCAGTACATTGATGCAAGTTGAAGAAATGTGAGTTCCATTTGTTCTATCCTGATGTTTCACAACACTTGGCCACTCTCTAGCAACATGTAACATACAGAATAGCTTAGAACTAAAATAATATTGTATTAGGTCGATGTAGATTAAAGACACCAATTAGATTTAGATAGAAACATGGACATGAGGATCAAGACCTACTGCAACAAAGTAAAGTAGTGTTAATAGTCAAGCAAAATATAAAATATTGCACTCACAAGTGCCTCCTTTGTTAGATTGGGAACGTGTTTCATTGATCCTACTGGACTCTGAGTGCGACTAACTAAAGAGAGCCCTACTGTTGTCCCTACAGCATCCGCAACCAAGAAGTGATATCATCCATAACAAAGAAGTGATGTCATTATGGCATCTACCTACTGGAGTGTGACGCACACTTTGCAACTTCTGTAGGAGATGACTACTCCTTGCAAAGCCTACATTGTACTTCCATTATTGTGAGTTGATTATTTATATCTATATTTATCTTGTTAACAGAACCTAACTTTGTTGTACTAGGTCATGCACTTAGTGTCTTTGTTCCTATCTGTATTTTACTAAGGGGCAACAATCCCCCCATCCATCTCTGGAGAAGCACACCTCCGTGCAACTTAATCACCCAACTGCTTCATTTTACCCTGTGCGCCAATTCCATGAACCACCTAATGGTCTTTGGTCTCTGGCCACTGACATCACGCCTACTTTGAAATCACTGCTGGCATATGTGACCAATGTCTGATTCATTTTCAACGAAACCAAACACCTAGAGGGCCACAATTAAAATGTCACGAGCCAACCTTGATATTAATTGAAAAGATGTCTACAATTGTGGAAGAGCTTCCTTCTCATTAGATATAATGATGAACCTTTTCATACCTTTTCATATGCAAACAAACTTAATTGAATTGAATTGAATATGTAACACGGAAAGGGTAATATAACATGTATCATATCAATGGTCAAAGTCACATTGACACAAATTAATTTATTATATTTATTATATTTTACAAATCTCATGGGCCAAATATAATTACACTGCATGCCAGACCCCCCCCCCCCCCCCCCCCCCCCCCAGACTGGAGTTTAAAACCCCTACTCTAGACCAAGGTAAGGTGTAATCATGGGAAGCATTGTGGGGTTTGTTACAATTAAGTTGAGGTAGTAAAGTTTAATCTGTATGTGATTGTGTGTTCTAGTGTCTGCCTTACTGTTCCAAATAGAAAGAAAAGGAATTCCAAATGCTACGTTGGCAGTACATGACCTGGCTATGTAACAGCCACCAGCCGCAGATGTTCTCAAACACCAAGAAGAACAAATGAAATTGGTAACTGCTGGGTTAAAACGTTCGTTCCAACCAGAAAAAGAAACGTCAATTTAATGCAATGGAATAGTTCAATGTCGTTGTTAACATTCAGAGTGATAAAATATTTATTGGCATATCTGAAATGTCTTATACTGTAAGATGCATTAAATAACTGCCTGTCACAGAGCTCTTTGGGTTACAAAATTGGCACAAATGTACTTTGATCATTTTTTTTTCTAAATTGCTGAAAAAAATTAAACGCTTACATTCTTTCTGTAATAAGAGCATATTCATCTGCTTAAAATTTAAAGGTTACGCAAGAAGAAAGTATTTTAATTGTGTGACTGTACTGTAATGCCATATTTTTCCATTATTGCTGATTAGATACTCATCTGGAAAATGGCTACAGTTGGTTTTATGATTTTTTCATCAGCAAATTAGCAGAATGAGAATGTGTGTAGGGTGGAGAGAGGGGGAGTTCTTTACATACAAATTTAGCCTATCCTAACGATTGTGACATTTATAAAGACGCAAATGCCAAAACGTAAAGCTTTTCTAGGTTTTATCATCAAATTAGCTAATGAAACTCAATTTAAATAGCCAGGGCTGTCAGATTTTACTGTGAGAAAGTTGAAACTAATCATTAGGGGGAAAAAAAGCAAAGCAAATGCTGGGATATATGAGCCTGTGCACCAAATGTGTGATAGTATATATACAGTGTGTGTAAACACACTGTATATACTCAAATACAAGCCACATTTTTCAGCACCTGAAAGTCAAGAAATGAAATTTGCAGCTTTTAGAATGGACTTTGTTAGTAAATGCCAAAGCCTCTCTATCACCACCAAATTAGCTGGAGATGAAGGGAATGGTTGTAGGAACATTTGAAAAACTATTGCTTTGGCACGTGTAGTTTTTGCATAAATTAAGTAAAATTCTTTTAACTTAATTAAATTTAGAACTTCATTTATAAAGAAGCTAGAGCAACCTTCCCTACATCTCCAGCAATTTTGGTGATGATAGCATGTTCAGGAGCTTTGCAACTAACTTACAGATCAGAATAATAAATCTAAAAACAAAAGGACATTCACAGTGTGTGTGTGCCCCCAGGCTTAAGGTGGCCATATACAGGTTGATTTTTGAATCGACCTGAGCACAATCATTCGATTTCTAATACTTTGGATGAGGAACGAACAGGATCGATGGAGCAGAAGCGCAGAGCCTCGATTCTTCGTTCAATCGAGGAAGGTCAATGACGTCAATGCGCTGAGTTCGAGGGGTCCTTGATCACCTTGTATATTGGGAAGATTAATACTCCAGAATTTTGCTGTAAAAATAGGTACCTCAGCGTATGCATAGACTAAAAACATTCTGTATTATGTATTTAGATACAATAAAGAGACCATGGTATTCATCAAGCAGACAATTGTTTTAGCATTCCATGCTAGTGTTTGCTGTGTGGCCACTTGAATGGCAAACTACTGCTAGAAGTACATCAAAGGTCATTTAAAAATAACTACTGACCAAATTAAAAGAAAGGTTTTGAGTGAGGAAAAGAAAGGCACACTCCTGCACAAGAATATAGTTGGCAACAGGTTACATCTATCCTTATAATTTAAATGACGTCAATAAACAAAAAAAAAAGTCATGCAACAGCTGCTGCAAATAACAAACGTACAACCTGGCAGAGAGCAAAATCAAATCGGCACTAAGAGGCTGACATCAAGTGACATACAGACAGAGTGGCAAACAGAGATTGGGGTGAAGTTTGGAAAAGATCCCACAGGCCTGACTGAAGTTATCTAAAGCTAGAAAGAAGTTGAAAAAGTAAGGCTGAGGTTTGCAAAAAAAAAACAAAACAAAAAAAAAAACCCCCATAGGAATTGGACTTTAGATGTTCAGCATTTCCCAGGAATTATTATGGTTAGAGTAAGCCCTGGACAAGTCTACATTCCACATGGTCTTACCCCATCTGCAAAATATGGATGTGTATAAGGGATGATTTGCAAGATGTTTCAGCAAGGTTGGAATAGGGCAGATGTGTCATGGTTAAGGATTAATCAAACTACATATCAGGTTACGCTGGAAACCTTTGCTGCCTTCAGGAAAAACGATGTTCCCCAGATCAAGTGATTGGTATTTTCATACCACACACCCAGAGGAATCAAGGAAAACCTGCATTAGACCCTATTGTAAACCTCTGGAATGACATCAATAGAAAGATGGGTGGTCATAAACCATCAAAGCGGAGCTGTAATAGTTTGCCGAAAAAGTGGTATGAAGTTACCCAGCAGCAATGTGAGTAACTGGTGGAGAGCATTCCAAACCCATGTGAGCTCTGGACAAATCAGGGCTTTTCCACCAAAAGGTGAGATCTGAACGTTCTTGTTATTGTGTTTAAAGTGCACCTAATCTCGCCTAATAAACCAAGTTCAAACCTCAGTGACAATGACAGCTTGAAAAATGGTTACTTCATCACATTTACTCTACAAACCTACAGAAATATGTTTTACCATAGACTAAAGATGGCCACCACTAGGACAGGAGGGAACAGCAGGTTACGATATATTTTTAGGATTATGGAGCACTACCCCCATCATCAAGACAGCTCTGAGGTAAGTAAAAAGATTTTTGAGCGACCATGGAATTTGTTCTGCCAGCACATAATCATATTTCACACAATAATATATGAGTGTTTCTCAACCTTTTTATTTTTTTTATTTTTTTTATTTTTTAACAGCGACCCCGTCGCAAACTTACACTTCTTGTTTTTGGATTACGGAAGTGTTTGTGCGGAGTGTCACTTCCGTGTTCTAAATGCCACAAGTGACACTCTGTGATGTCTCTTCCATCCCCATCAAGCAAGTGTAATGTCTTTGTCCTCCTATTTTCCCTCCCACGCAAATTACGTGCGGGGTGGGAAAATAGGAGGGAGAGTAATGCCCCATACCTTCTAAGTTAGCACCTGTTGGCATTAGCACTGCTGCTTGTTAGGAGCAGCTCTGATGCTTTTTAGTGAACTGGGCGACTCGTGAAATATTGTTGACCCTCAAGTGTGTCCGACCAACAGGTTGAGAACCACTGCTTTAAGTCATGCTCTACAGGACAATTATCTTGTTTTACGATTTTTGAGCCATGTATCCTTTTGCATGTTGTGAAAAATAGCTATAGGGTCATGGTTTGGCACAAGCTGTCTGGGGCTTTTTGTATGTAATCAGAACAAGACTAGAGGTGGCATCTTCCAAAGTGGAGCAAGGTTTGTTCTGGTGACATTCCACCTCACACTGCAATAATTCACTTACTACCTGATATGTATAAAGTACAGGACATGAATGAAAATGATATATCCACCTAAAAAAAAAGCTGGTCTTTTTACATTAAAATGTCATTCTTTATGAATAGGCATGTGTCAGATACAATGTGTATTGGTTCAGCTTTCTAAAACTGTCTATAGACTGCGTTTCATTTTCCCCAGCGTGGTGATGTGTTGGTGCTCGCCCTAGAGCCATGAAGCCCTCTGGGAAGATTTGAGCTTGCATTGAACACGTCAGAATGTCAGTTAAACAAATCCTACTGACTTGTATTCAGCACTCCGTCCAAGCAGCCATGCACATTGACAGGCATACTTCTCCGTAGGGTTCAATGAATTCTATCTGTGGTGCAGCTTTGCTCCAATCACCAGTGACATACTTGTCATGGATGCACAATAAATGATGAAATACATATACTTTTTATCATGAAGCAGATCAAGTAAAAAAAAATTGAGACAATCTCATTTTACTTTTAAGATGGATAACAGTTCAATATATCTGAATGGCATATTATATTATTATGAAATATTATATTAATATGAAATGATTTTTAGTGTCTGGTCCCAGTTTCGTAAGTTATTTGTAGAAAGACAGGTTTTTTAACTTCTTTTGGAGTTTGTCGAAGTAAAAAGTATTAGCACTCTTATGAAATTGGTCAACATTGATTTCTCCATGAAAAATCTCTTAAGGTACCCACATACACCTTACAAGCTTACATACAATTTTTGTACAATCAACTTTTGTTCTACCAAAACCATGTAAATATTTCTAAACTTTTCAATCACTACGTATTCTATCAGGGAGGCCACTATACTACATAGTTGTTGGTAATCTAAATTGTATTAATTAAGAAATGAAATTGTATGAAATAATCTAAAGGCGTATGGGGGGGGGGGGGGGGGGGGCTTTAGAGGTTCTTTACAAGGTTGGCACAGGTCTCCTGAGGGATTTTGGCCCATTCTTCCATTGCAAATTGTTCTAGCTTGTCCTAATCACATGGTTGGTGAACATTAACATTCAATTTGAGCACTCCCCACAGATTCTCAATAGGATTGAGGTCTGGGCTCAGTGTTGGCCATACCAAGGTCTTGGTTTTTGTATCCTTGAGGATGTATGCTTTATAAGGAGAGCTTATATTTTTGCTCTCAACTGTGTGTTCATCCTACAAAGAGGGCAGACTGCGTTATATATAAAGTTAGAATGTGTTTCGCTTATTTTGTTGTCAATGTGGTGCCACTTTAGGAAATGTAAAAAAAATCCTCCAAATTGAGGTTACCATTGTTCCGGTGAGGATTCAGTTGTAACATTTTTCACCTTTCCACTAATTATTTCTAGCATGGGCACGAGTCACAGCTTCTAGAGATTTGTCATTAAATATATTTTAAACATCCACAAATATTGTGCAGGTGCCAAAGTTTAGGGACTTTAGAATGTGATGCCATGCCTGGTAACACATTCACACACAGTATACATAATATTCTATACATCTTAATTCCACAGGAAAGGGTAAAATCTGCTTTTTTTTCTTTTAGATTGAACTAAATAGCCGGGCCAGTTACCATCTCTTCAATGATCTCATGTCACATTAGAGTGAAGAGTTTATGACTCCGTCTCTGCTGCTGTATTTGTGCCTCCCCCAGCACATACGGATCTATTACTTTCTATTTTGCACCTCGTAAAAAGCTAGGCAGGCTTCAGAACACATGCATTTTTGGACTTCATTTCCTTTATTGCCCTTTGGGAAATGATACAGTACCATATAGGTCTAAAACACTGATTAAAATTCTACCTCGCCTTCTCTCACAACATGACAAAACAATGGGGAGCACTTCAATGTGACCAAGTGTAAATGATTACCTGGCACCTTCCATAGCACAGACTTATTTATGGAAAGGCACATAGCTGCTTTGTAATAACATTTATACTTGCACATAATCAGTCTTGGTTTAGTCAATTCAGGACACGCACACAAAATGTGCTGCTGCTAAATCTTAGACATTATTTGTAGCTGATATTGTCACATATCACACACCTGTTGTCCATATACTTCCTAGGTATGTATAAAGTAATGACAAAAATTTAAAAGAATCAATTCCTTCGTAGAAATTAATTTCTCTTATACGAACAACCAAAATTTACCAACATGTCTGATCACTTTTCAATCGATTTTATGTTCGATCGCACCAGGTAGGAAGGGAGTCAATAAAATGCAACAATTGATCCATGTATGGACACCTTTAAGCAGGGAACACACGTGTAGATATGAGCCAGTATCCAATCAATCCCGCTCGCATACAGGGATATCGGACATTACCGTAAACCATGGTCAATGTCCATTGCTTTGCATGGAGACTGCTGTGTCTCCAGCTCCTCCGATATCGGACAGCAGCGTGAACCTCAAACGGCTACTATATTGAGCCGTGTGTTCCCTGCTTAAGTCTGCATCTATGTGTTATCTTGTGTTTCATCTCAACTCAAAATAATTGTACAGCGGTATTTAATAAATTGGAACTATAAAGGTTTATAATAGTAATACTATTATTATTATTAACATTTATTTATATAGCGCCAGCATATTACGCAGCGCTGTACAATACATTAGAGTGGAGATACAACACAGTATAACACACAGGTATAGGTAATGACACAGGAGGAGTAGAGGACCCTGCCCGGACGGGCTTACGATCTAATAGGTTGGGGAACAAGGTATACAATAGGTGGGGGGGGGGGGGGGGGGGGGGGGGGTGGGACTGGCATGGTGGTGATGTTAGGAAGAAGATGGGTAGGAGAGGCTGAAGAGGTGGGTTTTTAGAGCTTTTTTGAAGGTGGCACAGGTAGGAGCAAGTCTGATGGGGCGACTACTAGCTACACCAAATAAAAGATGCACACGTTCATGTCTATATTACCCATTTTTGAATTGGCTAAATGCACTGTGGCTACCATTAATTAAACAACAGGCGTTTTGAATAATTAATTGTAGCTTTTGATCGGTTGTAAGAAACTAAACGTACATCTCACTGTCCTCAGAAATATGGTTCCTGTGACACAGTTGACTTTAAAAGTTCACAAACTGAAGCCCACAAACAATGATATGACTGACTGCCAAGAAACTGCAAGCC
The DNA here is from genome assembly GCA_036250615.1 of Ptychadena robeensis. Lineage (NCBI taxonomy): Eukaryota > Metazoa > Chordata > Amphibia > Anura > Ptychadenidae > Ptychadena > Ptychadena robeensis. The sequence goes on along the minus strand of CM070036.1, from coordinate 72,042,403 downwards.
AGCTATTAATTTGGTCACACCATAAACTGCATGGCTCCTTGTCATAGACATCAGGTATGAATGCAGCTCCTGCTAAAGTGATTTAGGATCGCATAGCCTATTTAGCCCATAAATATCTGTGTCAGTGAGGTCAGCCTCAGTTTATAACATTCTCTGAACACTGCAAGACAGCCTTCCTCAACCTTTTTAACAAGGAGGAACTATTGTAATAACTGTAATGTCTCAGGTAACACCTTCTTATAATTATATCAAAAGCTCATGATAAATTGGCATAAACAGCACACTGACATAGAAGAATAAATAAAAGAATAAGGATTGAGGCATAATTAAAGTACATGACAAAAAGGCACTGCGTATAACAAGGTTATTTTCCATTAGATGGTAAAAACAAATACATATAAAGACCATAAACCGGTGACATAAAAAAATTGCATGTTCCCTCATTTTGGTGGCGCCCTTGCATTTGTATTCAGTGATGCACCCTCTTTATTGGTGGTCAGTGATAAACTTTCTTGGAGGAGTGGTTAGTAAAAAAGAACCCACTTCCATGTGGTCAATGAGACCCCTTCGGTGAGATCAAGGAGATTACTTCGGTGGTCATAAGACCAGATGGAGTTGTCACCAATGATCTTTTAAGATCTACGTAAGATCTACTCAGGCAAATTGATGAATAAATCACAGTGCTGCTGTGAAGGATGATTACACAAGGTTGATCCTACGGAAGAACAGTTTCGATAAATATGACGATTGTATTTCAAACATTAATATATGTAATAATTAATGTAATTAAATGCTGTTTTTCAGAGCTGGCTAGAGTTCAGCTTTACATATGGGTGGAAATGTAACACATAAACTGTGTTAAACTGTGTCCGTGCCGGGATCAGGCGCAACCACCGGCTCTCCCGGTGCCTGCAGCATTTCTACAGAGTTGCAGGAACACAGAGCCCTCCCAACCCCGGGTGGCGCCATTGCCCTCTATGCCGAGTCAGCAATCATGGCGGAGTACTGTATTCTGCCGTGATTGCCCAGGAAAAGGACACGAAAAGCACAGAACACTGGGGAGGTTAAAGTGGTAATTAAGGCCGAAATCGCCCACCAAATCGATCTAAGCCATTACGGACATGTCCATAATTCTTAGACTGATGTATTTACTTTGGATGGGGACCAGCACCCCCAATAATTGCCAGCACACAAAGTGACACAAAAATTACGTCATCACATGGGGTTGATCTGCTAGGAGATTGGCCAAAATTCTATACGTGTATGAGGGGCTTAAGGCCTAGTCTCCACTGGGCGTCATGTATGTGTCAAGACAACTACAACAATAATCAAGCAAATAATAGCAATGCAGTCCTAAAGACCTTCCTTAGGGGGTGAAATTTGATTATGACATTTAGGAAATAGGTTTGCTATATTTTCTTTAAGCTGGGAATTGGAAAAGAGCTGCATGTGATGCAAAGCACAACTTCTTTAGGCCCCTTGCTGTACCTAAGAAGCCTATTACAGCCATCGGCCAGATTCCAGTGATTGGCGATGACGGAAGCCAAGAGATGATGGTAGGACAGGCTTTAATACTGAGAACACAATGATCCTGTGAAGTTCTTTCCTTATTCCAGCTTCCTAGTATTGTATGCAACTCAGAGCACATTTTCTGGCTTTATCAATCCAAGGTTTGCTATAGAGACTGTGAAGGGATTGGTTGTGATCAATGTGGTTCTTGGAATTGCTCGTAATCAAGGGAAAATGTAAAAGCATAGGTAACCTCTGTATTTAGAATCCAACATTTTGCATCATTTCCAAATCTTTTTGACTATCCCTGAGTCTTCTGACATCTAAAAGATATTGGAGCCTTTCAATTACACAACTGCTGCTTCTTCATAGTCACACTTTTTTCATTCTTTTTCTGAACTTCAATAAAAAGACTTACAGACTTTTTACTGTTTAAAAGGTTTACATTAAAAAGAGTTAGTATTTCTTAGCAAGGCCTTGGAGCTACTGAGCACTATGGCTCCAATTAGCTCAGCATCAGTACATAGTAGTGGCTTGCTCACCCCATTTTCTGTCATGTTTTAGCAAAATATAAAATGCTGCAGAGGCATGATGCTACTACAATTATTAAAAATGTGATAGGAAATATAGAAAACAGACGATAAATGACAAACTTTTAACCTGAAAAATGTTGATGATTTATCTTAAGCTGCCCATAGAAACTACTTAATGGCTTTACTGTAATTGATATAGGCCATTGAATGAGGTTAAGCTCTGCTGCCTTCCGGCATCCAATCATCCCATTTATTTTTATTGTTTTGCATCTCCTTGCAAGGGATTGATTATGCTTTACATAGTATAATTTGACCATATTTACTAATTACTGAAACATCACTTAAGGCAGTGGTTCACAAACTTTCCTTGCAGGGCCCCCCTTTTCTATTTATGGAAATGATCAAGCCTCCCCTTCCCATTCAAACACCAGTTACGAATGAGGGCCCATGCCCCCCCCCCCCCCGAATACCTACATGCCCCCCAGTTTGGGAACGACTGACTTAAGGTAGGACGATAGATTTTCGATTCAATTGTCGATGCATTCATATTGCGCAATACAAAAAAGACGATCAGCTGTCCAACAACGATTGATTGTATGTACAGCCACACCGTGTTCTTGACTCACAGCCGATTGGTTGTTTTGAACCCTGTATGGCTACCTTTACAGAGTGATTAATTCAATGAATTTCAATGTGAATTGCCTAAATGCTTTGAAATGAATACTATTATATGTCTCAAATTGAATTCCATGAAGTTTCTCATCTTAAAGCAGACTTATACTAGAAGAAGAGATTCCATTGAATTTTTACTTACCTCTGAACCAATATGATGTGAGGAGGTGCTCTCTATTCCTAAAATGCTGTTCCCTCAAGCCTCTGCAACTGCCATATCTAGTCCTGAAAAAAATCTTTCTACAAGGGACTATTTAACTCCTGCCATGGGAATGGTCACTAGTGCAAAATAATGGTTTCTATTGATGAAAACATAACTCTGTAGTCTTGAAGTGAGCGTAAAAGTCACTTCCTCAGTGTCTCTGCCGGAGAGCAGCTGCCAGCTCCACGGTAGTAGCGATGTGGGAAAATTATGATTCATTTACTTTACTTTTCTTTTTGACAGATCAAGAAAAAGAAGTTTGACTAGAAGGTGCACTTTAACAACTAGTACACATTATCAGATAACAAGTCAATATTTTTTTGTTCTTTATTTTTTCTTGAACATTAATAATAGTAGAGTGTCGTACCGTGTTAGCGAGTATGGCCTTACAAGGAACAACAACTTAATGTGTCATTATGACTTCAATAGAGTTTCTAACCATAAATAAATAAATAAATAAAAACCCTTTCTCTATGTTTGTACATTCGTCGAGACCCCCTCTGCTAAGCGCAATGCAGGGCTGATCATAGCAGAGTACATTGAACCTCTGCATGCTGTGTTCAGACATCCGCCGAGCAGGTAAAGTCTATGTGCTCTGTCGGGATCCCCCCCAAGTCAATTGACATTTTAATTGTTAAAGGAGGTGAATATTACACCTCTTCCTCTTATCTGTATTATCACCAATAACGCTTCCTAACTCTGATCACTATCTCCACTAACCAATCCTTCACTCTCACCTCAATCAGTCATGTGTATATAAAGAAACCTGTTGTTTTTGTTACGATATTTATGACCTTGTAATTTTAAGTATAAATGTGAGCTTTTAAATTCAGAATTGTATTAGCCTGAAGAAGGGATCTGCGACATACCAAAAGCTTGCTTCTCTAATGACTTCAGTTAACCATCTGTACTGTACTAGAACTGTATCACTTGAACTCCAAACTCTTATAAATATTTCACAAGTATTTACTTACAAGTACAAGCTAGCTAATCTAGATCTAATCATCCTCTCTACATCTTCCTCAGTTGGCTGTTAAATTCAGATAAGTTTTTGATCCAGATTGGAAATTCGATAGGAAATGAACATCAAATCAGTGTGTATCCACAATGCACAAAATGGATGTTTATTTTTGTTCTTCTTCTGTATAAAACTCATTTAAGGGTAAAACTATTACAAATCTAAAAACTTTCTAAAATAAATTTGGAACTAATGTCCATAACGGACATACTCGTTATGGGCTCCACATTAAGATATTGCCTCTACAGTGATATGCTTTACACTGCCTCTTCTTCAGGACTCTCATGAAAGTAAATTATTTATTCTGATGAATCAGAAATAAAAAGGTCAGTAGCCGAATGACCGCTCACATGAACCATCAAAGTCATGTGGCTGCCCTTTCCTTTAACAGCAGACTAGTCTATTCAGCATAATGCTGAGTACATCCTGTGAAACACTGCAGGCACTAAACCAAATTGCTGAATCGTATGAATGTCAATCCAAATGTCCAGCAAAGAGTAGATAGTGGCATCTGCTCTATTTCATGAAAGGGTCCCCAAGTGTCTACTAGTCAATATGGAGTTATCTAAATATATGCTAAACTATGACATAAGAAGCAAATGGTGTAACATTGGGTACCACATAGTTTTTTCTGCCAAATGATTGATCATTTGTAGTCTCATCAGTATACCCAAAAATCTATGAGCATGACTGATGCTGTACATATTCATTACTTCTAGGCATTCATTTTCAGATGTTTACAACATACACACTACCAGATTCCTATTCAGATTTGCCGCTTGGTGCACCATTAAATATTCCACAGAAGTTGATGCTATCTATAAAAGTTGTAGTGAACCAAACAGCAAAAAAACAAGACACTTTACAAGTAATTTAATTTAATGCCTCACAAAGTCCTTCTATATTTCATAATGGCTTCACAATTTCCCTCTTATCAGCAGATTTTTATTTCACGCAGTAAGAAGATTAAAAGTGAAACAAGCAAATATCATTATGCATAAGGGTAACTGTAAAATCTATCATTAAAACACAACAGGAAAAGCTTGAAGAAGTTCAGATTTTACCAGCAAAGTGCTGTATTGGGTAAGCCATTGAATAAAGAGGGAAAACAATGGGTTTGTTAGATAATGCGCACAATTAAAATCCTCAGGCAGGTAGAAAAAATGCTCAGATTGACGGAAGACGGAGGAGCAGCACAAGAAGCTAGCCTCTGTCCGGTTCTTCAGTGCCTAAAAGTGCATGGCATAATCTTGTGTTTCAGTGCATGAATATGTATGGCATAATCCGTTCCTCTAATGCAGTGCAGTCAAAACCCATTCTTCAAAGGTCAGACCTGAACACATTTTAATTATTTCTTAAATAGATGTTGGTCAATTAAGTAAGGTTTTGTATGCAAAGAGTTGGACAGTTTTGCTCTAGTGCATAGATGTCAAAGGCAATGTCCTGTGCTCTAGTCTATGAGGCTTAGTCCTTGGATCTAGTGCATTTGTGTATATGGTATAGATCTGGGCTTCAGTCTATCGACGGGAAGGGCATATTACTGTGTTCTAATGTTTGGATGTGAATGGCAAAGTCCTGTGCTCTTGGATATAAACAGCAAAAGCCTTGGCACTAGTGTATAAAAGGGAAAGTCAGGGCCATGTGCTCAGGTGCATGGATGTGAACAGCATAGTTCTCTGCTATAGTGCATTAGAGTAAATTGTATAGTGTATCGATGAGAATGGCATTGACCTGTGCTGTGATGTATGGATGTGAAGGGCATAGTCCTGTGTGCTTTAGTGTATTTATGTATACGCTGTGTGCTGTAGTGTATGAATGGGAAGGTCATAATCCAGTGCTCTAGTGCATTAGTATATATGGCCTAGTCCTGTGTTCTAGTGTATAAAAAGGAAAGTCACAGTTCTGTACTCTAGTTTATGAACAGGAACAATATCCAGTACAATACCCTTCACACTTCTCCATAGAAAACTGTTTTTGTGCGATTTACTTTACTTTAATTTCCTGCCGCCACCCAGGTGTGATGTCATCACGTCAGTGGGTGAGGGATTGGAGTGGGAGGGGGGTTAGAGCAGAGCATATAGTCCTGTGGTCTAGTGCAGAGGTTGCTCAGGAATGGCAGCAGGCAGGTGTGAACGCATCTGCACGCACAGTGAGGCGAAGACTTTTGGAAGATGGCCTGGTGTCCAGAAGGGCAGCAAAGAAGCCACTTCTCTCCCCAAAAAAAAATCAGGGACAGATTGATCTTCTGCAGAAAGTATGTTGAATGGACTGCTGAGGACTGGGGCAAAGTCATAATCTCAGATGAAGCCCCTTTCCGATTGTTTGGGGCATCTGGAAAAGGGCTTGTCCGGAAAAGAAAAGGTGAGCGCTACCATCAGTCCTGTGTCATGCCAACAGTAAAGCATCCTGAGACCATTCATGTGTGGGGCTGCTTCTCATCCAAGGTAGTGGGCTCACTCACAATTTTGCCCCAAAACACAGCCATGAAAAAAGAATGGTATCAAAACACCCTCCAACAGCAACTTCTTCCAACAACAGTTTGGTGAAGAACAATGCATTTTCCAGCACGAAGGAGCACCGTGCCATAAGGCAAAAGTGATAACTAAGTGGCTCGGGGACCAAAATGTTGAAATTTTGGGTCCATGGCCTAGAAACTCCCCAGATCTTAATCCCATTGAGAACTTGTGGTCATTCCTCAAGAGGCGGGTGGATGAAGAAAAACCAACTAATTCTGACAAACTTAAAGAAGTGATTATGAAAGAATGGGTTGCTATCAGTCAGGATTTGGCCTAAAAGTTGAATGAGAGCATGCCCGAGGGCTAACCCTGCAAATACTGACTCTTTGCTTAAATCTCATGTAATTGTCAATAAAAGCCTTTGAAACGTATGAAGTGCTTATCACTATATTTCTGTACATCTCAGAAACAACTGCAACAAAGATCTAACAGCAGTTTAGCAGCAAACTTTGTGAAAACGAATATTTGTGTTATTCTCAAAACTTTTGGCCAGGGCTGTATATGGTATAGTCGCATGCTCTAGTGTATGAATGACAATAGTCATTATAGTTGGGTCCTATAATGCAAGGATGTAAATAGCATAGTCCTGTGATCTACTGCATTAGTGTATACCGCATAGTTCTGAGCTCTAGTGCATAGATGTGAACAGCATAACCTTGTGTTATAGTGCATGAATGGTAAGGTCCATGTCCTGTGCCCTATTGCAAAAATATACTGTATACAGCACAGTCTTGTGCCCTTATACAAGAATATATATAGCGTAACACTGTGCTCTAATGCATGGTTGTGATTGTCCTGTGTTCTAGTGAATTAATAAAAGTAAAGGGCACAGTCCTGTGTTTGAGGGCAAAAATGTAAAGTCCTGTGAATGAATAAATGCAAACGGCATAGTTCAGTGCTCTAGGGCATTGTAAAAGATTTTACACTGCAGTCAATGTGGCTGCAGTGCGATTTTGGCACTAAAACCCCTCAGTTTTCACTGTGCTGTACTTGTGTTTCAACATACAAGTGTATTAGAGATGCTTGGGCTGCGCCTGAAAAACTGCATGCAGCAGGACGTTGACTATGGAAATCTATGTAGCTTACATTAATGTTAGTCATGCTGTGTTGTGGTACTGCAGTGTGGCTAGCGTGAAAGGACCTTTAAGGCCCATTCACACTATATGCGTTTTTAAAGGCATGCTTTTTTATAGGCATGCATTTCTGCATATATACAAAAACACATGTGTTTTTGACATTTTATCTGCGTTTGCGTTTTTGAACGAATGAATGAAAAATGCAGGAAAAATGAATCAAAAATGCATACAGCAGTGAGTTTTTAAAAACGCAATGCATACAGTGTGAATGGTAACATTGGTTGTCTATGTTAAAACAGGTGCAGTAACAAAAACGTGTGCGGTAAAAAAACGCGAGCGGTAAAAAACGCACCGCCGCGCTTATAGTGTGAAATGGCCCTTAGTCCCATGCTTAAGTCCATGAATGAAAGGGCCCCCACACACCTTTAAATTTCTCGGTCAGATTTCCTTTTGTTTTACCAAAACCATGTAATATGAGGGACTTTCTAAACAATAAACAATCTAACCAATTGCAGCTAATACATAGTTGTTGGTAAATCTAAAGGATATTTGACACAGAGATCTAAAGTTGAATGACCAGCTTAACTAGCATAGTCCACGCATAGACTAAGCTGTTCATGATTTTACATGTTCACAGGCCAGAGGGAAAATGCTGGTATGCGAAGAGACAAATTTGCAAGCCCTATCGCCCACTTAGAAGACAGAGCTTTTGTTAAGTTACTGTAGAAGTGACAGACATGCTTAGTTCTCTTAGCAAGATCTGCCGATGCACAAGGACATGCGAAGCTGTACACTAAAAGATAAAAGTGTTAATGTTAAAAGGTTCCACCTCTAATGCGCATTCTTAGCTGTAACAGAGGATGTGAAATGCTACGATTCCATTGTCTTGATACCACTACATCCCTTACACAGATTAAAATGATAGCCTTGATTTCTTTTTACAGATAAAGTCTCATGGACATAAGTGCATTTTCATCATATTTATTGGTATTATTGTAGAAACCAAGCAACAAAGTGAAAAACAAATGGAAGTGTATGATGTTGCAAGGCACATGCTTACTTTGCTCGAATTAAATTACTTTGAAAAGCCACACACTTTTTTCTGTTTTGTGAATTTAAAATCTGACCTTTACATAGGCAAGGTAAAACACTTGTTGGTTGTGTAACCTGTAATGAGCAGCTGTTATTGTGGCTAAGGACTGTGAGGTGTGTGGATAGTGAGCGGAACACTGTAATTGACGGATGGCTAATGCATGTGTGCAGATGCTTTTTTGTTTCCTAAGTAAAGTTCACTACATCAAATGTCATATTATTACTCTGCTGCTAAGATTAGGGGTGTGAACTATCAATCTGAATTTGATTTAAAATATTTTTTCTTTAGAAAGTTCGGTACAGCTAAAACACGTGTCAGTATATTCCTAACCGTAACTAAACTCTTAAAAACCACGAAAAAGTTGAAATATGAAAACCAGATTTGGCGACAATAAAATGTATGTCAAAATTAACAACACCCGACATTGTTCGCAAGTTATTTTATTCCTACAAGTGAAGCCATAGTAATAGCACACATTGAGCGTCGCTCAGTACTCTCTTTCGATGAAATCCTTTAATACCAGAAAGTGTAAATCACATAAAACACACAGATACAGCATAACTGACACAAAATCCTGAAAAGCTGTGCAAAGCAAAGAAATGGAGCTGGAAATTAAGGCCAGCCAAGCACGGTGTGGTTCTTCTCAACAGAAGTGCATAATGAACAATAACTGCATATTATGGATATAAAGTCTTAATATATAAGGCAAATATTGAACAACTACTCCAGCCTCAAACAACTCTCTTGGCTACAATGGTTGTTGTCTACAGCTCTAAGTAGTCAAAAGAAAGAAATCTGACATGAAATTAAGTTACCAGTCTTGACTTAAAAAAGGCCACTGCCTTGCTGTCAATCTTATCCTCTGGCTTCAGTACATTCTGAATTGTAATAGTTAAGATGAGCAGCAACTGTATTCCTACCCTTCTTTTCCAGACCCATGATTATTATTAAAACCAATGAATGAGCATGTCAACTAGCCAAATATTCTCTTCCTCCCCAGCGGCATATAATAGCTTTTTCTTTGTTTCCTCTGTGAGAAAAATACCAAATACTGCAGGGTAGGTAGTACCAGGTTAGGCACTTTCTTAGCAAAAACAGAATGTTTCCCTACCCATTGTCATAAGGGCCGGAGAACAAGCAACGGCCTTCAGTAGGTGTAAACTAATAAAACAAAGCTTAAAATGGTCTGCTCTCCTTGGCTATGGGGAGCTAAATGGAGAAGTGGGAGACAAAAGAAATCTTTTGCTGCTTAGAAGAGGTATTAGGCTATAGTCCCACTTGATCGTTTCTAATCGCGGCGTGGAGCTGCGGGGGAGCTAGCACCCAGCAATTTTCCATAATAAGAATTGCTGCTGTAAAATTGCAGCCAGAAGTGGGGGAGGACATCTTGCCCCTCAGCACCTGATTGCGGGCAAGATGTCCTGCCCTGACACGTGACTATCTGTGCCCATTCAGGTCTATGGCCGCCATCAGTGGCGATCGTGACACGTCAGAAAGGAAAGTCCCACACTACCTACAAGCAGTAACCGGCATCCCAAAATTCATAGCGCAAAAAAAAAAAAAATACGTCTCTTACCCTACTTTCACTTCACCTGTACTTACCCCCACAATTTTTGACCAACCCTTACCCCTCATATATCATAACCTTGATAGGCTGCCTCATACAGTCAACAGTCTGTCCCTCGAGGAGACCAGGGGTCCACCATCCTTGTTGTGAACCATATTACCACCCTCCACTTCGGCTCTACCTAATCCTTGTGCGGTGACGACCAGTAAGTGTTCGTTACTAAGTACCTTAACCAATCTAGACTCCGCACTCCCAATACCTGACCAATTTCTCTTATACCACTTTTCAGGCAGACAATATCCTGCCTATTGACCATCACCCCCTGATGAAGTTATATCAACGAAACGTGCGTTGGGGCATGGCAATTCATTAATACAGAGTGCAGGGTTTCCATCTATGTCTGGGTCATCAAGAAACGGCACTGCACAACTAGGAGCATCTGAATGCGCAGTGGCATTACTGCTACTGCATATTTGTATTTATTCTACTATTATCATGAATGCTAATCATGTGTTGTAACTGTTCTCTATTAGTAATATGTTTTCTACATAATAAAAATATTGAATCTATCACTATAAACATTTGTTAAATATTTGTTTTATGCTAGTCCAAGCAAGCTAACCTTTAGAGTCCCCCAGTGATCGTGACACGTGTTTCAGATCATGGGCTGCGATCGCCTGCGCCCATTAGTTGAAGTGGGCACAAGGCCATTCAATTAAATGGGGGCATAGCCTTAAGCAGGCCATACACTCTGAGATAAAAATTAGGATCCATTAAAACCAACCAATAAATGCATTTTATCGTCCTGAAATCCGTGCATGTCCACATGGTACAACCGATATATTACGATCGTAATTTCCGTTTTTTTCCGATCGTAATTTATTGGATGTTCAAAAATTTTAATTGGTCTGGCAACATCGGGAAACCTCATAGTGTTTTCATAGTGTTTAGCAACCAATTACTGCCGATGCGGAACATTAGCATATTAAAACTTCCGGCACCACCGGCATGTTGCTGACACTGACATGGTGGCTAAACAGCATGTCGTAGCAATCTTTCAGTATTTATATGTGTGTATGTTAATAAATGTACAAAGGTGAACACACCAGAGAAAGACGTTTTATTGTTTATTTTATGATTAATAGATTGTAATTATACTTTTTTTACGATATTTAAATTTCTGGAGAGAGAGAGAGAGAGAGAGGTATTATATATATATATAGAGAGAGATTTATATATATATTGATTTTCAATGTGGCAGCGTTTTTGCCGAAATTTACGATCCAAACCAATACCGCCGGCGGGATACATTGGTCTGTTTTAATGGATCCTAATTTTTATCTCAGAGTGTATGGTGAGCATTAGTGTGAATATAGTACTGGTAAGCATGGACTTGTATGTCTATTTGAGACCAAATACAGAATTAGCTAGTCATACTCTGCTATTATTTAATCACCATTACTTGATGGCAAGTCTTCAATGTATCAACCTTTTTGATTGCTATTATGCTCATTTTTACCATTATCTCAGAGAAAAGTGGTTTTGATATCAATATGATAGCCAACCAACCAATGAACAACATGTCCAATATTATATTGTAATTCATTTTTAGATAAAATGTACTTTATTTTGTGCCTGTAGTTATTGAAGAGACCATGAGATGTAAAATTGGCCCCATGTGTATGCTTGTTAGAGGTATAGCCCATCCATACCATCCATATACCAGAATGCCTTTTAACAAATGTAATTTGAGTTGCGTTATTGTTTTACATCTTAAGGGTGTAAAGGGATTTTAAAGCACAACTTTACAGAAGTGAAAGAGCGGTAAGTGAATGAGAATAATCCGAGTAAGGTTTTAAATTCATGGTCTTCTTGACTGTAGGAAGAACATGACAGATCTTTCACTGAACTTGATAAAAGAGTTGTCCCTTTATAGCTGACCTTATATCAGTGCTCTCAATGGATATGAAGCAATAAAAACATAAATAAGAGATTAGGTGGCTGGAGGGGTCATAAGACAGCTGTCAAGCTACACAGGTTTAATTGGGGCAAACACTTCCATCTCAAACAGAGGTTCTTGTTACATTTCGTTGTTAAGTTTTATATCGGGTCTAGAGAATCTGAAATAACTCTAACTCAAAATATACAGGTGTGAACCTAGCCTTAAATCTTGCACTGCGGGCAATAGAATCACACAGATCCAGTTTACGAAAGTATGTTGCTGACATTTAGAGTATTTTTCTTTCTTTGCCTTTATGGAAGTTGAATTTATAATTATAGCAAAAACAGGGGTTTGGGACAAGATAAAAACTTCAAATGACAAAAAGCACATAAACAAACCACTTAAAACACCTTCCTAACCTAAACCAAATGTTTTTAGGCTGCTTTATCATGTTTTGTTGGCAACAGAATAGCTACAGAAAAGGTGCATTGGACTCCATATGCTAACAAAATGACCTGTTTTTTAGCGGAAATGCTTCCTCTACTACCTGAGCCATACTAGGACCAGACTTGATCCCTCATTTATAGCCTTTCAGTCTGAAAAATGTCACAAGTCAACAAGAAAAATAAGTTTATCATATTTCTAAAAAAGAAGCTGTAGAAATCGGATATAAAGTTTGGTTTTTTTGGAATACCAAAGCTAGAGTTTCTAGCTATAGCTAGAGCAAGTGTGCTTGTGTTTCACCATAAAAGCCATCAAAGGTTTACTTCAGTTGCCCAAGCACAAGCTTATTTTTGTCTTCTACTTAAGTATTCTTCTTTAAAGTAGATCTATCACCTCGGTATTTGCTTCCTATCCCAGCAGAGAAAATAATACTTACCTGTGAAATCTGTCAAAATGCGCTGGCGTCCCTGCCCCTCCTGTAACGTGCGGCCATCTGCAGCCTCAAGTGGATATTGGGAAAGCAGACGTCACTTCTGTCGTCTGCCGCCCATAATCCCTGTGTGCCCAGCAGCGAGCCAGATCTGAATTCAGTGATGATGGAAGGGCGAAGCATCACTGGATTCAGATCTGGATTGGTGGAGAGAGAGACCAGAAGAGTCTCGCTCCTCCATCTTACTTGCTGGAGGACAGGACACTCCAGGCATGTCGGCTCTGGAGCGAAGAAAAGGGAAAGGTAAGAAGTGGACTGAATTGGTTTGCCTAGATCAAGGCCCCATGTAGGTAAGTAAGTTTGTTTTACGTTCAAATACACTTTAACTTGCTTCCCACTCTGTTCTCTTGATAAAAAATACAAAGTAACAAATGTAATATATTCATTTAAGGGGTGTACTCGACTTGCACCTCTTTGGTGTATGTGCTGGTCACTGGCCATAGAGGGAAGCAGCTTATCCCAATGGAGGTTGGTTGGTTTAGGAATCTTCAAAGCTTTGTTTGAAAAGGTATGTGAAAGAAACTGAATGCCACTAATAAAATAAACACCATGCTTTCACCTTTGTGAGCAAATGAGAGTTTCATGGAAACCTAAGGTGGGCATACACAGTTCTATTTTTCTCTTTTATCGACTTCATAAACAATTGTTTTAAGACAATCATTTTCATAGATTGAATCGATTGATCAAAAGTGATGGTCAAAAATCCAACAGTAATCGCACGCGTTGGTAAATTTTAGACAATTGCTAAAGCCTCTAGGTTTTCTGATCAGTTTGTTTTGAATTGACCATTCATTAGGCAAACAAATGAATACACATTGGCTAAACATACGCTGGAGCAGTTTTAGTGCTTAAGGCATTTGAAAAAAGACAGGTTGGTGACCTTAACTTTATCTACAACAAAGTTTTTTTTTTCATCTAGCCATTCAGGTATAATAAGATTCCCTTATCACAATAACTATTTATTGACTAATACACAAGCTGCTCTCCTGACTTGCTTGAAAGTTGTCAGTTTGCCCATTCATAGCATCTGTCTAAGGATTTTTTATACAGGGCTATATAAAGCGTATTCAAGCAGCTACACATATTACGCACGCAATAAACATTACACTCAAACAAACCTTTTTGTCTAACTGATTTGTTTTCCTTTTTTATCTAACTTGAGTTAGGCTTACCGGCAAAGTTCTTGTGACTCCATCTACCAAGTTATACTTCCCTGTATATGATTTTCTAGCCCAGTGTGCACTGATACCGCTCTTAGCCTTTGATTTCAAATTCCCTACTTTTCTTTCAACATGTTTCTATGGCATATGACATCATAGAGAGTGTTCTGAGATCAAGGACCTACTGTGGACTTTGTTGTGGAAGCAAAGCCAATATTCAAAGTGTTTTTTATTCTATCCCATTCACTTGCATAACAAGAAAGTTGTAAACATCAAAAAGACTTGTCTACTTGATTCCAAACGTCATTTGTTACATTCTGCATGTTTGTGTCCCACGGTTTTTACCGTTTCATAACATCAACCAAGACACTTTCAAGTTTCCGTACTGACAAAGATGTATAGAAGATTCCAATATGTTTTAATGGTCATTCATCTAGCCAAGATGTCTACTAAAAGACTCCAACCATAACTGTCTTCTCAAGTAATAACTATCATAGCAATGAATAATTTGCCCAGAACACACAGTTAAGAGATTGGCCTACAAAATGTTTAGCAGTAAATAGATTTTATGAACTTATTTGTTATTACTATGGGAAGTTCAAAGACTCATTTAAATAATTATTAACATCTAGGGACATTCCTCTTTCTCTATTATCTCAGCAGAAAGCAGCTTTATTGCAAAAGCACTGAAATGTAGATGAACCTAGTTTGGAAAAGAGTCTGCGGATATTAAATATCGTGGATGAGAAAATGCTGCATAAAATGCGGTAAATAGACCTGAATGGCATAAATAGAGGTAGCCACTGTCATTGTAGAGATTTAATAAAAGAGCAGGCAAAGGCAGAAGAGGAGTACGGAAGAGGCTAGTGGAGAACCGTCACAAAGAAAATACTATTTGTGAAGACGGAACACAATAACCATATTTTAATGGCATTATTACCTCGGCCAGCATGGCGAGATGCTGATTTTGAACAATAGCCGTCCGATATGTGGCCAGTCCTCCTTCTTCAAGGCTCGGAAATAGGAAATACAGGTGGACGCTGCAATACAAATAAGTATGAAATGAAAATTAGAACTGGCACAAAAAAATCAATCTGTAGTAATGATCAAACTGTGCTGCTTATGGACAGTCAGAATTAGCATTTATTGGTGTTGTGAAATATGCATAGATTAGAGAAAGATATTATTCATTATTAATCTATCACTTCCACGGCACTGTACACAAATTGGAGCTAGCTGTCAGGAGAGAAAAATGCAGATCAATACATGATATCTAAAGCAGAAGCCTGAGTGGTGTCAAAAGCTTTACCAGCAAAGATTTTCTCTGCTACGTATTCCATAACCTGCAGACTTGGCCGGTTTCTCCTTTCAGTGTTTGAAATAAAGCATGATAGAAATATATTAGAATCCACAGCAGGGATGTTTTTCAAACAGCACACACCAGAAAAGCAATGGAAAGTAGTTCTTTTCAGTGCATAAAGGAACACTTGAACCCCACACTTGCATATGTATATATAATAGTACATGTACTGGAGTCCCAGAAATAAAAATGGAAATGTAAGGAAATAACAACTTGTACAAGTGATTAATGAAAAGCAGGGGGGATAACTATCCCTTAGATTGAATATGCATTCCCACAGGGTCTAGATAAGTCCCTGCTCTCCCACTGATGATACCCCCGTGTTCCACATCTCTTCTCCTACAAACCACCTCCTGCTTGCCCCCTCCCTTCTGACACTCCCCCTTTTTATTCCTTCTACAATCTCTTTTCTTCCTTTATGTAAAGGGTAAACTACTAGCAAATGTCACAAAGTACACATTTAGCATTTGCATGAAAACCTTTTTGACATTATGTTCGCATTTTTACATTTATGCATTACCATTCTGTAGCGTAATAGCTTCAGATGTGTTTAGATGAACAATAAATATTTAGGTCTCCAATAATACTTAATAAGACTGAACCTTCAATGTTCTAACATAAGAATTGCTATAGTTACCTAGTTAGGATGGAAATTGTTGAAGAAAGTTCATCACGTTCAATCAACATAAAAATAAATACAGGCATGAACAGAGGACTAGAACCAGGAATTATTCAAGGGAAATGAATAAAAAAATTAATAAAATACAAAGCTTATAAAGCAGGGACTAGTGCCTAACATCTGGGTTGGAATCCACCTGTTAAGGGCAAAAGAAGTTGCCTTTATTAACGTATATTTTCTTTTCTCGCCTACAATATACAGTATACCCTATAGACATATTAAAATATATGTTTTTGGCTTTTATGGTTTGTAGATTATTTAACTTGGAGATTTTTAAAGTGACTAGCAAGCCACTTTTGAGCCATAGAATGTATGCTGAGCCAGACTTGGCAACAAAAGTATTGGAGTCTGGGCTATCAAGTCTGCGGGCAGGTAGCCACACAATATTGATGGGTCAAAGTAAGCCATAGATATCAAGAGAGAAGGGGAAAGAGAAAACACTACAACAGATGGGAAGGAAAAAAGGGGGGTACTGGGTAGCACTATGAGAGGCACCAATGAAAGAAAACACATACGCAGGCCTCAAAGCTGAGATAGAAGTTATATATATTCCGAAGTCATTTAAAAAGTATATCCAATAACAGCAGGTATTCCAAAAGTGTTCCCCGGTGCCACATATATTGGCTTTCAAATCTTCCATTTGCATAATCTTGTTAACTTTGTGAACCCATAACTCTACTGAAGGGGGACGTGTGCTCTTCCAGCATAGGGGGCCACACTAATCAGGTGGACTAACACCCATTTTTTGTGAGTCTTAAGGGAGATGGAGTTGCAAGGCAGTAGGAAGAAGGCTGTGTCATCTGGAACATAAAGGTTGGATCGTACTGCTATCCAAAAAAGGGCAGATGAATGGGCATGACCAAAAAACACGTAGAAGACTTTATTAGCAACCAAAAACAAATGTAAAGTGCCTTAAATAAAGTCTATTCCACATTTTCACAGCCCTTATTGGAAACCTGCAACTATAAAAATACGCAGTGTCCACTTGCACAATGCAATGATAAAGCAAATATCTTTTGAACAAATGAAGTAAAAAGAAACGTTCTGCTCTGGGACAGTTTAAAGTTACAGCATTCTGTGGTGGCTTTACATCAGCTGCAGTTTACAAGTCAGACAAAAAACTCTGGGGGGCATGTCCCAGCCGGTGGGATCAGCCATTTGTAACCCTCAAGCCTAGACCATAATTTAAGGCTGTTCTATCACAATTCTTTGTTAAAACTATATAAAACATTTTACAAGGAGTTAATATATATATATTTTTTGGTTTATTTTTGAATCAAAAAGAAATAACTTTCCATAAAGGAACATTTATTTGCACACTTGGGCACATGAAGAATTGAGGGGAACTATAAAAAAGCATACTCATATTGCCATGAGAATGAACAACTGGCCTTGGCAAATTATCTGTATCTTTCAGTCTGTTCACTCTTTCCTATAGTGAAATACTATCATTGGATATAAAAAGCATTGATAAAGAAGATAACATGGTAGGTTTTATTGATATATAAATAAATGGCCAATATAACCTGCACAATTTTATTTCAATTGTAAGAAATCTGTGAAAAAAATATATAAACATACAAAGTGTGCACACCCTTTCAAGAATTGTTGAGTAGGAGAATATCGGCATAGTACAATTGTCACAGTCTGCTATGATGAAGCACTATAAATCTCAAGAATACCTTTTGAGCACAGTGAGTCGTCAGGTATCTTTGGCTGGGCCATTCCAAAACGTAATTTTGTTCTGTTTAATCCATAATAATTAAATATTTGACTGCATACTTGAGGTCACTGTGGTGTTGAAAGGTGAAACTGTGCTAATTTTTTATTTTTCTAATAGACGCATGAAGGTTTCTGGACAGAACAGACTGGTATTTGGAGCTGCTCATAAATTCACTCCACCTTTTCTAAAGCCCCTGTTCTAGCTGAAGGAAAGCAACCCTGAAGTATGACACCAGCTTTCTTGCATTCTCTGCAAAGTCACTTTTGCAATACATTTTCTTCACTTTTTTGACAAGTGTATTCAAAGTATTCCGCAATATATCCTAAATATATAAATATCCAACATTGTGTTGTACCCTTTTGATTAAAATCAACAATGAAATCCCTTTCACACTTTTTAAACTCTTTCGCTACATCTGCATCATATTTTTTCTGCATCATATTTTTTCCCCTTTGCAAGTAAATTAAACAGCTTTAACATATTGTGGTCTTTTTTTAGATCACAAAAACAACTTACCTGATCACTGTTATACCCTCCCAGCCTACACACAGGCCACAGAGATAAACATTGGCCATACAACTACAGGCAGGTTCAAAGGAAAAAAATGTATTGTTTAACCTCCCTAGCGCACTGCCTGTACCGCACCGTTTTTAACAGTGTGGTACAGGCAATGGCAGCAGTGTACGAGGTACACTGCCTGCCATTTCCTCCCTCCCCCCTCCCCTCTCCATACAGCCAGTGTCATTCATGACACTGGCAGTGAGGTTTGGAGAGCAGAAGCCCCTCCTTCTATGGCACTGCTTACCCTCGCCCCCTTCCCCCAAACTCTGGACAAGATGGGCTCGCCATGAACACTAAGAAGGTTAATAAACTGGACATACGCAGTTAGAATTTTCCATTCTAATTCGATCTCAAAATCAATTTGATTTCTTTTTCGATTGTTTCCAAATGGATTCCATTTTAGCTGACTCGATCTAGCAAAATTTATACAAAAATTGTTCGGTCAGTAATCGAATGATGGTTATCACTTTATGCCCAGCTTTACATCCCTACAGACATCAGTAAAGGGAACCCCCAATTTGGGGCCCGATACCTCCAACATGTTTCACCTGGAAGGGCTAAACATTAGAGGATATTATTACGACCACCTTCTCTAATATATTCAGTGATATCTGAGAGGGTGGTTGAATGGCAGATTAATGGAATCGGCTTGAAAGCCATCACAAACTTAAAACAAGCATTAACCTTTATATCTTCTAAGCATTCAGATGTTGCATGAACAGAAGATAACCCCTTATGTAGTTCATATATTTATTATATGACCAGTTTGAATTGCTCTGCTCAATTACAAATTTACTTCAGTTGTTTAGCCAATACAAAGTAAAGCCAGCCAATTACAGTTCTCTTCCTTAACCTAGTGCACCGCCCGTATCGCGCCGTTTACAACGGAGCGATATGGGCGATCGAGGCAGTGTACAGAGTACACTGCCTCTCGTTTCCGGCTTCCCGCTGGAGCTCTACACGCAGCTGTTGTCATTACTGACAACAGCTGCGCGAGAGAGAAAGCCGGCGCTCCTCCATTAACATGGAGGTCTATGGCGCCCCCTTCCGCGTCACCGCCAACCCGGAAATGCTGCAGCGATGTAGACAATCGCTGCAGCTTTCCGGGGAGGCATAGAGTCTACCCGCCGCCGGAAGCCGGCGGTTGAGAGGACCCTGTTCAGTGAACGAAAAGGGTTCGTCTCAATAGTTAGGGAGGTTAACATTCAGTGCCACGTTTCCTTAAACCAGTGGTTCCCAAACATTCCTTGCAGGGCCCCCTCTTTCTATTCAGGAACATTATGAAGCCCCCATCCCTATTCAAACACATGTTAAGAATGAGAGACAGCACCCCCCTGGAATACCATCGTGCACCCCAGTTTGGGAAAACCACGTCTAAAACCTACAAACTGTTGCTATTGTTCTTTTAGTTTGGTATAAGGGAGTCCGAACAGAATAAAATTATTAGGTAAATAGTAGTATTTTGACCACATCATTCTCTTTATTGCATTGTTGTCTTCTCCAAAGCTTATAGGCTCGAACGCCTACTTACCAATATTAAGTCATTTATATGGTGATGTGCATCTCTGTAATGAGAAGGGGTTGTGGTCTAATGACCTCAACACCTACCCTATATAGTGTGATTAATTATTATGGCAAAATCTCCTTTCTTTGGAACAATATGGTCAAAGTCCAAAAAAAGAAGGACTTGGACAGGCTTTTTAGAAAAAGTCAAAAAAAATAAGTGAGATATTCTGCAGAGGGATGCAGCCTCTTTAAATTGCGAAAGCTTCTTGAAGCATGATCATCGAAAATTTCAATCGTTTTCATTCAAATAGTCAACAGGTCACAAGATGTACCGCTGTGGAACAAACAAAAGGCGCAAAAATAATGCCCATGAACTGCGAAAAGTCAAAGCGTGTGCTGCAGCTGCCAAAGATGCCTACTTGCCACCAGTTTGGCCATATTCCGAGCTGCAAACATCACTGGAGTGCCCCCAAAAAGACAAGGTGTTGCAATAATACTCAGAGACTTAGGGCCAATTAAACTAAGAAATAAAAAAGAAAGTCTGAAAAGACGACCACCACACAATGCTGAAAGTTCAAGACTGGGCCAAACATATCTCAAGGTTTTATGGACTGATTTGAAATACTGAGAGTGAGTATTGATGGGTCAAGATGTATAATGGGCACTATGGTCGGATTTGGTTAAAGGGCAGAGAGCTCCACAGTTCCGACTCAGAGCAGCAATTAATATAAGAGTAAGGTAAGGTACTAATTACCTGGTTTGGGCTGGTATTCATCAAAGATCACTTGGTGGGGCCTTTCGTGTTGAGGATGGAAGTTCAAGCTCCAACTCCCAAGTCCTACTGTCAGTTTCTGGAAGACACCTTTCTTCACGCAGTGGTCAGGAAAAGTCTGCATCGTATTCAAGAATTTTTTTGTTAAAAAAAAACATTGATTTTTTCATTTGCAGGACAACATGCTCCATCCAACGCTCCAAGTATCTCACAGCGTGGTGGCAAGAAAGGGTATAAAAAGAAAACTAAGAAAAAACTAATGACATGGCCTCCTTGTTCAACCTGATTGAACCCCCCTTAAGAACGTGTGGTTTTATCATCAAATGGGTGCTGTACAGGAGGGAAAACAGTACACCTCTCCTGAAAATGAACAGTGGTCTGGGAGGCTTTGGGTTGCTGCTGCAACGCAATGGTGATGGTTTGGAACAGTCAAAACATGACGAAACCCAGAATTCCTAGTGGATGGCAGGAGTTTGAGTTTGAGTGTCCTTGCAAAGAAACCACGGGGCTGCTCTCTATTGGCTATATGGGTTCACTGATTTGTTTTTGTTTTGTGTTGAATGTGGCAGAAATGTATATTGTTGAATGTTTTTGAGAGGTATTATTGGTTTCATGGAAAAATAAATAATTGCTTACAATGGGGGGTATACATGGTTTTTTTGGTTAAGTTTCCTAAAATTGCACGAGTCATAGTCACCTTGACACACACAGATATCCCCCTTCCGAAAATAGCTTAAAACTTAAAATAAAACTAAGAAACTAATTCCAAAAATATTCAGCTTTGAATTCAATGATGTTTTTTTTTTTTTTTTTGGGTTCAATTGGAGAACATGGTTGTTGGTCAATAAATATATTCCTCAAAAATACCACTTGCCTAATAATTCTGCACTCCCTGTAGTACCTAACTCCTAACCAGTTATTTTAAAGGTTATCAGTCATTTGATTCATATCTGCTTTTTATTCTTCCTACTGTTCAAAAATGTACTATAAGTTCAATAGTATTTTGTTAAATTAAAGTTTCACCCATCAGAAAATCAATGCAGTGGTTTGCAAAGAAACAAGAACAGTATATATTTAGGAGGCAAATAGCAGATTTTTATGAAAACCTTTCAACAGTTTATTTATGTAGCAGGCCGTCTCTCCTACCACTTAACTGTTAGAATATGCATTGTGCAGTTCACAGTTAAGCTCGGCAAAAGTTTTTCGATACTGATCAAAATATTGGAAAATGTCGATTGTACAATGACCGAACTAAAATCGTAGCATTTTGTTTGTTGGTCGGGTCGATTGTATTCGATAAAAACATTTATATATGACTCTTTCCTGTGTTTTGTGATCGAAACTAAAATTGATTGTATTCCGATTGGACCTTTCATGTGGTACTCCTTTGGATTCTCTTACGATCCGTGTCTGATTAAAACATTAAGATCTGAAATTGGATCGGAAATCGAACGTACTAAAATCAAACAGTGTGTGCCTAGCTTTATTTGTAAAAGGATGGTAACCTGCACAACCTAAAGCTAGGCATACACTGTTTGATTTTAGATCTTGATCTTTTCTTTGAACATCGACTGTAATCAAATACAAAGTAGTATCACACTTTGATTGATTCAGTTTGATCAAAAAGAACAGGAAAGAATCATATATAAATGTGTCATCGAATGCAATCGACCCTTCCAACAGACAAAATGGTACGATTTTAGTTAGATCATTGGACAGACAAATTTTTCAACATGTCCGATCACTTTTTATCGAACAATTTTTGGTGATCGAACCATGTGTGCAGTATACGATTTAACTTCGATGGATGTAAACTTTGATCGTTTTAAGTTGATCAAACCGTGTATGCCTAGCTTAACACTGGAAATTAAAGAGTAAATGGAGCAAAGTATTAAAAAGTATTAACAAGTGTTTCCGCAATCCAGAACTTTCTTTTAAACAGACCATGTAGCACCCAACAGGAAATGAGGGTAAAGGCCCCCACACAAGTCTAGATTTTCCTTTCAATCAACTTAAAAAGATATTTTTGGGGATTAAGGAAATCGGTGATTGATTGTAATCTATGCCAACTGTAGTAACAGATTTTTTTATCAAATTTTTTTGGGATACACTGAAAGCAGATTTGAATTAAGGTTCAATCTCATTACAACCAATTAAACGTTTCCAGCATGTCCAATAATTTTTCGATCCAAAATTTTCCCAATTTTAATTGTTTTAGGTCGATCTAATCATGTGGGCTGCCATAGATTTTCAATCAATGAGCAAAAAAAATGAATTTAATTAGGTTGATTGAACGAAAAATCTAGACGTGTATGGGGGACATTAGTCTCCATACGCAATACATTTTCTGTCTATTAAAATGATGGTCAGTTCTCTTTACTAGAGCTCTGATTATAGAAAAACTTGGCAAATATTTAACATCTATCCTTAATGAAAAAAAAACATGACTGGTTACCCCAGACAGCAAGTGCTTTTACGCTTTCTTGTTTCAAATAATCACCCCCTCTATACTACAGAAATGAACTGGCCTCCAGTGAATTAGCTGTACTTAGGCAATGAGAAACTGTACGGACAGAGAAATACACTGTCACAGGCAAGGACAATGCTTCTGATAGAATTCGGAATACTTGTCCTATCGGGCTTCTTGGGCTTGTTTTGCTACAGATTTAGAGAAATATGGATACAAAGAAACAAAGGACCAGATGATAATCCCAGTTTATTGAAGAGAAGAATGACATATTTTATAGTTCAAGCAGAGCCAGTTCAAAGAATGATGGCGATTTTGTGCCGTTTGCTTGAGTTATTAAGCACCACTAGTCAGGGAACAAAAGGTGTTAGAGTACATGGCAGCAAAATGTGCTGTCTCTAGTGTCTGCCTACCCTGCCTCCATTCTGGAAATACATTACTCAGGTCTCCCTGGGAGTGCATTATTCTGCCAGCATCAAGGAAGCAAAACCTGCCTGCTGTCAGAACGCATTAATAAAAACATAAGATTGATTAAGTAAATGAGCAATGCATAACAATTAACGTTGCATCATGCATAAGACATTCAGTTCCAGCAATATGGATTATAGAAAAACTCCCAGCTTATTTTTTACGGAGTTTCATTGAATTAATTTGACAAAGTTTTATAATACAGAAAGTTTCTGGTGGTGTGATCATAGTTCTGTATAACCTACCACTCACAAATTAGGAGGAAGTGATCTGAATGATGGAGCAGAAGTATTCAGGTGGGTAGGCAGGACTCCTTGCATTAGATTAAATGTAAAAAGCCTGTTTAGCTTCGAGAATCTAAAGAATGCAGAAAAGCCTAAACAATTGCACAACTACAAGAAACTTAAAAAATGTTGTGCAAGTTGCAATAATAGTATTGGTCATTAAGATAACCCTAAATCTGTCTGTTATTTTGGAGATTAGATATATATTTCAAAAGCAATGGATTATACCCTACATGTATGTACATGACATATGTGGGCTGTGTCATTTTCCAGCAAAGCGCCAAGTTTGAGACTTTCCACTTGGTATGTGCCCTGGAGGGGATCATCTGCCCGTTTATAGTCTCTTAATTTCACCGTGATGAGGGTTACATTCTGCCAGATGTACAGTGCATCCAGAAAGTATTCACAGCGCATCACTTTTTAAAATGTTGTTACAGCCTTATTACAAAAATGGACTAAATTCATTTTTCTCCTTAGAATTCTACACACCACCCCAAAATGACAACGTGAAAAACGTATACTTGAGGTTTTAGCAACTTTATTTTGAATATGATGCCATAAGCTTGGCACACCTATCCTTGGCCAGTTTCGCCCATTCCTCTTTGAAGCACCTCAAGTTCCATCAGGTTGCATGGGAAACATTTGTGCACAGACATTTTAAGACCTCTCCAGAGATGTTCAATCGGATTCAAGTCTTGGCTCTGGCTGGGCCACTCAAGGACATTCACAAAGTTGTACTGAAGTCACTCCATTGATATCATGGCCTGTTGTTGTCCTGCTAAAAGATGAACCGTCACCCCAGACGGAGCGCTCTGGAACAGGTTTTCATCAGGGATGTGTCTGCACATTGCTGCAATCATCTTTCACTTTATCCTGACTGGTATCACTGTTGAAAAATATCTCCCCATCATGATCCTGCCACCACCATGCTTCACTGTAGGGATTACATTGGCCTGGTGATGAGTGGTTCCTGGTTTCCTCCAAACGTAACATCTGGCATTTATGTCAAAGAGTTCAATTTTTGTCTTATCAAACCAGATAATTATGTTTTTTTTATAGTCCATCAGGTATCTTTTTAAAAGCAGGGTGCCATGTGCCTTTTACTAAGGAGTGGCTTATGTCTAGCCCCCTTACCATACTGGCCTGATTGGTGAATTGCTGCAGAGATGGTTGTCCTTCTGGTTGTTTTTTTCTCTTCACAGAGGACCTCTGACAGAGTGACCATCGTGTTCTAGGACACGTCCCCGTGCGATCGCTCGCTTGTATGTATATATCCAGATGCACATCAGGACAGACATATACAGACAATTACTTTGACTTTACACTTGCTTTATGCTCAGACACTGTCAACTGTGGGACCTTCTATAGACAAAATCATGTCCAATCAGCTGAATATACCATAGATGACCTCCAAGTAAGCTGCAAAAACATCTCAATGATGATCAGGGGGAAACAAGAAGCACCTAAACTCAATTGGCAAAGGCTGTGAATAATTAGGTACATGTTTGTAAAAAAAAAAAAAAAAAA
>CM070036.1:71997387-72016824 GCA_036250615.1 Ptychadena robeensis | reverse complement strand
AAAAAGAGAAAGGACATTTATAAAATCTCAAGTTTCAAGTCACTATGGGGTGTTGTGTGTAGCATTCTGAGGAAAAAAAATCACTGAATACATTTTGAAATAAGGCTGTAACATAAGAAAATGTGGAATCGGTAAATCACTACTGTCCCGTATGGTTCCTGCCTTACAATGTTGTGAAAAGCTCCTATTCTTGGAAAGTCACTGCTAAAATGAGACATTGGACATAATTATCCAGCACAATTTATGAGCTATTTGTGGTACTAAGGTAACAGGAAAAAACATGAATTAAGGAATTAAGATTGAAATACACAAATAGGAGCTGCCAAGGGTCAAAAGCAGATAACATAAATATCTTAGGATCTCCACCATCTTGGTGTCTTAAAAGTAAACATTCACCTTAATATGTCTCAAAAGAAACAAGCAGTACACTGTAAGAATAAAGGATGGCTATCGTTGGTTTCCTCATACCTAGAACTATTAAAATGCTGACAGTTGAAGCAACAAACAAGTGAGAGGTGGAGAAGGAAGAATAACATCTACACTATTATTTGCACCATAAGACGCACCGGACAAAAGTATGAACACATGGTTTAGAAAACAGAATTAAAGGAAAAACAAAGAGTCACAGACACAACCATTTACATATAAATTGAAAATACAGCATGTCCCAGCGTGTGAAGGCTGGCGAGGAGTTCAGGATACCTTTTGTTCAATGTTCGCTCTATAAGACGCCTATACTTTTTCCCATAATTTATTGATGGAAACCATGGTTATTTTATTTTATGCAAATATGGTATATAATTTCTCATGGTACTGTGCAATTAATCTGTTACTTTGGTGATATTAGAGGCTTTTTAACGAAAAAAAAAAAATGAAAATATAAAATGCAAACTGTTTTCTGCATTAGGGTATGTCTCCAATGCATTATCAGCTCCGTCAGGTCCCCCTGCACTAAGCGAATTCCTTGACGGAGATGATCCACATTACCTGTCTCGGGCACCGGCTGTTCTCCGCTGGCCAGAGGTTAATGTACTGCACTACGTTAACCCCTGCATCAGCAGATCTGCTCAACACCATGTGAACAGAGTATCGGCCAGGCAGGTAATGTGTTTGTGCTCTGTTGGCATCCCCTGTCTTAAGCGCTGTGCTTGGCAGGGGTCCCGACAGAGCACATACGTATTACCGGCCTGGCAGATCCTCAAGGCAGTGGAGACAAAGCCTTATTTATTAAAAAAATATATATTTTTAGAAATGGCAATGAAGTCCAAAGTAGCAAAAGTAGTATTAAAATACAGTTGCTATGATCAGCCATAGAGAATGGGAAAATGTAGCAGGCTTCCATAGTTAACTATTTTGAAGTGTAGAAGACTGCAATCACTATCTAGTAAACCTATAGGCATAGACAAGCCATATATAAAAATAAATTCACTAATGCAAGAAAACCCCTTAGAGACCTTTTCATTGTGTCAATACTCACTGACATCTGGCCAACTACTTAATGCATCTGATATACACCATCCGGTGTCAGAGTTTTAATCAACATTAGGCAGCGCATCAATGAGCACTGGCACCTGTACAGGCCAAGACAGGCTTATATCATTCTACATTATGTACCTGGAAAACTGAGCAGAGTCCAGAGGATAAGATCCTAATGAGGACAAAAGGGGAATGCAATCAACATGCAATTACATGTAAAATTCACATGTAACAGATTATTTTATTTGTAAACAAGATGTAAAAGATTTTGGCATTTGTGTGGCAGCAATAAAAATTCTGAAAATAATTCTGAAAAAAGAAAAATACCGTATTTATCTGACTATAAGATGCATTTTTTCAGCCCCATAACCGTGGGGAAAACGTGCCTGTGCCTTATGGTTCCGAATGTGTGACCCCTGTGGCTGAGTGGCGCCTTGGCTTCCTGCCAGCTCTCCCAGCAAGGAGATTAGCCGTGAAGCTGTCAGATGAGAAATGCGGCCATGGCCGGATCTCCCACCTGAACTGTATTATAAAACTTATATATAAAATTTTTTGCTGGTTTTCCTGCTTTAAAAACTGGGTGCATCTTATGGTCTGGTGCGTCTTATAGTCTGAAAAATACGGTAACTAAAACAAGAAAAAACAAAACGAGAAGTGCAGTAGTAGTAATTTCCAGACCGTTTATTTTGATTGGAACAAATGGACTTGAAATGGCAAAAGCACACTGCTTGTTAAAACACAGCAATGGAAACAAATTCATATATGGATATATATATGTATTTATCGTTTTCTTTACAAGTTTTATGAATGTTTCACAAGGTAATTGCTGAATCTTTAGGCAAGATGAATTAAACCTTAACCAGTCCATGCTGCACACAAGGCTTTTCTATCTTCTAATCCCCTCCGATGTGTATTCCCATAAAACTAATCTCACTTGTAAACAAGCTTTTCACTTCAGGTTAGGAAATACAAGATCAGAGATAAATCACAGCAAGGAGAAGTGACAAACATTTTGAAATAATCGCCCTTCTTCCTGCAAATTGGACTCAAGCTCTGGAAGCTGCCTATCTGTTCCAGGCAAGCTGATCCCTTCAAGAGGGAGGAGAGGAGAGGAAAAAATAAAATAAAAAGGCATCTGACACGACAGTCACGCTGGATTTCATTCTGTAATCTTACATTTTGAGCCCATCAGCACTGTAAAAGACTTCAAAGGCAGCCACATAACTGAAGAGGGATGTTACAGGCTAAGAGCTCGGAAACATGCACCGTATTTAGAATTCAGAAAAAAAGCAAGTGCACTGCCAAAGAACACTGACACGTTAAAACAAACACGTTAAACACCAGAAGAGTACAGTAGCTCTCATTTCTTTGACAACACAAGAGCTTTCAATAGGTTATCAACTAGCAATTATATGAGGATAGTAGTACAGTCATATAACCTATAATCTACTATGTTACCAAAAGGATACCAAAAGGTGCTTGCCTGAGGACAGAACACCTAAAAGGGTACTGATACAATAAGGTAAAGGGATCTCTGAAATCGTCTGAAGACTAGCTGTGCATGCATTGGGGGTAGCACTTGCATTTCCCCTACAGGTGTATGGGAGACATTTGTGCTGCATCTGCAAGAATGTGTGCTGCAGGGCGTTTGCGTTAACACGCGACATCGCATGTTAACATAAACACAAACACGGGGCCAGTTTGAAAGGTACACAGGTTTCCTTACCTTGTGTCTACGCTAGTTAAGACAGATTTGGAGTGTTTCTGCAAAGAAGAGTGGGCAAATCTTGCGAAGTCACAATGTGCCATGCTGATAGACTCATACCCAAAATGAGCCATGCTGATAGACTCATACCCAAAATGAGCCATGCTGATAGACTCATACCCAAAATGAGCCATGCTGATAGACTCATACCCAAAATGAGCCATGCTGATAGACTCATACCCAAAATGTACCGTGCTGATAGACTCATACCCAAAATGAGCCATGCTGATAGACTCATACCCAAAAAGACTGAGTGCTGTAATACAATCAAAAGGTGCTTCAACAAGGTATTAGTTTAAGGGTGTGCACAATTATGCAATCACCTTATTTTATTTTCATATTTTTTCTTTTCTCCGGCTAAAAGATTTCAGTTTGTTTTTCATCTGAGTGGTACAGTTTATAGGTCACATTAAAGGTGGGGTGAAATTCTGAAATGAAATATCTTTTCCTCATTTTTGTACAGCACAGGAACCTGACATTCTACCAGGGGTGAGTAGACTTTTTATATCCACTGTATATTCTATTTGAGTATATATGCTATTTACCAATGGTGGGTCCTCGTGGTGGAGAAGATGACACCACTGCTTTAGACAACCATTCAGAAGGTCTGAGAGAGGACTTAGACATGTCAGAGGTATGTTTTGAGGAGAAGTAGCCTCCAGAGAAGAAATCAGGTGAGCAATGATCTTAACCTATACCCCTAGACTAACAAGAATTGACCTTTTCAGTGGAGTCTGAAAGGTAAAACCGAATAGTTGTTGATCAGAGTTGGGGTTTGCGTACAATGTTAGTGTTGATTAGCACTAGTAAAGCTACAACAATACATGCCAACTTCCCTTGTAGTGTTCTCACAGGATATACCCAAGATAGATTTTCAGGTATTTTCATTGCTGCTTCAATTTGCAATAAAGCAGGTCTAAGAAAAAAAAATCACTTTTCAAATTTGTTTCTTTGTGAAATAACCAGCATCACTTTAATTCTTCACTGTGAAAGACTCAGTTGGTTTCCTATTATAGAGAAATATGGGCATTACAGATCTTTTTCCCCTCCTCACAGGTTGCTGGTGCAGGTCTTTAGAAAAGTTTCATAAATCAGCTCTAAAACGGCACTTCAGAAATTTCTGCAGTATTTGTTTCTTGGTTGTATGTCAGAAGCAAGCAAAAAACACAAACTATTGTATATACTGCTGTATTTCTTTGTGCAGATTCCAAGGTTAGACTGTCTGCTATGCCAAGGAAAGCGATTAAACATATCTTAAATTCTGCAAGAGCATGAAAAAAAAAGAGAAAAAAATCTGCAGATGCTGGAAACAGCAGCAAATACATTTATTTTAGTGTCCTTACAAATTGCAAGAGAAGGGCATGCTGAAATTGTATTTGCAGGAATGAGTGCCACATGCACACATAACTAGTACCGGGAATATTCGTACAATTGGCACCCAGAGAACGGAGATGATAAACTGGTCTATGGGCTAACGCATGAGGAAAAATATCTGACGCTGATAATGACGAAAATGTAAATGCATTTCTGAAACTGCAAGTGCCTGGTAGGGCTATATTAATTTAGTTTGATGGTTCCCCAGATGGCATTGCTAGGATGCTAACTGCATCAGGGCTGTTGCTTTATATTTCTCAGAAATATCAGTTTTCCAGTGATTAAGTAAGCTTCATAAAAGGCAACACAAAACAAGAAACAAGGAGAAAGCAAAACTGTTCAACCCTCTCCCTCATAAGGGGGGAACTTAGTATATATAATATGCCTAGCAACTTTGAATCCCACCAGAGACTGCAGATCTGCTGCTGGATGAGTTCTCTCTGGCTGTGCCACTATGGCATGGACATCTCCTCCTTTATGTGCACCTCTATTGCCCTAACTCATCGCCACAATCCTGGAATTTACCTCTACCAACACAACACTCACTATTACCACTTTCTGTCACTATGCCCTCACAGTATTAGTGTCTACAAAATTAATTTAGCACCACTCTAGATCTAGCCCACTGACTTCCAAAACTCCCCAGTAATGTCTAAAACCTATAGTGCATTGTCTGAAACTAACTGGCATTGTGCATGAGTAAGTAACATATTGAGAGTGTGGTGAACATATAGTTTGTTCGAGCAACGTGTGCAGAGCGTGAACATACTGTATTCCTGTATTCACCCTCAGAATTAGAAGCTGTGCTAAGAGTCCAGAATATTGTTTACTTAAACCTCCCTAGCGCACCGCCTGTACCATGCCGTTTTTAACTGGTACTCCCTCCCTCTCCACACAGTCGGTGTCATTAATGACACCGACTGTGAGGGCTGGAAAGCAGACGCCCCTCCATTAACATGGAGATCTATAGTGCTGCCCACCTCTGCCACTGTGACGCGATCGGTGATGCTGCAAACCCCGGAAATGCTGCTGCTGGAAGCAGCTTAGCCGTAGCTTTCCTGGGATATGCGGCTTTCATGGGAGCCCAGCTCATCCACATGGGAGCCCAGCTCCTTACCCAAACTCTGGACTAGCTGGGCTCGTCATGACCGCTAAGGAGGTTAATAGTAAGCAACTACTGAGGTCACCTCTGTGAGTCATTTATTTAAAGTGCACCTAAACCCACTAGACAAACTTCTTTCCCTAACTAGCCAACCCCACATTATTGGAGCAATAGGTAAATAAAAAAAGTGTTACCTGTGAGGAGATATCTGTGCATTTCCCCCTCACTGCTCCCATCTGTTCCTTTCCTCTCCCCAGGACCACGGAGGTGACTGTCTGGCACCTTACATTCTCCTGCAGCTGTTAACAATTTTTTTTCCTGCTTTCATGTTGTGTCCATTGACAGACACTGTATCTGGCGGCCCCCCGGTGTTATTGCAGCCTTAACCCATTCAAGATGGAAGTTAACACTGAATCTAAAATGTCAGCTCCCACAGATGGCAGCAGGATAGGTTAATATACTTTTTTTTAGTTTGTTAACCTCCCTGGCGGTTCACTGAGGTCCAGATTTCTGTACCAAAAGTGATACAGTGTTTTGCCTTTCCGCCCCCATCGGCGTCACTGATGATGCCGATGGGGGCGGAAAGGCTCTGTTTGCCTGCAGCTTTGTAGAAATGCTGCAGGCATACAGAGAGCCAGCGGTTGCGCCTGATTCCGGCAAGTGCGGAGTTTGATTCACGATCAGACTGCGCCAGTACTTGCTTCGGGCGTAACGCTAGGGAGGTTAAACCGGCCATAGACGCTATGCTTGGCGGGCGTTTATCGAACAATCGACCGCAGCATGATGACATCATCATGCCATGGTTAATCGTTCGAAATACAAATACATTCAAAGTACTGGCGATCGACCAGAGAAAAACGTTTGTTCTCTGGCTGATCAAAGTTTTGTGCAAGTACGAACGGTTGCTCCAGGTGGGCGCGTTTATTTTGCGATTGATCACCAAGCAATCACCCCGAATGCGCATGGTGATCATTCGCAAAATCGGCCACAGATTGAAGCGCTATGGCCGGCTTTAGAGGTACAGAAAAAAATTTGGATTGGATAAAACATTTATCCAATACAATCAAAATAAAAACAAATGTAAAAAAATGAAAAAAAAATCTAAGAAAAAAAAAATCTGTACTTTTAAATCTCCCGCCCGGGCTGTGACGTCATCAGGACACGAATGCCGATCACGTAAATAGCCGGAGAGATCGGCTATTTCCGGAGGCACTCGGGTGCAGCCGGAGATAGATGTAACTATCAGAAACGCTCAGCGGGAGCATTTCTGCTAGTTGAGTCTACTTTTGAACTGGATTATAGAAAGACATTTCTATAATCCAGCCCAAAAGTAAAAAAAAAAAATTAAAAAAACAGAAATTTTATTTTTTTTTTCTTTAAGACCGGGTCTCGCCTCCGTGACGTCACACGCCACTCGGGGACCTGGAAGAAGCCGGTGAGGAGGAAGATGGAGACGGCAGCCTGACCAGGTGAGCTCCCACGCTGTGCCTGAACCTAGTTCAGGCGTATCGATTGTTGCTGCGTCCCTTTGCCCGAACTGGGTTCGGGCATATCGCTAGGGAGGTTAAGCAACTTTGAGCTATTGGGACAATTTAGAGGTAAGTAAGAATGTATTTAAATTTTTTTGGATGTTTTTATTTATTTTAGAGTTTAGGTGCACTTTATACAGTGGTCATAGCAAATACAGTGGTCATAGCATTAGAAACTCTTTTGCAGTTTGGTAAAAAAAACAAGCAATACAGATCAACTTTTGTTCTACCAAAACCATGTAAAAGGGGGGAGCATTATAATCCTTCCAATCACTATGGATTCTATCAGGGAGGCCGCTATACTACATAGCTGTTGGTAGCTCTTAATGAAATTGTATGGAGTGATCTAAAGGTGTATGGGGGGGGGGGGCTTTAGACATAAATACAGATCCAGGGATATATAATGCCACATGGTAAAGACAGAATTAGTGTTTTACAAACTGAGGGTTTCTTCAAGTTAGTTCCATGAGTGACTCTGGGCAGGTCTGGCTCTCTGATCTGCCTACTTATAGAAATTTATTCCTCCAGTACTTTTTGTGTGTCCCAAATCTATTGGCCTGGATTGATTATGAAAGGAACCAGAACACATTAAAGCAAGTTATGTAATTTATTGCTTACACTCATGTATTGCAGTACATCGTAAATCATGTCAATGCACACACCTTATCTGCTGCTCAAGGTAAGCTGCGATATCCTCAGATGCTGACCACTCAGATTTGCACTGAGTATGCCTCAAACGGTGAAAAGGTACACTCACCATGCCAGGTATTTAACAATTAAAAATCCCTTTATTTCATCTACATAAAAAAAAATAGCAGTGTAATGACTTGACATTAAAGTGTAATGATGTGCTGCACTCACAAACAAGGTGCCTATGTGTATGATGATAATCTTCTGAATTACCCAAACATGCAATAAAGCAGCACAAAGGAATGAAAAGGGCTAGAACAATAGCACATGTGGCTTTCCCATTTGTATTCAAACACTAAAGGTAGGTATACACAGTCCGATCTCCTTCCGATTGCAGCACAATGACGTCATCGTGGTGCAGCCGCTCGCTCAAAAGATTGTCAGGCACCCTTTGTGTGCCGGACATTACTTTGGATGGGGACGTAAAATCAGCCGGGAATCGGACTGAGTATGCCTATCTTAAGAGTTTAAACTGTTGCCTTTAAATTGTGAGAGAAAGCCTTTTTGATCAGATTTCTTTTCTTGGCTCACAAGGTTGAGAGTTGGTAAATGTATTTAATGCACCACTGGCAAATTGCCACTTCAACATACGCCTCTCTCACAAGGTGTTAATTAGCCATTTGACATTTTTTCTCTATGCAGGGTTAAAAGTAAAGCACAGTGCACTTTCACATATTTTAGCTTATTAAAATAGTGCTTACCTTTTCCTCTGGATACGGGCTACGTTATCGGCCACCCTACATAGCATCCAATAACACGGCCCCTCTAAATGAATGGGCTGGCATGTTGGTCATACATTATTATTGATAATCAATAGACACGTCATCCGTCAAGCCTCCAATGCAATAATGTTGGTGTGTCGACATTAACATAACGGAGTCTCGGACTAATGGATTGGGGGTGCTGACTGACTGTCATAGCCCCATTGCTGTCAATAGGCGGCTTCTGCACTGCGTTCAAGGGAGGGTTTTTAAGCATAGTTGAGTCAAAGCCTCAGCCACTACTGAGGTAACTACCTTTAAGGTGCTGCCATGGCAAAGTTCCTCTACCCTAGATACAGCACCTACTAAACTCTTTCCATCCCAAAATACAGAAGATCAAAAGAAGCGAAGCCACACTTCAACTATGATCCCACAGCCTATTTTATATATGCATTAACCACACAAATGCTTTTCTTGTGCATTTAAACTAGTAATGCAATAGACTAGAACAGCACACATCATATGTTTATAGACTGCCTATAAACTGTAGTGTCATGTGCCTTAATGCTATACATTACAAACAGATATACCAAAGGGGAAGGCTATAGAAAGGTAATATGCCACAAGATGTAATGTAATGAAGCAGAAAGGAAGAGACGCACAGGAACTGACAGGACATAATAAACTTGGACACTGACAGAATAAATGATCATGTCAACATATAGAATGACTGAGCAAGTTCAGTGAACGGAGCCTGACAACCAAGATCTTATACAATAAAATGTTATGTAATATTAACCTGCTGCGCCAGAAAATGTAACAGATAGCAACAAGCTGTGTTCACGAAGTTCAAGTGAAAAGTAAAAAAGACGGGCTGTTTACCTTGTTAAAAATTCAACCACGGCATCTCCTAAGAATTCCAAGCGCTCATTGTGGTTTATTCTGAAAAGAGATAGAGATCAGTTATTTTTGGATACCAAGTAAATAAAGGAAACCAAAGACACCGCGATTTAGAAGTTGAACATATACTTTTCATAACTTTATCCAAAGTAAATATATATTTATGTGTGTATATTTTTATAGAACTGGTACTAGTGTGATGAACACACAATTTTAATTTTTTGAAAGAGAAATGCTTTGGAATACATTTCTTAAGCCAGTTGCTGGACACAAAGAACATCTTATTGATTGTTAAGCTGCGGGTGTATAGGAGCGTAGAATTAGTGAAGCACACAGCATGCTTTTTTATGGATCCATACTGAAGTGGATATTGGGCTTAGGACAACAACAAGGCTTACAATTTCAATATTTTTAACACAAAGCCCACAAAAGCGACATAGAAGAGAGTCATTACTTTTCTCTCATAAAGTGTTTTTCAGGGGACAAACGGGCAAATTTGCAGTAACGAGATCAGATATCGGCTTTGGCAGTTTCGCTAGAAATCTGTGAAAGGCAGGTGAGATGACGATAATGTAGTATTTTGCTTCTACGTGGAAGAGGTATCTGCACAGGAAAAAGCATGGACGTTTCTTGAATATTCTGCACACTGGCACAGTAATCTTTTTTGATTAGCTAATAATTTTTATTTAAAGGGGAAAAAAAATCAACAAAAAAAAAACATGTGCAGACACGTAAAATATGGTAGCTTTAAACTACTAGGGAATGCATAATAAAAGGAAATGATTCTTACCGTGAAGGGGCCGG
Organism: Ptychadena robeensis; assembly: GCA_036250615.1. Classification (NCBI taxonomy): domain Eukaryota; kingdom Metazoa; phylum Chordata; class Amphibia; order Anura; family Ptychadenidae; genus Ptychadena; species Ptychadena robeensis. The sequence continues at coordinate 72,006,483 of CM070036.1, read as the reverse complement.
ATCATCTTGCCCCAGACGAGACATAATGTTTATCAGCGTATTTATTCCTGTATCCATGCAAAATAAAAGTCATCATAAATGACAGATCAACCAGTCATAAAACTGCGAGCGGAAAGTTCACAGAGAAACGTGCCGAGAATGACTTAAATCAATAGTGCTCAGAAGCCGGCACTCGTAAAAATATAAGAGCATTTTCTCATCATATGCTTGTAAAACTAGATGGCCTGAAATTTATGCTTCAACTCTGCTCCTTTACTACAGTTAACGCGAACAGCAATTAGATCGGTTTAATCCCATCGTTTTATATAATGCTCTTCAAAGGGTATAAATTACTTGGCCACCGATTCATTTGGGCAAGGGCAACAAAAGCCATAATTACTGCAAGGCCAGATTTTCAACAAACAATTACAGGATCAATGTACTGTTTTTTTTTACTTCGGTTATAGCTGGAATGGATACGAAAAAGAACATAAAACACCATGGATATATCTGAGTATATAAAGTCCTTTAAAGGTTTTCCCAGAAAAAGTATGCTTTCCATCATCGTGGTCATCTAGGAAATTGAAAAATACATTGTGCTTTTTCTGAAGTCAGTACATATTATACTCTATTCTGCAGTGCCATGTTCTATTTGTTGAGATTTCGGTCTCTTTTACTCAAATAACATGAATATGTTAAGGCCTTATTTTAGAGTCATTGCAGTTGGTTAGAGGTGCTGTACATAGCTTTCTAAAGCCCCCCATACACCTTAAGATCGATCCATACAATCTCCATTAGATCTACCAACAACTGTGAAGTATAGTGGCCTTTCTGATAGAATACATAGTGATTGGAAGGTTTAGAAAGGTACTCATATTACATGGTTTTGGTAGAACAAAATTTGATTGTACAGAAATTGTATGGAAAGATTTTAAGTTTTTTGGGGGGCTTAACATAAATTACCAACTGGGGAAGGATTATATGGGGTAAAATGTCTTCCAATTGAGCCACATAAATAAATTGACGCTGTTATGAACAAGCATTACCCTAGTATTTGCCTTACCCGAGGACAGCCTCCATGTAACTTCCCTGTGGGCCCAAAATGGACACACCAGAAGATAAACTGAACAAATCTTATCCTGTCTTCTAATTGTAATGCCAAGACAAAATTACCATAACCTTCCTTCTAGCAAGATCCAGACAATTATGAGATTGGGGGTACACCCTAGGAACCTTATTAGACCTGGACCTCACATTTCAGATGTAGTATACTTTTCTTCCCTAAAGTTTCCTTACAACCTCCCTACCTGATGCTGGCGATGTGTTGAAAAAAAAAAAAAAACCAGCGGTGCCATTGATGATGCCAAAAAAGGGGATCTAGAAAAAATCAGAGGGGGCGAAACTTGGGGTGAATGCTCAGGAGGTTAAAACGTATTACTATTTTGCTGTTGTTGCATTAAATAACTACCTTATTTTTAACATTATAAGACCTAACCTTAAGATGCACCCCATAGTTTATAAGTCTATATAGTTTTATAAGTCGGAAGCACAGCTATTCACATATAATAAGTGAATATACAGCATGTTCCAGCAAAGAAGGCAGGTCTGGTCCATGCAGTATTCACTGTATATTCCTCCAACCAAAAAAATCAAGTATTATTTAACAGTGCAGAGTAACACAAGAAAAGGCTTGGTAATAGTTATGATATGATTCCTGTTATTCCTCCTATTCAGGTAACCAGTAAGTCATTTAATAAGCAATACCTATCTGCACAGCATTTTAAGGCTCATAGGGAAAGCCATTGTTTCCCAGAAGCATGACTATTCTTTCATAAATGCTGAAGGACCCCTTTAAAATGTTCAACCAAATTCATTCCTTGCAGAATCGCTTTAGAACAATTATTGGCCTATTGTTTATAGTTTTTTGTTTGTAACACAGAACAAATTAAAATATCAATCATAATTATATGAAATGTTTAGAAATGCAAGCATTAACTGAAACATGTATTTTGCCTAAGTGGATCCTTTTATCTTTGTTATTGCTTTTAAAGGGTGAATAGTGATGAGGAAACATCACTTTTTTTTATTTATCACATTCCTATGATGACTTTTAAAGCAGCACTTGAAAAAAATGTGGCAATAGAATAATACATACCTAATACATAACTGTAAGCATGTTTTGTGACTTATAATGGGTTATACATGAATGGCAACCTAAACTGGTGCCATTGGCACAATAACCTGTCATGAAACTGGCAGCAATGCTATGACACCACCTTGCCTTTCAAACCGACTGGTCCTTTAATATAATGAATTATCTTGTTGACCAGAAGAGCATCTTGAAATAGGCAATACTACAAAAAACATAATCTCATCTTCTGATTTTGACAAAATACTGTATTGGGTTCATTAATGCAATAGATTAAATTCATGCAATATCAAATTCAGCTAGAAGATGTCACTGGCAGCATTACACTCACAGCACGATGTCATCTTTCTCACTGACTGGGAGGAGGGGGGGCGGGGAGAAAAGCTGCACAGCCTTCTTTACTCTCTGGGTGTGCCTGTGTCCGTGGAAGCTGCAGAGTGATTGCAGTTTCCATGGACACGTAGAGAGGGATAGATGGCAGTTCATCTATCTCTCTGCAAATATACAGTTAAGATGGGAGATCCAGACACCGGCCAGCATCTCTCATCTGACAGCTCCCTTTCTAATCTCCTTGCGGGGAAAGCTGGAGGGAAGCCAAGGCGTGACCATTCGGCTGTGGGTGGTTGCACATTTGGACCATAAGACCCAGGCACTTTTTCCCCCCGATTTTGAGTATGATTGAATTAATCTTTGACTAAATCAATCATACCACTTTGCATCACATGGTTCTAAATTCAACAATATTACATATGGCATTCGTGGTTTCTTATCTGCTAGTTTCTAGTAAAAGGCTTTTCTGAAAGAACGCCTACCACCACGTCAAAGAAAAAATCAAAACTGTTAGATGGCTCATGCTGTCTATAGATTAATGATGTGTACCTGTCAGAGCAACACTATTGAGACAGACATACTGTATATAAAAAAAAAAAAAGGTAAACATTTCCTTTATGTTATTGAAAGCCATTATCCAACACTGTACCTTTCAGGCAGCACTATAAAAAGTACTTAATAGATATTCACTTGTTCTGCTGCAACCATGGGCAACAGTTAAAAACTATTTTCTTTTTATTATGCATCAATCATATCAAAAAGACTTGTTGCTTGAAAAAAAAACCACTAGCTTAACCTTTACTCTTTCACAGTTATAGGAAATTACTCCTATACTAAAATTGCTTAGTGATTTCTCAGAATATGGTCATCTTTTTCAGAAGGTGTATGGAATTGGATTTTTATTCTTTCAATCATGCAGTCTCATCACATGAGCAATATGATTTCCTGTTTTAATAAAGCTATGTACAGCATGTTGCCAACACCCCCACCAGTATGGCTTAGGCTCAACCATGTGTTAAAACACTGTGTGTTGAAAGTCAATGGATGTGTCAGCCTGTGTTGCATTAAAATCAACGCAGAGCACTGCGTTGACATTAACACAATGTAAGCCAACGCAAGTGTGGGTGTGTTGATGCACCCACAGAAAATTAATTGATTCTGTTGAAATGCAATGGTATGCGTTGTTCAATCAGTTCATGGTATAAAAACAAAACGGGTATATCACAAGTGCATCCCTTAACACATCCCTGACGGTTCTCATGGGTTGCGTTAAGTGGATCCGTTAATGCAGTGCATCCTTAACGCATAGTGGAGCCTAATACTGGTTGTGGTGTGTATACACACAGAGACAACATATATTTTACTTTCTAGGTACCGAATTATATCAAACCTCCTGATGAAGATGTTTTTGAAACGCATGTTGGGGTAGGATGATGCTTTAACTACTGGACAAATGAACTTGATGTACCCACTAGAACACCCACAGACCCACAGAATAGTGACATCCAGGACCAATGATGTGAATAAATATCTGGACCTTTTAGTCTTGAATTTTGTACTGGACTTTATTATAATTTTAGACAGATTATTTTTTGTGATTCCCCTTTGGGTACGAAACATACCAATCATTTGGTGGCTGCTAAAGTCCCCCTATCTTTACAGCTGGTAAAGACAAAAATTTTGGGGGCAACAGTTTAATCTAGTTGCTCCAACCACAAATATTAGAGGTGCACCAATTGCAAATTTCTTGGCCGATTCCGATTTTACAGTATACAGTTTACATATGACATTCGTCTAACTTTTATTTTATAATAAAATAAATTATTAAATGTAACAGGATATTCTCACAGCAAAATAATGAAAACAAAAAAATAAAGTGCGTTTTAAGATATAAAATAAGTTCCGGTGCATGCTTACGCCCATCTATCTGGCCCATATATCTAATGTTGCAATCCCTGTTTTTGAGCAGGACCAATCAATCCTGCACGAAAGCAGGGATATAGGACATGACTGTAAATCACGGCCAATGTCCATTACTTCGGAGGGTTCCTTGACTTGAAGCAGAGAGCGGCTGTACAGACTACAAAGCTGTGACCAGCTAGGGGGGGCTGACACTGCTCTGTGTAAGAGGAGGGGGGGGCATGCTGGCTGGGCTTCCTTCTCTTCTCATGCAGTTGACAGCCGTGTTGTCAGAAAATCCCTCACAACACGGGAACTGCATGTTCTGCAGGTGTCCCGTGTCCCCATTGAACGGCAATTGATGTTCACTTTGGTACACATTGATTGGTGTTTGACTGACCCGCGATCAATCACAGCGCAGGGACGTGATTGATCGCGGATCACGGAAATCTACCTGTGTATTCCCAGCTTTACAGTGATTGTGCAAGGTGATCGCAACATGCTGACGCAACTAATCACCAAACTATCGTTCTTTGATCATTTGCCATTTAGTTGCGTCACCATGTTGTGATCCAATGTTCACATGGGAATCGACACTTGTATGGCCAGCTTTATCCTCTGCTTTATGCCAACTCTATGCCAACTAATGGATGGAGGAAATTTTCTTTAAATGCAAAGGATACATCTTATACGTGTGCTATGATTAGAGAGAAAGTTTGCTACCAGGACCTTGGCTCTGCTGCCACACTAACCAGTTATATGCAGCACATTTGGCAGCATTTAATGAGAAAACAGAACACTTGTATACTGAACTTGTATTCCATTTATCCCTAGCAAAAGATGTAGACCATCTTATCTGGAATAAAAAACGACTTTCCATTCACACTACAGCAGACCTCTGAGTTGCAACCAGCTTGCCTTCCAACTTAACACACACACAGCACCTGCCCCCCCCCCCATCTCTCTCTCGGGGAAAGCAGGGGCGGATCCCAGGGCTCTCCTTCACAGCCCATCCCCCTGGAGTGATTGGTTAGAGAGGCAGCAGAGGGCGTGCCTCCCTGGCTGGCTGGGAGGAATGTGTCTAGTGCTCCTGGCTGCGTGCTGATACTGTGACATTAACACCGGTCAGGCTCGCGAACCTCCAATTGCCAGCCAATCAAAGGATCGCGAGCCTGACCGGCTGGCAGATGCACCCATTATCGGCCGGTCACCGATCTGGGCCGATCATACCAGATATCGGCTGATTCCGGTCTCTGGCCGGTCAATCGGTGCATCTCTAACAAATATATGACATAGTGGAGCCTAAGCTGAAGAATCTTCCAGCCAAAGTGTCGCTGGCTCTAAAATAAGTTTGTTACTGGAATAACAAGGCTTTTAATTATCAAAGAACAACGAAGACACCTAAGAATCGAACAGTGACACTCCATCATCATAATTCATCAGGAAATTTTGAAATGCATACAACTAAATGAAGGAGGAACAAGGTCCGTGTGTTATCAATTAGTAATCAACTATACCTTTTTTACGCATGTGCATGTAATGAACTTTTCTGTCCCCATATTTTGGTTGTCTTATTCCACAGTTGGAAAGAGAATTGCGAGCGTGGTCGGGGTTCATCCCAAAGTTTAAGTGGTGGCTTGGGTGAGTCATTGCCAGCTAAAATACAAACAAAAACATTTCATTACAAACATGAAAGACTGTTTAGAATGGAAAAAGTAACATATCTACATAACTGTGTATTTCTGTATACTTGTATTAGTTGCGTTATTATATATTATTTACAGTGTTGGCTTTTAACAGGAGCCTTTTTCCATCAGTAAAGCCCCGTATAGAATTTTGGCCGATCTCTCGGCAGATCCACCCCGAGAATCAGCCGGGCACCCTTTGTGTGCAGGCAATTACAAGAATTACGGACATGTCCTTAATGGCTTAGACCGATTTTGCACCAAATGACTACTATAAAGGCTGCCATACATGGGTCGATGCCCGTGAGATGGATCAGCCTTCGAGCTCAGCACGATGACATCATTGTGCTGAGCCCGCTATCGAAGGAGCACTGCTGTGTCATCCAGTTCAGCCGATGCTTTGCATGGGGACCCGTGGTCCATCCAAAGCAATGGAGATCGACTGTGATTTACGGTCATGTCCGATAACCCTGTCTTCACAGGGATGGCCGCATTAGATGAGCGCGCTTAAAGCGGCCATCTATCTAACACAGATCTATGCACCTTGAGCATTAGATTTCCAATCCCAAAATCTTAACGTGTATGGGGGGCTTAACAGATGAAGACAATGGCAGCTTAGATGTGCCATATTTAGAAAACCTGCCCTACAAACTACTAGTACTTGTTCATTTACCTGTTGCAGGAGAATAGAGAAGGTTTATACTAAGTTTTGTTTACAGTGTGTAAGAGATGGATCATGTGTAAACAACTGTCTGTTGCAAACCCAGCAAGCAATTCCAATCCTAATTCATACCCTGTATTGATTTTACTTAATTATCAAATATATTATCACAATGATAAAAACTTACTGTGTGTTCTGTCAGAGCATCCATTCAGTAACTTTAAAACAAAATGGCTACTTGCATGCTGGTTTCTCTGGGATTGATGCCCATCCTACATCCCTTCCTACATTGTTTTATGACAAACAGAAAGCAGGTAACATGCCAAGTCAAAGTAAATCCTTTTATCCCCCTTTTATTCTATATGAAAAATGTTTTAAATGTACAGTTGTCACAGAATTTGGAATCACTGATCCCATTCCTAGCTGCAGTATATGTTGTTTTTCTCAAATGGCCTAAAGGTGGATTACACATGTAGATTTTTTCATTCGATTAATGATGAATTAACTATATTATGGTTGATAGAACAAAAATCAAGAATGGCCAATTTGTTTAATGGATAAATTTTGTTCAACCTCAAACAAAAAATCTTCGAAAGGTCAGCGAACATGTTAATAAATTTTAATCTGTCGTTGTAATTTCAAATGTATTTTCATTCGATATTGAACGAACAAAAAATCTAATGTTACATTCGATAAATGAACGATGTTCCACAACGACATTGAACAAAAAATGTAATTGGCAGTTGAGTGAAGAAAAAATCTGTAATATTGATTCCATCTCTGCTGACATGTTTCTATTTGTGTAAATGTAATTTTTATACTACTATTTCTTATTTGTGCTAATTTTTATGTTGTACGTATTTGAGGTTTAGTACAAATAGTCAAAGTCAAAGGACAAGTAGAAAATAAACAAACATGCTTAGCATGTTTTGGGAACAACGTATGGTGAGCAACAATGGACACTGTGGGCTGTGTGTATTTTTTTTTTTTAAATGTAAGATGCATTTGTATGCGACTGGAAACAAATCAACTTGAAGCCTTATTGGATCACAAACCGAACTTTGTTTGTTGTAAGCAGACTGTTCTTATAGGAAAAGATATATCTCATATTGCCTAGATTATTATTCAAAATACTGAAATTTACACATTTGCTCATTTTTACTGTGATGACCTGATTAACTGTGATTGCTGAATGTGCTATGCAACCATAACAAACATTGCACTGTGCAGAATGCCAAACATATCACTTTCATTCCTGAAGAACTCTAATCAAATTTAGCTTGATTGAATATATCACGTTTAATATGATGCTAGACTATTTTTAAACTTTAACAGCACGCTTTGTGTGCCGCACTAATTTCTACATTCTGATCAAATTAAAAATAACTTTGATGAGCCCATGTGTGACAACGTCTGCCACAATCCTATATTTATTCTTTGACAAGTATTTCGCATGAACCAAGATTGAATTATTTCCCCCCTGGTATAGTTGAGAAACACTGAAATATATAAAAAGGAAATAAAGATATGGATTAGACGGAAAGAGGACAGAATTATTTGAAAGCACAGAACTAGTGAACATGTGGAGCCTACTGTCTTGGGTGTCTACAAAGTATGGAATATCGAGCTGGAGGATCACTAATGATTTCACTGCAGCTGTAGCCTGAAAATTATACTTGCATGGCACATTATACCCGTTAGCAAAAAATAAAGCCAGTATGGCAATAGAAATTTGATTTTAGAAGGGAAACTGTCAAAACATTCAACTGCTAAGTAATAGTTTCTATTCTGTGTAGTGAAAATTCTGAATAAGGTGTGGGCCAATACAATTTCATGCTTACTTTCCTTGGTTTGCAAATCCTAAGCCTAAATGTATTGGATTAAACATCAGAATATTATAGATATGGGTCCATTTTATGGCTCTCTATTCCAAGCCTCTATCTGGGCTTAAAAATGTCTGGATGAACAGATAACCATCATGGCATAAAGAAATGAATTCTAAAGCCCCGCCCTCATTAGCTTTTCAGGCTAATTATCACACAATCAAAATAGCATTTGCCATCATTTAAACTACCTAGCGCACTTGCAAGGTCCAGATTTCTGTATCAAAAGCGCACCATAGACTCTAATGGAATTTTTTAATGTTGTAGGCCTGTACCTTCCCAAAATATGTCCGTAAAAGGGTCTAGTAGACATCCTGAATATAATAATGTTTGAAACACACAATTATTATAAAAAAAAGGACATAAAAAACATGAATAAAAGGTATAATTTGAATGAAAAAATCTCTTGTAATACTGGTAAGAAAGATTTTAAAACCGTATGTATTCCTATTTATGTTTTGTTTATAATAACATTTTTATTACAACTGGAAATGTTCCGGGGGGGGGGGG
>CM070036.1:71965352-71997377 GCA_036250615.1 Ptychadena robeensis | reverse complement strand
GGGTGAAGGAAGAACTCAGCTAAGGGGATCGGTTCCACCGGGACAGCACAGAACAGTTAGTATGTGCTGCCTGGCCTCTGATCTTTGCCTGACGGCTCCATCTCGTCAACTGCAATACTGAGAGGAAAGCACTGGACACGATGGAGCCATAAAAAAAAGTATATCTGGTCAAATGCAACAAATGTGGCTAATATTTACTGGGCATACAGTTATCATCAGGCTGGAGAATTCAATTAAACTAGTGTAGAAAGTTAGGAAGATTCTGCAATACCATATAGATAGATAAGGTTCAGGTTTATTAAATGGCTTAAAGGTCATCTGTAATTATTAGGTTCGAAAGAACGTACAGTGGGGAAAAAAGTATTTAGTCAGCCACCAATTGTGCCAGTTCTTCTACCTAAAAAGATGAGAGAGGTCTGTATTTTCATCACGGTTACACTTCAACTATGAAAGACAGAATGAGGGGAAAGAATCCAGGAAATCACATTGTAGGATTTCTAATGAATTAATTGGTAAATTCCTCTGTAAAACAAGTATTTGGTAACCTACGAACAAGACTCTCAATGACCTTTAACTTCATCTTTAAGAGGCTCCTCTGGCCACCACTAGTTACCTGTATTAATGGCACCTCTTTGAACTTGTTATCAGTATAAAAGACACCTGTCCACAACCTCAAACAGTCACACTCCAAACTCCACTACGGTTATACAAAAGAGCTATCGAAGGACCATAGAAACAAAATTGCAGACCTGCACCAGGCTGGCAAGACTGAATCTGCAATAGGCAAGCATCTTGGTGTGAAGAGCTAGTGTGTGAAAGCTCTGGGGCTCAACGCAAGATCTCACCCCATGTGGTCAAAATGCTCACAAGAGTAAGCAAAAAACCCAGAACCACATGTGGGGACCAAGTGAATGACCTGCAGGGACCAGAGCAACAAAGGCTACCATCAGTAACTCACTACACCGCCAGAGACTCAAATTCTGCAGTGCCAGACATGTCCCCCTGTTTAAGCCATTCCATGGCCAGGCCTGTCTGACGTTTGCTAGAGAGTATTTGGATGATCCAGAAGAGGATTGGGGGAATGTCATATGGTCAGATGAAACCAAAGTAGAACTTTTTGGTAACAACTCAATTTGTCATGTTTGGAGGAGAAAGAATGCTAAGTTGTATCCAAATTCAAACACATTACCATAATAATGGTAATGGTTAACTGGGACAGTTTTTAAAATATTAAACACATTTCTTAGCCATTCTAGGTCACCTTCTTTACTTAAAATGTGTTCCAGGAACATGCCCCAGTACTTACATCAAAGCAGCTTAGAAACCTAAAACCAGACACCACAGAATGTTCAAGGTTAGAAGAATGGAGGACTAGCCTGTAAGGAATACCCCAATCTATACCCCTACATTCACCATAGTTAGACATTTAGACAAGCCCCAGCTTAGCAGACACTGTGCATCGCAGGTACTCCTGAAATGTCTGTGTTCCTTGTCTTCAGAATATTGGTTTGTTAACAATATCAGCCCAATGTTGCAGAGTTCTGATAAACCCTTGTTCTAGTGGGTAGAAGTAAAAAGCATATACTGTTATGTGAGTAACCAGATCCATGTGTTCATTTATTTGTTTTCTTTGGCAGTCTGTTAGCAATTTATATAAAAGATACCAAAAGTTACAATGTTGTTAATATGTGTACTTAGCATATTAAGCTGTAGTAGCTCTTCAAACCTCCTACAGCTGTTTCGACATTGTTTCTTTCCTAAGGATTAGTTCTTATCAGAAGTGTAGGATCTTTTGCATCTAGGAATGAATGCAACGATGGAAAACCGCTCAGCTGTCCTGGAACTCTCATCCCTCCAGTGCCAGGAACAGCTCTTATCAGATAAAGCTAATCTGCACATTTACTTTATGTTGTTACATGAGTTTCAGCTTTTAAATGAAAGCTGTAAAATGTTTCTTCTGTTATTCTGTAATATTTGCATACGGTGCATATTAGGAATTCTTTTTAGACTGCATATTGCGTTTGTTGAACAACAGCTTAGAGAGCGGGGGTGAACTTGTCACGACAAATCAAATGCTCTGCCTTGTAATAACGCTGCAAGTCCCTAATTCTTAGTTTGCATCACACAAGGAATACCAGAGTGTTTGCTGAAATTCCAGAAAACATTTGCTTCTGTAAAAGAACTGGTAATTATGTTTACAAATATATATACAATCGCATGTGTACACACTTTTAACCACAGATATGGACTTTTCTATGCTAGGCCAGAGGAACACAAATAAATTAGGACATACTAAACGGCCCACCTATCACTTTCTTTGTGTATATGGCTCATCTGAACTTCAATATTCATTGCAAGTCATTCTGGATAAAATCTGTATTCCTTGTAAAAGTTCACAGAGGAACACCCCTCTCTAGTTAACAATAGACCGGATGCTACTTTTACTAACTTCCACTAACCTAATATCTTTAGCACAGATAGAGTTTAGCCACTAGATACATGACCCTTATGGAAGCCAGAGACGTGCAAATTCTCCCTTCTTAGTTGAGGTATCTACTGCAGTGTGATGGTATCATTATGCTGCAGCAGCCCCCTCAGAGTATCGTCCAGTACCCTTTGCGTGCGATCCGACATGTGGGAGATTCCTGGTCGGGCACACCCTATTTTCGGACAAGCGGCCGCCGTGTGATTGCCCATGTATGGCTACCTTCAGGCTGCAGCACCTAGTGCCCTTCACCTGATTTGTTAAAAAAACAAAGAGAAACAATAGGAATTTTATGCTTTTAGCCCAAATCCTGTGCTTAATAAGCATGTCTGCTAATTGATTTATTCATTCCTATATACACTCACTGGCCACTTTATTAGGCACACCTTGCTAGTAGGGGGGTTAACCCCCTTTTGCCTTCAGAACTGCCTTCATTCTTCGTGGCATAGATTCAGCAAGGTACTGGAAACATTCTTTAGAGACATTGCTCCATAGTGACATGATAGCATCACACAGTTGCTGCAGATTTGTCGGCTGCACACACATAATGCAAATCTCCCGTTCCACCACATCCCAAAGGTGCTCTATTGGCTGGAGATCTGGTAACTGTGGAGGCCATTTAAGTACAATGAACTCATTGTCATGTTCAAGAAACCAGTCTGAGATGATTCTTTACGACATGGTGCATTATCCTGCTGGAAGTAGCCATCAGAAGATGGGTACACTTTGATCATAAAGGGATGGATATGGTCAGCAACAATACTCACCATTACACAACCACCACCAGCCTGAACCGTTGATACAAGGCAGGATGAATCCTTGCTTTCATGTTGTTGACCCCAAATTCTGACCCTACCATCCGAATGTTGCAGCAAAAATCGAGACTCCTCAGACCAGGCAACATTTTTCCAATCCTCCATTGTCCAATTTCTGTGAGCCTCAGTTTCCTCTTCTTAGCTTGTGCATTCAGAGATTCTCTTCTGTGCATACCGTGGTTGTAATGAGTGGTTATTTGACTGTTACTGTTGGCTTTCTATCGGCTCAAACCTCCCTGGCCATTCTCCTCTGACCTCTGGCATCAACAAGGCATTTGCGCTTACAGAACTGCCATTCACTGGATGTTTTCCCTTTTTCGGACCATTCTCTGTAAACCCAAGAGATGGTTTGCGCAACAATCCTAGATCAGCAATTTCTGAAATACTCAGACAAGCCCGTCTGGCACCAACAACCATGCCACGTTCAAAGTCCCTTAAATCACCTTTCTTCCCCATTCTGAAGCTCGGTTTGAACTGCAGCGGTTCGTCTGGACCATATCAACATACCTAAATGCATTGAGTTGCCAACATATGCTTGGCTGATCAGCAATTTGCATCAACGAGCAGTTGGACAGGTATGCCTAATAAAGTGGGCATTAAGTGTCTATGGTCAGTAGTAACTAGAATACTGACCATATGTACCATGAACACTTAAACACACGGTAAAGCTGGCCATACACGGTTCGATTCAGCAGTGATCGTTGTGCGATCAATTGCAATAGGGCAACAGAGAATTTGATATGCACTACTTTAATAGTGTGCAAGTAATTGTCATGGAACAGTGATTTACCAACATGTTTGATCCCTGTTGGTTGGCCATTTCGTTCAAATTGTATTAACTGCTCAAGGTGGGCAGTGCTCGATCATTTTGGTGTATCGAACGTAAAATTGACCACCTTTAGGCCCTCTTTTATGAAGGTTCACCCCTCGAAAAGTGGGTAGTAAAACAATATTCATAGTAAAATAAACACTAAAGCATAAACACAACCAAATGTAAATGTTCAATATCCCACACTGGTTATTTACATTGTTACATATAATGATATGCCTCTGTACTGAACAATTGTTAGTTCTGCCTTGGTATACCACATTCATCACAGGTGTCAGGCTGCAACATTTCACTCTCTCCCCCATTTACTTTGTCCTTTAACTGTGGTAATCATCCTTTAACCGCTGGCTTTACTGGAGCTTCTTGCTGGAAATGTACATTGCTAGCGATACACGTGGAAGGGAACAGGTTAATTTGATTAGCACTTAGCCTTGTGTGAGACAGCAGATGGAATCTGGTGTATGCTCCCTCACGTGTCTAACATTTTCTAGGCTTGACAAGATAAATGTATTTCATCTCTCAAAGTTGGAAATGAAAAAATTACTTTTCTGCCTTAATGCACTGGTTTTAAAAACATTAAAGATTAAAAGCATTTGGCATTTTACAATGTGTTGGCAGTTGTTGGCGATAATTGCAGACCCTAAGGAAATATATGGGAGCCCAGGCATTAAACTGGCAGTGTAATTAATGGACCCTATAACAAATATGACTCATAATTCTAATCAAAACCGATTCACATTTTTTCTAGTAATGTATAAGCCAAAAGAACAGGGGCACTGCAGTACTGACAAGATGGGGTTGTACATAAATCTAAATACAATTTATCACTTTAAATGGCACAGGTAAGTCACTGTGCACTATTCTATTTGTATACTAGGCTTGTTTGGCACAATTCACCTAAAATAAAGTGAGCCAATGTGTAAGGAGCGATAGAGAATCCCCTCTATAATATGATAGACAATAGAACATAAATCCAACCATATAACCAGGGGTCAACATAACATTTTTAGTTATGAGTTTGGTACTCACCCCATATGTAGTTTGTGGTATATGTGGTCTCCCTCACTGTCCTCTGCGTCTACTCTGACTTTCAACCCCCAGATTTCCAGCACCCTTAGAAGTCCAATTTTGCATGGTTACTAATGCTTTCCTGCTGTTATCCAACTCAAAACATTTAAACATTTAACATTTAATAAAAACTGAAAGAATTTTGGCACACTACAAAATTTTATTTTTACAGGTTGTACATACACGAGAAAGTGAAGTCTGTACAGCTACATAATTAATTCAAGCTTATCCCTGCAATACCCATTTCAGCCACCAGAAGCCTCTAGTGAGCACTTGCCATCACAAAACAGGCTTCTCACACATGGGGGGGGGCAAAAGAAATGCAGAGTACAGATCTCTCTCCCCTCTGACAGCCACACTCCTTGGGTGCGTGTGATAGCTGCTGCCGCCTGGACCCTGGATATCTCCAAATTGCTAGTACGCAGACAAAAACAATGTGGGTATACATAGCTAGCTTTTAGCCCTTTTTGCGTACTGGCTTATAAGTTAAGTGTGGCCCTGCATATATGGCTAATTTCTTATCCATTTGTGACTTTCCCTACCTTATAGGATTGATAACAATCCTAATACAACAGAAATCAACTGGTAGCATAGTTAGAGGATCTTTCTCCTATGCTTCATATTATCAGTTCAAGATTGGCCTTTATATATATATATATATAGATATTCAGTATTCAGATTGTGTACGGTTGTGTTGTGTATTGGATGGTGTGTTTGTATGTAATAAAATATCTGTGTAGTGGTCTATTGTGGGGTAGGAGTGGGTCAAACAAGATAACTATTACAAGAGTTGCATTAGAAGATTTCATACACAGGCCTTTCGGCTGCAAATATCAGTTTAGAAGCTTGTTATGGAAAGAAGGCAAACAAACTATGAGAGCTACAACCACTGGGAGGTACTTGCAGGGGAGCTGTATGGAGTAAGGATGGGTATGGCAAAGGTTTGTCTGACTAAAGGCCCCCACACACGTACCGAGTGAAGGCCAACAGATCAGCAAAGGACTGCAGCATGATGACATCATCACGCTGCACTCCGTCGCTCACAGCATCGGCGGGCATCCTTTGTGGTCCGGCCATTAGTTTCAATGGGAATGCCGGTCTCCATTGAAACTAATGGCATTGACCAGAGATTATCGGACATGTCCGTTCTCTGGCCGACCAAGCTTTGGGGTGCTGTCGCCCCATGTGGGTACCCCCGTTCGGCGGGCGCGCGCACACATCGGTCGATGGCAAAATCGCTCGGTGCGAGTGTGGCGGCCTGACTGTCCCAACTGAATTGTTATGCATTACTTGCATTTGAATTTTTATATCTATGACAATTTTATGGCATATATGCAGGGCAGCACATAAGTGATACGCAAATAGAGTAAAAACTAGCCATGGGTGCCTACATGTTTTTTAATACGCTCATCTACGTACTAACAACCAAGGAGCCTGTCTGTCTGCCATAGAGGGGAGAGAACGGCAACACCCCAATGTGTGTGAGAGATGCCGATTATGTGAACTGTATATTGACGGCAGGAGTTTACTAGGAACAATTATTTCAGATTTTATTGTAAATGTATACACATGATGTCTGTTGGATAACCATAGGGAAACATTATGAAAGGTTGCAGTTAGGGGTGTGAAATTGGGAATGTAAATGACTAATGCAAAAAAATCTAAATTTTTACACAATTGTTGTGTGGTAATTCCTTAGTGGCCACCTAGAACTTATAGGGGGAATGTTGTTATTGTTGAATATTTATATCATGCTGTATATATTTTATTTTCGATTACATTTTCATACATATTTGATGAGCAAGTATTTGTGCGGTGTTCGGCAGGAGAGCATGTTAATTATTGTGTGTATTACCATTGTGCTATAAAATGGTTAAAAAGATTAGTGATGAGCGGCATAGGCAACATTCGTATTCACGACATGCCGCAAATTTTTGGGAAAACATTCGGAAAACATTCGCATTCGGCAATATTCTTCTTATTGCGAATATCGGCAGTTTTATGCGAATTTCTCAAATTTTATATATTCGCGAATATATGTTTAACTTGCATTGAGGGGCGTGTTGAAAAATTGCGAATTTTGGACCCCATCTAAGTGATTTTCGCGAATTTTCTAAAGTGCCGATTTTCGCAATATTCCGAATATTCGCATCACCCCAATATTGGATTTAAAAACTGTTGATGGTCGCAGGGAGTGTTGCTAAGCTCTTGTTGCAGCCTTCCCATTTGTCCACTTGCATTGAGAGGTGTGTGTAATGGAAAAAAAATACCAATATATTCAATATATTCACCATCTTCGCGAATTTCCGAATTGCCGATATTCGTGATTAATATTCGGAATCCGAATATTCGTGATCATCACTAGAAAAGATATGGTGGGGGCCTAAAGCTAGGCATACATGGGCCGATTCCCACCCAATTTTGTGGCCATACGACCGCAGTGTGCGTTCCCTCTGATCACCCACTTGGCCACAAATCGTGTGCGCCCACCTGGACAGATCAACCAGGATCCTCCTGCATGTCAAATCGCACGGTGATGCGGTTGGTAAATGCCTGGCCGATCCCATTAATGACCAGGCACACAAATAGTGCCCACCAATCCTCTAAGCAACCGACTGAAGCATGAAGACGGTCCCTCATTACCTGAGAGCGTCTGTCCCAAGTGTAGCTGTTGTTTTCTGGGTCCACCTCTTCAGCGTCATTGATGATGCCGAATAGGCGGCAGCGGCACCATGTCATGAAGACGGTGCTGGTCTTTCCCTGCACATACCTGAAGTCACAATATAACTTAATTTTTTTTTAAATGTACCATGTGTGAAATGCTCAGGGGTTAGATACCAACAATTGGACTCAAGAAACACAAGCCGAATTTGCCGCTGATCGATGGGAGTGCGTGCTCACGGCCGTCGGCAAAATTGGCCGCCAATCGGGGGTGCCCACATGGAGCGACAGGTATCTCACAGGTAGCTCGGCCGGCCAGAAAACAGACATGTCCGAAATTCTCTGGTCCATGCCGCTAACTTTAATGAAGACCGGCAGCTTCATTGAAGCTAACGACCGGCACACAAAGGGTACCGGCCGATGCGTCAGCTCTGGAAAGAAGCTTGATGACACCATCACGCTGCATTTCAGAGCTGATCTGTCCTGCACTGTCGACCCCAACTCGGTACGTGTGTGGGGGCCTTTATACAGAGATTAAGCAGTTTCAACAGAGGTGGACAGATGCGGAGAGTAAAAGGTAAAAGGTAAATGTTATTCAATGTTATTTCCATATTATGGAAAATGATGTGTAAATTTAGAGTTGTCCACATCTAGCAATGTTGACAGTGTTGTTAGTAGGAGTGGACATGAGTATTTACAAAGTGTTAAATGACCTCTGCGTCTTCTAAATATTACTGATATTCATGTTTCAGCAAATTTAAAACAGCGCCTGTTGTAAAAAGAAATTTTATTACATTTAAGAATATCAGACAATGAAGGGTGATTTTCTAGCTGGTGCTATAAAAGCAAAAATCTGAAATATTAGGAAACATATGTACACTGTATCAAGGGAAAATGTCAGGAATACGTGAGATATGTGTTAACCAGAGAGGGACTGTGAAAGGTTATTAATTGTTTCCAAGTCTTGTATTTTAGGAAACTACAAGAATAAGCAAAATCCCTCTGACCTGGACCTGTCTGAGAGATGTGTTCTTATTACACAGGATCCTGAAACATTCAGTAGACTTTCGTTTCTGGAGTGTTCAGGGTAGAAGCCTCTAATATTTGGCTATTATTAACAATTGCAGTCAAGTTTAGAAAATTATTAACTATTTTTTAGTTTTGTGTTACGTTACTTTTATTCCTCCGTTTATACCAGACTTACTAGTATAAAGTGTTTGAAGAGATAAGTGATTCACATGCTTAATAAAAGAGCTGCCATTGAGACATATATTAGAAAAATTTGAGAAATATATTAATATGAAAAACAAGGGGAATGTTATTGTTGAATTAATATTCATATAAAAATTTGGCATATATACTAGTTTCAATAATAGATTTCTAAGGGTCCCCATACACCTTTAGATTTCTCATATTTCCTAGATCTCCTTTTGTTTTACCAAAAGCATGTAATATGAGGGACTTTCTAAACAATCAAGTCTAGCTGTGTTCAATCGCAGAGGATTATACTACATAGTTGTTGGTAGATTTAAAGGATATCTGACAGAGAGATCTAAAGTTGTATGGCCAGCTTTACACTTTTTCATTTTATTTGCCGAAAAAAAAGAGTTTTTAACAGCATTTCTATTATACAATTTAGCAATATATTTTTTACTAGACATATCTCTGCCTATTAGGAGAATGTTTAAACTGATCACCTAAACTGTCCGATGGCACAATGTTATCAAAGGGGAAGAGCAATGAACAATCAGAATCAGACCTGTCAACCTCCAAATTTTGGCCAGGAAAGTCACGTTTTTTCATGTGGCTTTGCCGGCCAATTCCCGGATTCTTGAAATCGCGCTGATCTAGCAGGGAGAGAGCGTTATTTTCCCTGCTAATGTCCCACCCCGCACGATATCAGCCCAACCGGTGTGGGACATTAGCAGGGAGAGTAATGCCCTCTCCCTGCTAGATCAGTCAAGAAGCAAGCCCGGTGCTGGAAGGGACATTACTTCCGATACGTGGAATAACCAAGATCCGTATACCGGGAATGACGTCACTTCCTGTATGTCCCATGTTTTTTTTTTTTCAAACTTGACAGAATTGACTTATTACAGGTAATATTTGGTTGCATATTTACAAATAGCAAGTTTTGGTTCTCTATCTCATATAAAAACAATATTTATATAGAATAGATAGGGAGAAATAAAACTGTAATATAGTGCAATGCAACAAAAAGTGCAGTTTCTTGCATTTTTCTCCAGACATCTTGTTCCTGGCCTGCTTCCTGCCCTTGGGTGATGCTTATTTACTGTACTGTATCTAAAGCCCCCCATCCACGCAGTCAAATTGATCTAAGCCATTACGGACATGTCTGTAATTCTTATATCGGTCTGATACTTTAGACGGGGACACAGTGTCCCCGTCTAAAGTATGGGTATATGCCTCCTCAGCTGTAAAGGATCTTAGATCCATGGGGCTGAGGAATCAGCTGTCTGCACAGGCTGCCTCCTTACTTTCTCCCTGTGAGGGAAAGGAGAAGGGGGGAGGTGCTTCTCTCCCTTCCTGCTGACACACAGCACAGCCGGCAGCTGTCTGCCAACCCGACGGATAGCGGGTCATTATCTATAATTTTATGGGGGGCTTTAGGAGGAGTAGGGGGTCATACAAGGTTAGTAATGGATGTTGAGAGCAGAAGTATTAGATGTAATGAAATTGCATTTAATTGGACTGGGTAAGGTTCATTTGTGCATTGCAAGCCTGTCTATATGGAAGTGATTCAGTCTTCTTTTAAGAAAGGATAAGGGTTTATTTGTGCCTTACAGGTCCACTGACAGTGACAGATTTACTCCCTGCATTGTGTGTGTGGAGGATTAATGTTCTGCAACACCGTTTTTGGCCAGGAAATAGATTAGTCTATGCTATTCCTGTCTTTGTCCAGTAGTAACAGAAATATCAGACTATTTTGTGCAGACAGTAAAGTGAGATTGTGATATAAGACTGCTATTATGAAACATAACCATTGCTGTATAATACAGGACTGTATGAGCTGTATAAAAATGTACAGAACCCTTATAAAAAAAAAAATAATAAAAAAAAGAAAGTTAGAGAAGCCACGAATGTAAAAAATCCTATTTTTCTGTAGCACACATATACCTGTATATATACATATACAGGCTGGCTTTGGGACATCGTAGAAACAGTTCAAGGCACAAAAATAATAGGCATTTTTTAATATAAAAAAAAAACCCACTAAAATATGGATGTTATCTGTCCCTTACATGGTATGAGTGCAATCACATATATATACATATTTATTTGAAAACTGTATTTTATTAGTTTCTTAAATCTGGGTTCTTGAAATTCATGTGCTGTAATGGGTTCTTCTATACCAGATAAATATGTTATTGTTAAAATGTGTTCCTTTTAAAATGTATGACCATGTGGCAATGTAGTCTAGTGCTCTAATAACTTAGGGACAATAAGCTTAGGAAAGTGTGAGGACATAGCTGTCCAAGGTAAGACCCAGGCAAAGGAGGCTGAAGCTGTGGAAATGACAATTTGAAAGCAGACGTATACTCCTCTTTTGTACTGTGTGTCCCTCGCAGGTTAACCCCATATAAAAGGTACAGTCTGTGCAAAAGAAAAAGAACCTTACTGCCCCATCTCTTTCTTTCTCTCTGATGATGTAGCTTCATGGCAAAGGAAGAGCCTGACATCTCTCAGAGCAACGACAACAGGAAAATACCTAATCATACTATGTATATAAAAATGCAAAGATGTTTTGAAAACAATTATGTTATGGTGACGGCAGTGACCGCTCTTAATGCTGCACTTAATTAAGGTAAGCTCTTAAGACTGGCAAGTAAATATGAAAACTCTTATATGATACAGCAGGTAAGTGTATTTTGTCATCATTGCCGAGTGCTACACCACCATCAAGCTGGCTTAAAGTTAAGTAAAAGATTATTTATTATTTTTTGAGTATACATCTTTTCAAAAGATCTTTATATATGTGGATAAAGAAAACAATAAATTATGCTTTATAGTACTGTATTTACCCCTAGCACATGCAACAATTAAGTCCTGTATGGTTTGAGCTTTAAATATGTTACAGAAAGTATGTATAATTATAACGTTATGGAACAAAAGTGCTGTACGTGCCAATAACAACGTATGGCCGAGATGTTCCATTACTCACCTGCAGCAAGCAGCGATCCTTAAACACATATCCAGTTAATTGATCTAAATGCATCAGGCACTTGTGATAGCGGATGTGATGGGTCAACACAGGCAGCATCATTGCATGCTACAATAAAAGAGAAAGTTATTAAAGTTTTACAATTACACAACAATAATAGTGTCAAATAGAGGCCAGTCAATAATGGTGAGATTCCAAGATTTCTAGACATTATGCAGAAAACATCGCAGAGCACTTCTGAAGAGCATGAGCCTCAGAAACGTCTATCTTTAACAAGAGACATTCAATGAGGTTACTGTTTCAGACCTACTTATAGCAAATTGGATTTTTTAAATAATGGATACTTGCCTTTTGGCCTAGGATAAAACAAAATGGTAATGTGCAACTAAGCAGACAGCGAATAATGATGTTTCAGGCTACTGTGGATGGCTAAGTATGAACCAGTCAACCAGCCTAAACCTCTACAAGCAGCATCATTATAATACATGTGAAAACAAAATAGGGAATGTCTTCAATACTATTGTTTTATTACAAACATTGGAAAATAGCAGTTCTTTAAAGTATAACTGCTTTGTGGTAACAGGCATGCCAATTACAGTGACTCAGAAACCAATCTGCCAAAGTAGCTAAAAGCATGCTGAATTTGAATTATGTTGTGAACACTATTAGGGGTTTCGGAGCCAGTTGTGGTCAAGTCCGGGAGATATTGTTTCCTGAACCCCCTTTCAGCAGATAGTCGAATTGCCACCTGCCAGTCTTAAACACAGTAGTAAGAATATTGCTTTTGCATCAAAATTCTGTTGGGGTTTTATTTTAATTTTTTTGATCAGCAACCAACAATTTGCTGGTGAGTTGTGAGTCTCATGATGGCAAAGAAAGAGCAACTTGGGAAACCACTAGAAAAGTCAAAAGGGAAATGACGGGAACTACATAAAAGTGACTATAGTTTCAAGCATTTCTTTATAGAGAATGTCCAGTGAACTGAACACTTTGAAATAATTTGTCAAAATATAGCTAGATGATATATGCCTTTCGTATTTTTAATGACCATATTAGTTACATTTAAGATATTTTCCTTTTATGTACAAATTATTTCATTCATGGTAAATGATTGACAATTGCTAAGCATGATCATTCTCTGTAGTACACACTTAAAAGTACGGTAAGCTACACTCTTTTGCCAATACTTAAATGTATCCCTGAACATATGGGAATCTGGGATAGAAGGACCTTCCAACTCAAAGCAGGTGACACTATTGAATTACCAAAGCTCTTAGGGTTTCAGATGTGGTTGCAATTCATATCCAATTTCCTTAATCTGTTGACTCAAATATATGTATATATAATCTGGTATTTACCAGTATTTCTACATTTTGTTATGTTACTTCCTCATTCCAAAATTAGGAAAAAATTTGGAACCCCCCCCCCTCAGAATTCTAAAAACAATACTCCATAATGACAGTTTACTTGTGTTTTCTAAATGTTTTTACTTTAAATACATTTTCAAACCCCATATACATAAGCATTCACAGTGTTTGCCATGAAGCTCACAGTTAAGCTCATGTATTTTCTGGGGTTTCATTCTCATAATTCTTGAGATGTTTCTGCAGCTTAAGCCCCCCATACACCTTACAATCTTTCCATACAATTTCTGTACAATCAAATTTTCTTCTACCAAAACCATGTAATATGAGGAACTTTCTAATCCTTCCAATCACTATGTATCAGGGAGGACCCGGCACTACATAGCAGTAATATATACCTTCCAATCACTATGTATTCTATTAGGGAGGACCCGGCACTACATAGCAGTAATATATACCTTCCAACCACTATGTATTCTATCAGGGAGGTCACTATACCACACAGTTGTTGATAGATCTTATGGAGATTGTATGGATTGATCTTTAGGTGTATGGGGGGCTTTAGTTGGAGTCCATATGTGGTAAATACAGTCTTTCCGAAATGATTTTGAAAGACACACACTTGTCTTTACAAGGTCCCACAAATAACCACAAGCCAATGTAGTCAAAGAAATTGTAGATGTCCAAGACAGTATTGACTCAAGGCAAAAATCTGAGGAAGGTTTTCAGAAAGTCTGCAGCTTCACAGGAGCACAGTGGCCTCCATCAACTGTCCATGAAAAAAGTTCAAAACCACAGGACTCTTCCTAGAGCTGGCCGGCCATCTAAACTGAGCATTTAGAGAGAAGGGCCTTAGTCAGGGAGGTTGTCATGCTGTCAGAGCTCCAGAGGAGAAACTTCCAGAAGGACAACCCTCTCTGAAGCAATCCACCATCAGGCCTGTATAGTAGAGTGGCCAGACAGAAGCCACTCCTTAGTAAAAGGCACCTGAAAGACTCTCAGACCGGGAGAAACAAAATTATCTGTTCTGATGAGACAAAGATTGAACTCTTTGCTGTGAATGCCAGACGCCACGTTTGAGGAAGGCCATCCCTACAGTAAAGCATAGTGGTGGCAGCATCATGCTGTGGGGATGTTTTACAGCAGCAGGAGCTTGAAGACTAGTCAGGATAAAGATGACTGCAGAAATGTACAGAGACATCCTGGATAAAAATTTGCTTCAGAGCACTCTTGAACTCAGAGTGGGTAAACATATTTTATTTCTAAATAATAAATGTGGATAGAATAGTTAAACTAAAAAGAAAACTCATGAAAAAGTAAATGATCAATTTGTTCATCTGATTTGATCTTCTATGATTTCCTGGTGATAATAATCAGGGGTTACTACATAAATTTACCATTACCACAGATTAGTCTTCAAGATTATTATTAGTAATACATTGCATGCTTGGTCTGCATAATACCAGACATATTTAATTAGGTGGGAAAGAAGAGGAAAGAGATAATTATATATATAGTTTTTTCCCCTTTAATTTAAAGATAACATTTACATCAGCTTATCACTACATCTGATGCTTCCTGGGAATAACACATATTTATGCCCCTTTGTGGCTAAAGCCATTTTCTCTTTTATTATCTATGGAGGGAGCCAGGTTTATAACACAAATATGCCTTTGTTCACATATTACATTGTGGACTAAGGGGTCAAAGTTTACTATTAAAAGATGAGGATATTTTTTTAAGTTGGTGGGGAGTTACAAGGACACTTGGGGGATTATTTCAATGTAATCTCTTGGAAAAGCAAACTCAAATTCCTGTTTAGAAAAATATGTGAAAAGATTAAAATGTGAAGGTAATGCTAGGCATACACTTACCGACACGCGCCGATATCTTCCTCCGATATCTTCCGGGATGCTAAACGTGATGACGTCATCACGCTTAGCCTCCCGTTGCATTCTGGGGCCCCTTCAATCGGCCGGGCACCCTTTGTGTGCCGGCCATAAGCTGCGATGAAGACGCCGCTTCATCGCAGCTTATGGCATCGGCTTTCATCAGCTCCCATCGGCCAGAGAAGAACGGACATGTCCGTTCTCTGGCCGGCCGAGAAGTGGAGCGACAGGGATCTGTCGCCCCATGTGGGCACATGCCGATTAGCGGCCGATTTTGAACCTGACCGACGGCGTGAACGCGCACGCCCGTCGGTCAGATTAAAAATCGGCCGCTTATCGGCATGTGTATGGCAGCCATTAGTACCTTTTGTTAGGAAAAAACGACTTGTTATATAGGCAAATTCCATTATACCAGTCCATTCTTTTAAAATAGATTTTCTTCATTTCAATCTTTTAATTGTTCAGCAATAGAATAAATAACGATTAGTATTATTACATCTCTTATCACTGATGATTTACAGGAGGTGTCAATATCTCTGAATAAGTTTTGAAATGATGTAATTATCTAAGCTGTCAATAAATTACAACAATAAAATGAGACAATGGGACAAGCAGAGATATAACACTGATAGACATCTCATCAGGCTTGAATGTATGATAGTATGTAAATCGATTTATAGAGGAAAACTAAGGTAAATGTTGCTGTTATTAGTCATAAAAAGGTAGGCCAAAACGTCATGTCAATTTAAAATGAAATGCTTAATATAAATAAAGATCACAATGAAAATGGAATAGACAAAGCAAAGCCAGACATGTTAAAAGTAAGGGTTTGTTTTTACTCTGCATCACGGTAGATTGTTTTTTCTGGTATTGGGCTCCCGATTTCTTCAAAACATGCTTTCTTTTCTCGAAGAACACTTAGTGTAATATGTTTATAGAAGGACTTGGAGATACCAGAATAATTAAATGGTGTTGTTGAATAAATATTTTAAGCTTTCAGTAATGCAAGTTGTCATTGTGGACTGACAAGTGTCGAACTAGTTGCATTGTAGTGAAATTGCATTAAAAGCAGTGTACAGATTTAAGATTGTAGTTGCTGGGAAAAGCTCTCTCTAAGAACTCATTCTGTTGAGAGGGCCCTATGCCACAATCAAGTCATCTGAATTAAGGACTGACCTCTGTACAGACACTTATGGCTGCCATACACATGCCGATAAGCAGCCGATTTTTAATCTGACCGACGGGCGTGCGCGCTCACGCCGTCGGTCAGGTTAAAAATCGGCCGCTAATCGGCATGTGCCCACATGGGGCGACAGATCCCTGTCGCCCCACTTCTCGGCCGGCCAGAGAACGGACATGTCCGTTTTTCTCTGGCCGATGGGAGCCGATGAAAACCGCTGCCATAAGCTGCAATGAAGCGGCGTCTTCATCGCAGCTTATGGCCGGCACTCAAAGGGTGCCCGGCCGATTGAAGGGGCCCCAGAATGCAACGGGAGGCAAAACATGATGACGTCATTACGTTTAGCATCCCGGAAGATATCGGAGGAAGATATCGGCATGTTTCGGTAAGTGTATGCCTAGCATTACCATACAGGATCACAATCTATGAACCCTTGAGCATAGCGTGATGATGACGCGATGCTGCATTGAGCTTCCTCAATCGAAATTGATCAGAAAAATCAATCTAAAAGTGACCGGACATGTCGGAAAATTATATATTGATCAAGTATATATTGAATATTAATTTGTTGTGCCCGACCAATTTTGGTTCAATTGAAATAATTAGCATACTTATACATCTGGTGGCAGATATTTTGGTGTCTTTTCGATCCTCGCAGTTGGATCATAAATTATGATCAAATCTGACATCGATCGTAGGGAAATCGAAACGTGTATGGGGGCCTTAAGAGACTATAGTTTAGCATCTGTTAAAGCATTTACTGGTGTTTGAATTGCAAAAAAAGGTTAATGAAAGAACAGCAGGGTATGAAAATACAACAGGGGGATCTATTTTTGAGTGTTACCAGAAGAGAAACCCCCTCAGGAAGGTAGTTTAACAACCCTATATGTGATATAAAGATTAGGGGTCATCAACATGGAGGTTTTGAAAACAGCATTACTGTAAAGAAGTGTTTCAATGTTCCCAACATTTTGTTTACCACAAAAGGCTAGTTCCAAGATAGCTTCTCTTTGTTCTTTGTCAGATACTTTAAATCATAGGGCAAGTATACCATATTTTAAAGACTATAAGACACACCAAACCATAAGATGCACCCAGTTTTTATAGCAGAAAACCAGAAAAAAAATGTTTTATATGTTTTCACATCAATTGGGTTAATGCAATGTATTAAATGAATGCAATATTTAATTCAGCCAGTAGATGTCACCACACGTCATCTTCCTTACTGACTGGGAGGAGGGGGGCCAACAGCTGCAGAGTCTCTCCCCTGCCAATCTTGCTGTTCCTGTGTCCGTGGGAGCTGCAGAGTGATTGCAGTTTCCACGGACACAGATAGAGGGATAGATGGCAGTTCATCTATCCCTCTCTTCATTGCTTATGCCAGTAGGGCTCTGTTGGCATAAGCAATGATACAGTTCAGATGGAAGATCCGGACACCGGCCGGCATCTCTCATCTTGACAGTTGCCTGGGTAATCTCCTTGCCGGAAGAGCTGGCAGGAAGCCAAGGCGCAACCACTCGGCCACGCTTTCGGACCATTAGACGCAGGCACTTTTCCCCCACGTCTTAAAGTCCGAAAAGTCTTTTTTAATGTGTACACAATCATACCTGTTCTTACTGTGGAAGTGAGCACATTCAAACACTTTCTACAAAGGAATTAATAACCCACAAGGGCACATAAATTCAAAATTATACCAGCTCTGATCAATTTTACAAGAATATCTTACAGATTCTAGTCAATTATATCACTCTTGTTAGCATCATAAGGTGTATATAACAAAATTATATAAACTGATAAAATGTCACCTAATATGTATACCACCAATACTGCTGCTTGAACTTTCACAGTGATCACTATCTTGTTTGAAGATATTTTTTTTATAAAATACAACAAATACATAGGACAGTCCTACATCCTGATTATATTATACAAAAGAGATTTTGCAAAATCCATATAAATGGTAATACCAAGCAAGACAGCAGTGCTCCAATATATCCTCCTTAATGTCCTGTTAAATAGAGGGGCCATTAATTTCCAAATCCATTGAGTACCATTGAAAGAGAATCTGAACATTTAAAATCCTTTTGTTCATTCAAGCCAATGATTCTTCAACATTTCTCATCTACAAAAAATACCATGAATCTTCTAACCTCAGTCCCAAGCTCACAAGTAAATGCTATATTTCTGCTTTTAGAGTAATTGATGCAGGATAAAATGTGTCGCAACTCATTATTGAGATTTCTCTGGTTGATCATAGGAGGCACAGTGATATTTCTCGAGGAGCAAAGAGAGTTTTGGATTATCATTTCTAAAATCTATAACTATCCTCACCAGTTGTAACATAAAGACTAATGTCATGATGTAGATACTGCATATATTAAAGGTTCAACTTCATGGCAATTTCACCTAAGAGCCAAATGATATGCTTTCACATTTATGATCGCTAAGATACCGTAGCTCTCTTTGGCCAAGAGTCTATACCAGTGGTGGGCAACTGAGTTAATATGGAGGGCCACAAGTGCGGCCCTCGGCATCACTAAAGGGCCGCACATAACATCGATCAATTTTACTGATTTAGGAGCGCCAAAGTTGATAAGGAAAGCTGTGAGGGGATCAGGGGCATAGCTAGAAATGACTGTGCCCCATAGCAATTTTTTTGGGAACACGGAAGTGATACTCCACACCCACATTTCAACATTCCAAATACTGGACTTGACACTCCATGACATCACTTCTTGTAAGTTTTCCCCTTTTAGATAAGGTAAACCTTACAGCTATGCTCCAATCCCCCTCCCCTTTCCTTTTGAATCTCCCTCCACTGAACCCCTTCCGGATCTCACATCCCAACACAGCTCTGTTCCAGACTGGCCAGGACTAAAGGTTAACTGTCGGGAACAGAGAGGAACAAAAAAAAAAAACAGGCAGCCAGGAGTGGCGGGACACCTTGTGGCTACAGGCTCTTTCGGAGCCTCTATGGCAGTTTCAACACCATTGGAGGGGATTCTAATGTAGGGGTTTAATGATGATCAGTCTCGCAAACAACTAGTTTCATCACTAGTCTTCACTACAAGAAAAAAGCAGTTTTAAAAATATTAGGAAGTCAAATTGTGTTTGAGGTGGTTTTATATTTCACTTTGCCAAACATTTATGTTTAAGTATTTTAACTAATAAAAGACTATAACTGATGCCCTGGTATTGATCTCAAGCTACATTTCTAATCATTATAAAACTATATATTTTATAAATTAAAGAAAATGTATTTTCATTGATAACTTCTGGTCAAATATTTTATACATAATCAATGAATTAGTAAAAAGCATATTTCCAGATTGGTTAAGGTTTACAAAGGCAGATAATCAGAACGAGTGTCTAACGGTCATTGGAGGTGAGCACACAATTTTTGACTAGCTCACATTACGAGCTAACCCTAGGCTCCACTGTACATTAAAACCCCTGCATTAAATGCAGGGGTTTTAACGTAGTGCTCGAGCTTGCCATTAACGGCAATGAGGCTATGACAGGGCTGGCTCCACAGCCCGTCAGAGCCCCAGATCCGCCTCTGTCAGGATAATATCAAAGCAGCCCATCTGCATCCATAGTAACGTGACGGAGGCTTGTGCGGGCTTAAGTGGAGGCTGAATTTCAAAGTCCCTAAGCATGGTATCATCTCCAAAATTGTTGGAAATCTAGTGAAGAGTTGTAAAAACATTTATAAAAGACAGAATCACATCTAAATAATGATAAATGAGTACATGCTAATTTAAAGCTTTATGAAAGTATAAGTAATAATTATTGTGTCTGGATTCTTTTTTTAAATATGTTTCTTTGTATTTCACAGGCATTTGGACCTAAAAAACTAATTATGCAGGGAATTTAAAAAAGGGATAAATAATAATAATCTGAGTACAGTTTTAGGCCAACGCTAATAAATTCCATGGATCAGAACAGCTGCAAACCATTCAGGCTATATACAAACACTAAAAACATGAGTTTGCTTAGGAGTGACGCTAATATTTTTGCAACTTTTTAAAACACCGGTTAAAAATAATTTTCTTGTAGTTGATTCTACTATATTATTACGTTCACAGTCGCCAAAACGTGTGACATGAATGACAAAAGCTCGCTAAAGCACTCTGAATTACCTTATAAAACAGCAAAGCAGTAGTTATGTTCCCATGTGTCAAAAAATGTAAAGATATAATAAAAGTAAAATGGGCAACTGATAGGAAATATCAGTTGCATATTATTATTATCATATTCATATTTACATTTCAACAATTGAAGAAAGTAAAGGCAACATTAAAAGTCCCTTTATAGGATGAATTATTACATGCAGCCTTAAAGGATAACTGCAAAATAATCCAACTACCTCAACAAAACCTTCACCTACCAGCTCCACTTCATCATGGTTCTCAATTTCAAATTCCAAATAGTGCTAATTGGCTGGGTTTAAAGCTAAAATTACCAGAGTCCCCCATACATGTTTAGATTGTGACCTAATTTTCGGCCGATTGACTGTGCGTGATGACGCACACGTCACAATCGGCCGGGCACCCTTTGTGTGCCAGCACTGTCCGTCGGGTCCTCTAGCTGCTCGGTCCTTGACAGTGGCCCAACGGACAGAATCCAGGGAACCCTGGCGGTGAGAAGAGGCTGCCAGGTCACTGAGGCTGTCTGTGAGCTTGCAGACTCTCTTCTCACTACAGCACGAAGGGAGAGGGAGGAGCAGCTTCTCTGTTCTCAGCCCTGACGGAGATGAGGAGACATACATGTACTATGGACTGGAACACTTGTCCCTGTCTAAAGTATTAGACCGATCTAAGAATTACGGACATGACAATTTGGTGTCCGATTTCGACCCTTTAAGCTTTAGATCAGCAGCTGACTCTCCGGCCTACCAACCGCCGTGAGTGGGCACGGCGGTCGTTCAGCCGAAAAATCGTGTGGAAATCTAAATGTGTATGGGGGGCTTAAAGTTGTGTGGGAATGAGCTTAATAACTGAGCAGCTTACTCTTCTATTCAGTGATTCCTAATAAGTAAAAAAACTAGGGGAGGTTGTTAAGGGAGGTTGTTAAGGTTTTTAGGGAGGTTGTTAAGAAAGTTCCTTCAAGAACAAGAGCAGAAGGCACAGGAAAGTAGAGATGGTTGAAAATTTGTCAACAATTTGTCAAACCCAATGAACATGCTATCTTCATCAGAATTGCTAGAGATGTAGTGAAGGGTTATCTAACATATGTTGTTTTTGCATAAATTAAGTTCAAAGTTGATATTTTGAGCTGACTGGACTTAATTTATGCAAAAACTATTTGTGTTAGAAAAACACTTTACCACCACCTCTTTCAACCATATATAGGAAAGTACAGGGGAATTTCAGGGGATACTAGAAGCAGGTATGACAGAGAGCAGAGATGTGGCTATATCTTGTATGGATGAAATAAAAGGGGTGTGGACAATAATATTTTGTGTATGAAAGAGTATCATCACATAAGTGTGCAGGAGTAAAGCTAGCCATACACGTGTCGGATTCCATGGCCGATTGATCACTTATCCGATCGATTCCGGCGATCTCAGCGGGAATCAGAGCTCCGATCAATCGGCCAATTAAGAGTATCCGATCGCTGCATACCACCTTGTCCCACGGATTCCTGGACGATTCCGTGTCCGATCGCTTACTTCCCAAATGGCAACTCCCCCTCATGTGTGCTGAATCGGATCAGAAAGACCAACATGTTGGTTCTCTGTCGGATCCGATTCTGGGCACCTGATCAATCGGACGCGAACGATCGGACAAGGTGGGCTGCACGCGATTCCGGCACGATCGTTTCGCGTGCACGCGCCCAGAATCGATCGTCCCGGAATCCGGTCGGAATCCGACCCGTGTATGGGGGCCTTAAGGTTTTATTTAAGAAAAAAATATGCTAGTTTTTTCTATATGTTACACAAATTGAAAAAAAAAAATTCTCAGATCTCCCTGTGCTTATCACGATTGAGAAGGAAGTTGCCTTACCAGCCCCCTATTCAATAAAACAGTGATAATTAGATTAATAGAATTTAGGCAAGTTAACTTACATTTTAGGCAAGTGCTGTGCCAACCACACACATGCACAACACACACACATATATATATATATATATATATAACTTGTTAGCTCAGAGCCTGTCATAGCCTATAAACATTTCACAGATAATGGATCTGTTCCCTGTCATAGCCACTGCAATCCCCTCGGAGCTGATCTGCTACTTTTCCTCTTCTGCTCTGACTTTTATGGACATATCTTTGAAAAATGCTATTTGATGTCAGCATAGACAGAACAAGCAGAGTAAGGGATCATTCATAAGGTGGCTGCATCCAACTGTAATGACAGCAAACACAAAAAAGATTGGCTTGCTGAGCAGTTGCAGATTAGATCCTTAGCGCACAGATTGGACTTGATTTGCATCATGTTGTAAAGTTTTTCAACAGAGAACCAATATGTACACATTTTTCACAGATTTCCCATTTCATACACGACAAAGGATCCCCAGAGCATTGTGAGTTCTTTAAAAAAAACACAGCAAAGCATTAGCTTATCTAACTTGTTTAAAATGTTTATGCTATGATAAAAAGATGAGTCACTGGTATTCCTATATTTTGTGAACATATCTTTAAGATATGAGCTATTTATATTCAGTAACTGATCATTC
This sequence comes from Ptychadena robeensis, assembly GCA_036250615.1. NCBI lineage: Eukaryota > Metazoa > Chordata > Amphibia > Anura > Ptychadenidae > Ptychadena > Ptychadena robeensis. The sequence continues at coordinate 71,974,218 of CM070036.1, read as the reverse complement.
ATAAGGCCACTGTATAAAAATGGTTTGGTTACCAATGAAGGTTAGCCCTCAATGCACAAGCTATTCAAGTTAGAGAGTTGGGGAGACTGAAGCACATTAATAAAGATGGCCTTGCATTTTAGAATCAAAACAAAATATATCAGAAAGAATCAGCCCCTAAGTATTGAAGTGATCAATCTGAGGTTGATTGCTTTTCCATACCCTTGCCAATTTTGTGTTTCTGTACAAAAGTGGTCACCATAGTAGATGAAAGTCGAAGCTGCCCAGACAAGACAGCAATTATCGTGCATAAGTAGGTAAGGTTTAAAATGAACTTTTCCCTTGAATGGGTGGGTAGATAGATAGATTGCAGGTTATTCTCCAGACTAAACAATGAACAGTAATTGAGTGATTAGTAAAATCATGAAATTACACTCAAAGTCTTCAGATACTTTAGATCTGACAATGTGAATATACAGTGGGTACGGAAAGTATTCAGACCCCCTAAATTTTTCACTCTTTGATATATTGCAGCCATTTGCTAAAATCTTTTAAGTTCTTTTTTTTTCCTCAGTAATGTACACACAGCACCCCATACTGACAGAAAAGATATTTAGATATTTTTACAGATTTGTTAAAAAGCAAAAACTGAAATATCACATGGTCCTAAGTATTCAGACACATTTGCCTAATATGAAACATTAACCTGTATCTTTTAGAATATAAGCTGATTTGAGTATGAGTCAAACCACCCACCTCCCTATTTATAAGACAGCATTCATAATATATTCATAATGCTCTTTTCAGCTATTGAATCTTTCGTAAAGTGTCTTCTTTCTCATTAAGCTTCTAGCAGTTTTGTTAACAATGACTAGTCTAAATGACTCATACTGCCACCTAGTGTTGTGTATGACTCATTCAGTTTTATATACAAAGACTAAAGAAGTAATACATGCCGCAACAAATACGTTCAAATAAGGCTAAAAGCATAAGCAGAAAATATACATGGATGGAAATAGTGGTAAATAGATTAGGGCCTTTTTACAATCACAACCACAATCGCGAACCAAGTCCAGTGTGCTTGAGTCTCCCAAACAAGTTCAAAACTGCATGCTACAGGACGTTTTGGGTAATGTGCAGTCCTATGGAAACCTGCGTACCTTTCTCTGACCGTAGTTGCGCTGCGGATACTATACCGCACCGCAGCTATTGTGAATGAGCCCTAAATAATATAATCTGAGTACATGGATTTCTGAAGACAATATTCCAGTTATAGGCATACAGTATAAAATGTGTCTACATAATATTTTTCATGTTGCTGGTTTATGCAGACATTGGAACATGTCACTACATTTATTTCATTTCATTTTTCCTATATTTAAATACAAAAATGTTTTAATTGCATTGTTTTCCATCCAAGATTAAAAGACACTGAGAAAAAAAAACTCCTTTCCAGTTAAGATTTTAGCAATTTAACTCATTATACTACATACTGCAATGCGTACGCTTCCTCTGGCCCCATGCTTTCTCATCCCAGAAGCTGAACTTAAGTTGAACATGAGCTCTGAGCTCAGTCTTAGCCAAAGCTTATGTTATTTGATAAAAAAAAAAGTGCATGAAATTGCCACTGCATGCAGAGTAAAATCAAAATAATTAGCTGATTCCATTAAGGTTGATTGGTGTGAGTCTGATAATTGCTGTGCAGCCACAAAGCTGTGAAATGGGTCTTTTTCATCGAAGCGCCATGTGGCCTTAGCCACTGATTCTTACATACTTTGTTCCATGGTAATATACCAAGCAGGAGTATCCAGTGCAGCTATTGTGCTCATATAAGTATATACAAAGGCTAAAGGAAAATTACGTCTGCAGATGAGACCAGCGAAGAAGCCCTTGACGTCTTGACTTATTAATATTAATTAAAGAGCTCCCGTGTTTACCTGGCAGACATCCGAGCGAATGCCAGTTTTCCAAAAACCCTGGCTACTGAGTTCTACTGTTACTTCACGCCTCATTGTGTTCTTCTGTCTGATCTTCTGAAGAGCTTCCTAGTTAGATGAAGGGAAAATTGTTAGCTTGTGAAGTCTCCGTTAAAGAAAAAAAAAACAATGTCAACAGCCCATGTGTGGAGGAGATTGTATGAAATAAATCTGTCTTAAACAACACAAAAGCAGCATCAGTCAGGCTCCCTGAATATATCACTGCAGAACAGAAAAGAGCAATCGTCTTAAAATCTATGGATACGTGCCGTGTGGTTTAAGACTTAAAACCCAAGCAAAGTAGGGCACAAGTGGTTTCTGTGTAGTACTTCAGCATTGAATAGACAAAAACAAAACAATGGGCATACATAGGTCACTTGAGTAGATTTTTTGCGTCCCCCTGTTTAAGCCCAAAAATATTAATATGTAATATAAGTGTACAAACAGTTGGGACGATAAACTCCCCAATGCATTCTTTCTAAAACTTAACGTAAAGAAAATAGCTGGCTAGGTTTGCACTTTTCAATGTTTACCCAAACTATCAAGTCCATAAATAGGTGACACTGCAGCTGATCACATACGCAGCACCAGAGGGTGTCATTTCCATTCAGTAAAAAAATGTGTCCGTAATGTCGCTTCCACATTTTCCTGCACATATGTTTAAAAAATAAATGTACCCTATTTTTTGGACTATAAGACACACCTGATCATAAGGCGCACACAGTTTTTAGAGCAGGAAAACCAGAAAAAAAAATACAGTTCAGATGGGAGATCTGGCTGTGGGTGGCTCTCCTATCTGACAGCTCATCTACCTCCCCCGACTAATCATCTTGTCGAAAGAGCTGGCTCAGTGCGACCAAGCTGCAGGTGGTTGCCTATTCAGACCATGAGACACATGCACTTTTCCCCCACAATTGTAGGGGTGGAAAAGTGCGCCCTATAGTCCAATAAATATGGAATATGCACATGGTATGACATAGAGTTATGCAGCTACATACATACAAGTGTATCTGTGACTAAACCAAGTTTTGAATAGAATTGATATAGCTGGTAGTGTTTATATCCATCCTAACTCTAGAAAAAAAAATTCAAACAAAGTGGGTACAGATGGACTAACAAGCAGTAAATTAACTATAATAAAGAAAAATCTTTTGTAGTTGAAGGCACATTAAAGCAATCCATCCTTGACATCTCATGTCACAATCCCCCTAGTAGTGATTCAGTTTACACTGGTTCACTTTCCTAACAGTTTCTTTGCAGAATTACAATATCCAATTTAAACTGATGGTTTGAAAGGGGAAGAAAGTTAAGCTGGGCTGCTGAAAATAAGGCCTTCTGCTCTTAATTTGAAAACAACCACTGTGTCTTAAGCTACAGGGGTCAGTAAGCTTATTTCATGCAAGTACAAGTAAGTACATGTTTTAAAGCTTATTAAGAACATGTAAAAACTTGAACATGACCATAGCCTATTCCATTTTAGAAAAACATGTTGTTGACTAAAAACCAATGCCACAGTTGTCATAATATCAAATAAACCAGACAGGCCGAGCATCTTAAATATATCTTATGTGGGGAAAAAAGAAAAAAACAGGCAGAATGCAACATATACAAACCCACATCTATCAACCTATTACTGTAAGAAGGGTCACAGAATAAATCACATGGACAGGCTTTAACAAATATAAAATATACAATTTAGTTTCATTTCCACTGTATAACCCAAAAAGACACAGGCACTCTGGAAATCATTATTCTCAAACTACTTTAGTCAAGACATTTCATTTTAAATTCTTGTTTCGCTCATTACTATCTGTTTTTCCATTACAGGTAATTCCCTAAAGTAAAACATTTTCAGGTCAGCAACGATTAATATTCTGAATTAGCAAGTGTTCCTCTGCTCCTCCAGCTTATTTTTTTTTTGGTCTTCGAACACCTGTCACATACAAAAGTGAATGAAACCATTTTGTTAATTGAACCAAGGTTGTTGAAAAATGTTGTACTATATTCTTATAACCAACTGCACTGGCAATCAACCAAGTGCATGCCTGATTTGGCAAGGACATGGGCTGAACTGGATTTATAGGAGTATTTGTGGCTTGTGCTTGATTTTGTTATATTGCTATTATGCTTTAAATTTTCAAATGATAACATTTAAAATTGTAACTTTGTAACATTATTTTAGGGTCCTCTAAATCATATACTATATCAACCAAATATGTGTCATGTAAAAAAACTGTTGGATGGAAACTGGGTAGCCATCTAGGTGCTGAAAACACAAATACTGGAAACAAAATGTAATTTGAAAGGCAAAACAGTTCTCTTTTAAATATTATTTTTTCCACATGAATTCTAAGTCAAGTAAGTTGCAAGGAATTCCTTGGGGTGTTAAATGACAGCACAGCATTCCATGCTGAGCGAAAACTAAACTGTGCCTCATTAATTGTTCTCTGTGGATAAAAATAAAGCTTACCTCCCTCTGGACCAATTTCTGCTTATCCGCTTGTTTGACTTTTGGACTGTTGGCCAGGAGATGGCGCAACTTGACATAACTTTTCCACAGTTTCTGGTACCTATAAAATAAAGGAAAACAAAGTGGAAGATTCATCAACACCGTTGATTCCTACAAGAGATTAATCAATGCAGCAAGCACCACTGCCTTAATTTTCTAGGCTTTTAGAACCCAGAAAATGTAGGTAGGTGGCCATTTCTAGTTTTCAGATCCTGATATCAAACTGCCAATCTAGTCGGAGTTGTAGTCTGATTATGAATGCCTGTGCTAATTTTTTTCTTTGTAGAAAAGAAAATCCAGGAAGTAACAGACCTCTTTTGTCATCCATTTCAGGCTCCAACATAACATTGTCTGTTAAAATGTGCATTTTTTTTTCATGTAGAGTCATCTCTGTAGAGAGAAAATATTTGGTACTCCTGAGCATGGGTCTCCAAACTAAACAGCCTGATTCTCCCTGTGCAAATGTGAACACCTATCTGCTCAGTTTTTCGACATTGATCTTAGCATTTTTTATTTTTACAGTTTTCAAGGGTCATGAGAAATGATCCAACCTGGAACACAGCTATCACAAGTCATTTTCCCAAATTCATAGGTTGACCCACAAGCTAGGCCCTTGCAATTATAGGGTATGAGCAGAATAACCAGAATAAAATGTTTTTTTTTGTTTTTTTTTAAAAAGACTAGTATATAGAGTAGTATATATACTTCCAAACGTCCTCAACAAAGTATTCAAGTCCCCTAAAAAAGCATTCTAAAACTAAAGCAAGTAAACTTCCAGTTCTCTTGAGCAGGATGTATTGAGATCACCATGTAGCAGCATGTTTGTTTCCTTCCCTGGAAGACATCCAATCCAAATCCAGCCATGCACATCAAAGTGTTATTGATGCAAAACCGATTCCTTACATTCAATGCCTTGCAAATTCTAAAGATAAATGTGTGTGTGTGCATTCTTCCTAATATCTGATACAAGCCAATATAAGCACCTTTCAGATACTTGCACAACCTTATTAAATTTCCCAACCTGACCAATCACGGCTCTTTTCATTTTATTTTGGAAGTCCATCACTTCAGTTAAAAAGGAAGATCTTCTCCAATGATCATTTATTTCCCCTCAATCAGAAAATTCGACCCTTGTATGGCAAGACATAGAGATTATTCTGAATGGCCTATGACCTTGGGCTTTGCCCAATTAGGTAAATTGTCTTGTTGGGATGTTGGCTCATAGAGGGGGAACTCTTCATAAAGTTATTTAGTAATGGGTTCTTCATTTTTATTTGTGGTTTTCCTTTAAATTACTTTTGCCAGACCATCAAGAGATTATGTGCTATGTGCCACATGGATTGGACAGCAGGGAGAGTATATTAAGACTAACTTGACCATCAAGTGAATCTTTATTGTGCATCATACTGTAGGGTGAATACAGGTGTCACATCTAAACAATGTTAGGCTAGAAATTTACTTACACTATAAAATTGATGAAATATATCTTGCTGAAAAGCCAGTAAAATCCACCTCTTTCTAGCTGGCCGATTTTTTTTTTCTAGATCTTTCATTGTGATCTTTTAAACAGGTTGCCTCTAAAACCAACATCCTATGACCATCATTAGACATACACACTTCTAGCATGCTCTGTGATTTCAGTCTACATTTTTTCAAAACACCAGAAACACAATGTTAGAATAACATTTTTTTATGGCATTGTTATGCATGTTGTTTTTTGGGGGTTTAACAAGCACAATTGATGTTTTCTGTAAACACTGATACTTTATATAATGGTGCTATTAAAACTGGTAAAAAAAAAATCACAGATACTACTAATGCTGCAAATAGCTATTAATACTTGGAATTACTAATTAAATGTGCTAAGAATTTACTAAATTGCCAATTAAAAAAAGTAATTTGAAAAGGGGAAACATTATTTTTGCTTGGTCTCCGTCAAAGCTTTCTTATGTTATTTTGTATTTAGTTCTGTTATTGTGAGAACTCAATAAAATTCTTTGAAAATATAAAAAGTGGGAAAGATGTAGACAAGACAAAACATAGATTGTAAACTGGATCTGGCAGGGTCATAACCTGCATCTTGTGGTGCATCTTAATCTAAGTTAATGTACAGCTCTGCATAATATGTTGGCACTATGTGAATAAAAGAGAATCACAATTTAATAAAAGTATCTTAAAAAACAAAAGACAGTGCAAGCATGTCAACATCACATGACATGACTGGGACTCATATATATACACATTGCATCCCGGCATGTGCGCAGAATAGCACAATGGAAAGCAGATAGCAATATATGCTCTCATGACATATTCACCTATGGCTCTGAAATTTGGAGGCTGACATGAGAACTTGTGACCAAACATTACAGAAGCAGTTGCTGGGAACCAGTAGCACAGAGCAAAAGTCTGTGGAGGGGAACAAGTAACTTAAAATACTGTAGAACTCTCCCCAATAGAGATGAATTATAAAGTGCATACATACCATTTCTTTTACATGACTAAATTATAAAAAAAAAACATTTCTAGGTTTCTGTCCAGCTAAGAAAAATTCCCTTTACTTCATGTTTCATGAGAAAACACAAGGTTAGAGGAAATCTTTCCAAAACGTCAGAGTAAACTCCATTGAATGGTTGTCACCAGAAAGAAAAAGCTGTTTCTAATTGGAGAGTTCCCCTTCCACTTATAACTATGGCATGTAGTGATTGCCTGCCCCCTGCCTCTCTTCCCTGTGTGCAGGGAAAAGCGACGCCCCCTCCATTAACATGGAGGCCTATGGCGGCCCCCCCCCCCCATCACTGATGATCACGAATACTACGGGTCGGAAGAACTCTGTGAGCCTGCAGCGATGCAGAAAGGCTGCATGTTTATGGAGAACCGGCAAATATGTCCGATCCTGGCACGGATCAAACTCTGCCCATACTGGCTTTGGGCATAACACCAGGGAGGTTAATGGTCACCAGGCTAAATCTCCCCAGTGGAGACATGGGGCCTTTTGTCTATCCCTTCTTAACAATTTTGTTCTGGTTTTAGTTTCTAGCAGAATCATCATCAGGATTTTTTTTGGCTCTCCCACCATATCTCATTGTACAGTATTATAGACAGCTTGTGTTTACTCCTGTATATATTCTAAGCCTAGTCGAGAACATACAGTTGTGTTCAAAATGATTCAACCCCCACTGAAATTGAGTGTTTTGGCCATTTAGACATTGATTTTGATCATTTCAGTCATCTTGTTTACAATGAAATGAAAGTGGCACTTGTAAGTCAGACAAATATAACATAATATTAATAATGAAATAACCACAAATGTCTTTTCTGGACTCACATCATTATCAGTTTTATTCAACCCCCAAGTGACATTCATTCTTAGTACTTCGTACAACATCCTTTGCCAGTTATAACCTCTTTTAAACGTGAATCATAGCTTGACACAAGTGTCTTGCAGCGATCTATGGGTATCTTAGCCCATTCTTCATGGGCAAAAAACTCTAGTTCAGTCACATTCTTAGGCTTGCACGCTGCAACTGCTTTCTTCAAGTTCCACCAGAGGTTCTCAATCAGATTTAAGTCTGGTGACTGCGATGGCCACTCCAAAATGTTCCAGCCTTTAATCTGCAACCATGCTCTAGTGGACTTGGAGGTATGCTTGGTGTCATTGTCCTGTTGAAATGTCCAACCTCTCCCAAGCCTCAGGTTTGTGACAGACTGCATCACATTTCCTTCCAATATCTCCTTGCCTTGCACACGCTGAAGCTTCCCTGTCCCTGCAGCAGCAAAACAGCCCCGAAACATGATTGACCCCCTCCGCCATGCTTCACAGTAGGCAAGGTGTTCTTTTCTTCATAGGCCTTGTTCTTCCTCTTCCAAACATAGCGTTGATCCATGGGCCCAAACACTATCCCAAAACTTTTGTGGTTTGTCCACATGACTGTTGGCATACTGCAGTCGACTCTTCTTATTCTTTGGAGAGAGCAAGTGGGTGCGCCTGGGAGTTCTGGCATGGAGGCCTTCATTACACAGTGTGTGCCATGCCTTTAGAATAGTATTTTCTCTTTTAAGTGTGTGCCTTATTGTCTGAGCTGAAACTTCAGTACCCGCATCTGACATCTTTTTTCGGTTCCTCAGCATTCACACGGGGACTTTTCTCCACTCCGCTTCAGGTAGCGCACAGCAGTCAAAGTCAGCATCTTCTTTCTGCCACAACCCGGTAGCAATTTAACAGTGCCCTTTGCCTTAAATTTGCGAATGATGCTTCCTATGGTGTCTCTTGGTATGTTTAACATATTTGCAATCTTCTTATAGCCATTGCCCTTACTGAGAAATCACCTCTTCTCTTGTCTTCCTGGATGATTCTCTTGACTTCACCATGTTTGTAAACACACCAGTAAATGTCTAGAAGGAG
>CM070036.1:71949218-71964827 GCA_036250615.1 Ptychadena robeensis | reverse complement strand
GTCCTTGTAAGATTTCATTCTGAACACAATTACAAATGTACACTGAATTCCCTAAACCCCTTTACAGCATTGGGGTTTGAATAATTTTGAACACAACTGTATAGCCCATTTCTTTTTTTTTCTTGAAAGGATATTAATGCTGGTTCCTGAAATCCAATGAAGGTGTAGAGTTGGTAGAACCTTTAATGAAGCCATAGGGCCCCAAGACACCCTATTTTAGAAAGCTTGGAACACTAGAAAAAAGGTGTTCCCATAAACTTTTATAAAGCTATTTATTGTAAAGATACCTAAATACCCATATTTTGGAGGCGCAACTGCAACCAAAACCAATGCTTAGCTAAGGACCATCTCCACCATTCTTACCAGAAGCAATAAACCGTTCTCTTTTCTAAATGTCTCCAAAATCACTGTCATTCTCTGAAAGCAATGAAAAAAAGAGCTATCAAACAGCTTACCACCCCAGGCCACCAAATTAATTTTCTAGTGCTGGCCCTTCTTTGTGCCTCCTAATGATAAGCTGGGACACTTCACATCACAGCGGTTGTCACAGAAGTACTAAGCGTTTGAATCCAAGAAAGACCTTTCCGTAACTTTCTAACTGTATTATTTCCATTCAGAGCAAATGACACCCTGTCATATTCCCATCTACTCTGGAGATGAGCCATTTTGCTTTCTGATGCTGTTCTTTGTACTATTAGCAGACAGACTATGCTGAACATCTCAAACACAATGCAAAAATGGAAACAAATAGCTACTGCAGCCACTCCAAAGTAATATCACCAGCGCACAGCTGTAGAAAACTATGAAATGGCAGAATAGCAATCAAAAAGTATAGTAGGCTTCTGCTGCCCATAAAAAGAATATTATAGTATGACAGAAATATACAGGATGCTGTACATATTACTGTGGAGTGAGCCCATCTCAGTGCTAAAACCCTTAAACCTCTTAAAACAATATTTTCAACCAATATAAATAAGAGAAAATTAAGTATCTTGCTAGATATTACTGGTGTTCAGGTATTCGAAGCATGCAAACAACCAAGCTGCTCTGCAATGTGTTTGAGGTTATGGAAACCACACAAAATGACAAGATTACATGAACATGCTTAATGCTCAGGCAGACTGGGCTAAGTAGGGGCACTGCAAAGCCTGAACTGACAGCGTAATACAAGCCAGAGTCGACCATAAGCAATTAAGCTAAACCTTATCAGTGTTGAGAAACACTGAATGTACTGCAGATGAGCAATCACAGCCATTACCTATATCATATACATAATTTCTTTCCCAGCATTACATTTTTCTGCCAGAGGTTTACTCCCCTGCTGCATTGCCATTTGTCTTTATTTTGCTGAATTACGGAGTGCATAAACGTATACTATTTTAACCTGTCCTTTTCTTTTCCTAAAAAAGAAAATAAAACTTGTACTGTTTATTAGCCATGGATAATTGGGCTCTTGTCTTTCAAAGTTTTCAATAAACAATTAGCAGGAGAACATGAATCTTCATTAAACACGTTATTGAAACAAAGACAGTGACAAATATATGTAAACAGGAGTTCAATGTATATAATCAGTATAAATTGCATTGTTTGCTTTGTGTTCTAGATCATGAGCTGCAGGAATAAAAAGGGCATTACTCTTTCCATTCAAACATTTGCAGAGATCCATGACACATTTACTGTTATTTTCCTTTGTCCTTGTCCTTTCCTTTTTTTAAAACGCAACGTTTCTGCATGCATTTATAAAAAGGTTTCTGCATTTGTCATTAGTTCAAAAACGCAAATGCAGATGTAATGTGAAAAACGCATGTGTTTTTGTATATATGCAGAAACGCATGCCTATAAACAATGCATGCCTTTAAAAAACGCATATAGTGTGAAAGGGCCCTCAATGCATATTAAAAGTTTGGAGTTCAAGTGATACAGTTTGGCTAACTAAAGTCATTAGAGAAGCAATCATGGGGATGTCGCAGATCCCTTCTTCAGGCTTACGGTTTTTGAAACTCACATTTATACACAAATAACAAGGTCACAAATACTTTAACAAAAACAACTTCTGGGTTTCAGAGCCAAAAGGGGTAGAAAAACACAGACAGATTACTGAGTAGACATCAGGGTCACCCCACCACCACTTATGCCTGTATTTTCGACAGGCATAGGCATGTCTCAGGAAGCCCCCAGGCAGAAGAGATCCCAGCTGGCATCGCTAAAGCATGCTACGACATTGCCTGAAGCAGGGGAGCTGATTACCGCTTTTTGCATTGGAACTTTACATGGCTGTTAGGGGGCTGAAAGTTTCCTTATGTTCACCTCTATTACAGAGAGTTTGATTTCTGTTCAGCCCGCATTTCTGGCCTGATCAACAAATATTTTACTTGTGAAACTTCAAAAAATTTACCAAAACAAAATACTGTACCAGTGAAGTATTTGTCTATAAGTATTCTCTTTACAAATTTTCTGGTTTGTTATGACTTCAATTTTGCCTTCAAAAAGTTGCAGCTTGGATTCAAATACACAAAACTTACTACACAAAGTACCGTATTTTGAGCCTGACACACCGGACCATAAGAAGCACCCATTGTTTTGAGAAAAAAAATGAAGGGAAAAAATTACTTACACAAAGACTCATTTACTTGTATACAGCATGTTTGAGCAGAGTGTGCAGGACTTAAATATGCTGTAAACTGATACTGGAGTAGAGGCACTACTGAAAGCTCACAGAGATTCACATTCCAAGCTCTGAGCACTGACCTTCTTCACACTGGAACATGCTATTTACATATTCACTTGGGTGGAGGGGCAATGCTAGTCTTTCCCCCCACTGCACACTTACTCTGAGCCTCCTGCTAGCAGCAGTGCCCCTTCTCCCAAGTAAATAGCAGTATACAGAATGTCACAACAGGTGCTATATTTACTGTATTTGTAATTCCTCTCTGAATACTTAATGACCGGCTCTGCATAAAGGTTGCAATTAAATAGACACATAATACTTTAAAATGAAGGTTAGTATCACCAATTGGATTATAGGTACCCTAGTATATATAAGGAAATAAATCCACAATATTTCCCACAACAACCCATAAATTGGCCTATGTCATTCCTTCGTTTAAAACCAATGCTATGCAACCACTATTGTTGTTTGTGTTTCTCACTTCCCTTGGGTTTCAGAAAAGTGCCCCTATTCATGATGGAGAGCTTCTTTTCACGATCTGTCTCAATAATAGTAATCACAAATGGTACAGAACATAATTAGAAAAAAAAGTAAAGATCAAAATTTGCCTAAATATTTAAATCCCTTTGTATCTGTACATACTGATCTAATTAAATTGTTAATATATTATTTGACACAAGGGTTTCACAGAAAATAAACTACTCACATGCAAACGTACAATAAATTAAATTTTTCACAGGTGAACTCTACACAAGTTTTACTAACACATCAAAATCATTGGGAGGGACAAAGACAAAAGTCAGAATACTTAATAAATGTGACATTTTAGTTATTCTTTATTCGAATTTAGAAACATTTATTTTGTTTTCACTTTGTTATTAGAATAATGAACGGTGGTCTTATTATTTTCTGAAGCATATAACACATTATGCAAGAATTTAACAGAACTGACTTTTTAAGTTTAATCGGTTTCGCTGAACACGTTAAAGCTAAACTTCAGGCCAATGGCTAAACATTAAGTGCATGTATATCAACAGTTTTTACTTGACAAAAGGGTAAGCATTTTTGTGCATCCATTAATAGGATTTACGCTAGCTATATACACATAAAACTTTGCTCAATCAGTTTTCCATTAGATACTTGTAAAATCAACTGAAATTTACCAACAAGTCCAAGGATTTTATGCTCGATTTCCATGACTTTTTGCTCTTTATTGCAATAACATGCTAACAACTGTTAATATTAACCTACTGGATGTTTAGCCTGAGTTAACTTGGGGTCAGCTTGTTTACTAACAAAACTCACCTCAAGCTAACATCGGGTATACTCACCCATCCGGTAAAAGCCTGAGGCAGTCATCTATGTCGTTGGGCCCGCCCTATCACTTCATTTATGATGCTGGAGGTGGGTGGGCGGCGCCGTTAACTTCCATGTAATGTAGGCAGGATCCATTTTTTTACAGCACATCTCCAGCATCAATGATGATGCCGAGTATGCGTCACAAAATGCCAATAAAATCTGACACGATTGCCCGAGACACGCTTTTTAAAAAACAGCAGTAGTATATAAGATGCACATAGTACAGATCAAACTAACATAATAGAAATATTTTACTGACAATTACCTTATATTGCAAAGTATGTAGAGAAAAGAACTTACTGTGGATCTCCAGCATAACTCAGTTGGGCAGGTCTTATACCAAAATGCACAATAATAGGGAAAGTAATTACTTCCGGGTTAAACTGCTCACGGTCAAGTTGATCAATTCGGACTGAACTAGGTTTCTTTAAATAAAAAAAAAGGAAAAATAAACACTTAAGGAAATTTGGTATATGATCACAACACAGAGTTTATATAACACTACAGGGGAGCTACATCTGTCAGCACTAGTCTTTGCTTAGCTCTAAATAGCTCCAGGAAGCCATTCTGGGGATTTCACAGATACTTCTTCAATGTCAGCTACAATACATGAAGCATGCAAACACCAAGAATCAGGGGCCTGGGAACAAGAGAATGATCAAACTGTGGATAAAATCTTTAGGAATGTTTACTAGTGTATTGGTTTAATGAACTACTGCTATAAATGGTGAGTGCAAAATTCCAAAGCTCTTGCAAAGATGTTTTCCATTTAATTTTATTTAGTCATATATTTATTGCATGCACTTTAATAAAAGAATAAAGCTTTAAACAAAATGCAATATAAGAACGAAGCACAGCGTTTGATGTATTTTCCCCTTAAGCTTACTTGAAGGAAACTTCTCAAAGTGTATCTAAACCAAAAAGTATATTGGTCAAGAACATTTTCTTTAATATACGTTTGTGAAAAATATAGTGTGCAGAGACCACAGAAACTGTCCTCACTTCAGATGTCCTTAAAAACGGGACCTAACACCAGAACTACCTCTTTGCATGAATGGCACTAGAAGAGGCAATAATAGGGAAGAAAGCATTAGCAAAATAAAAGTAACAAGTAATTTAAGAAGATCTCTTACAGCCCCTAATCTCTCCCTGGCTCTGATGATGTGCGGCTGCACGTTTCAGAATTCCAGAAATGTTATATAATCAGGTTCTAGGCCTGGATCTAGTGCTCAACTACAACTGCATATATGATGTGGCAAAGTGATGGCCATATAATGCTATGCAAGCACATCACAAGTTTTTAAGCACAATTCATCACAACATACATAGAACAGAGGCGTCCATTAGTTTATCTGAGAATTTGAGCCAATCAATTACAAATAAAAGATGATTGGCACCTTACAAGCTTGTTATAAAACCCAATGCATTCAATATCTAGAGGACTTTACAATTCGTTTTTCATTTTAATTTCTATTCATTGAGGACAGCGGCCAGTGTATACAACAGGAAGATAAGAATGTCTGGCCATGTCAGCCAGTAACCACAGACAAAGCACATTGAAGGAAATTATTCCATAAATAAGTAGAATTCCAGAAAGGAGGAAATGGCAAAAAATGGTTGGTTAGCTGAAGTCAAACCAACCTCGGTTCCTTTAGGAACTGATTTACTAAGCGCTCAACAGTATTGGGTAAAAGTATTCTGAAAATGAATACAAAAAAAAAAAGAGACAAACCCAGGCAAAAGTCTAAGCTTTTCCTCATCTTCCTTTCATGGTCGGACCATGTATAGATGGGGCCTTCTGCTTAGTATAAAATTTAGTCATATCAAAAGGTCAGAGCAAAGTGGCAGGTGAAGACAGATGTGCTAAATGATGTGACCATGGTGCATATAAACATTTTGACTTCCCAAAATGATATGTGTTTTCAGCAGTGGTTCCCAACCTAGGGTCCGAGCCACCTCTAGGGGAAGCTAGAGATCGCAGGGGGTGCACCATTAGTGACATCAGAGTGGGCGTGACCACTTGTGCAGGCAGAAAGGCTGCAAGCTCAGCTTCATGCCCACCTCCATGCTCTCTCTCTCTGTAAGTGAAAGTGGTAATCCTCAGCAGGATTTGGGCGGCTGAAATGTATGAATATTTTTACTAGAGATGGTGGCATTTCATTTAGAATATGCAATTATCTGACTGAGAGTAAATTACAAATCCCTTAAACATGGTAACATCCCCACAATTGCTGGAGATTGTAGAGGGTTGTATGCATGCAAGTTAGGAAGGAGGGGAGGTTATCCGAGGGCAGGAGCATTGTGATGTCACTTCCTGAAAATTTACTTTTAATGCATGTATGCGGGTAGTAGTAGGAGTTGGGGGGCCTCATGCGCACTACTCCAGGGGCACAGCACAGGCTAATCTCATCGCAACTCTAAGGTCAGAAAAGGGCTGCCCCATTGCAGAAGACAGGGTAACTTGTCTACAACTAGGGACATAGCTGGTAAACCCGACAGCAATACTCAACCTGGAAGGAAAAAGCCCTCCCCCCGCCCCAAAACACATCTATTATTTGGAGCTATGACTTTTAATGAGATAGGTGACTAAGTTGCATACAATTAAATATTAGCATAAAAATAACATCAAGATCACAATAACTTGAAACTCTCCAGTGGCTGATTTCACATTGAATAAAATTTCCAAATGTTATGCATCTCATCATCATCTCCAATTGATGATATACAAGTCTGTAAGTAAAATATGTATATACAAAAACAACAACTTACCATTACTGGGTTAGTGACAATCATTCCTTTGCATTCTTCTGCATATTTCTGCCACTCTAGCTCCTCCCACTGGAGCATATTTGCAATTTCCTCTTCTGGAACCAAAGCTTTATTACTTCGGATCAAGTACAACAACACTTGGTGCATAGAAAGAACTTCTTTACCACCATCTGCAATGCACAACAGATAACAACCTTTCATTTACAGATGATCCAAGGAGAAGTGGGCAGCGGATTAACGGACACTGAATTATTTTGTGATTGACTAACACTCTGGTTTCTCAACTCTGATTCATCTGTCCGGGATATGCTGAATATATCACAAAACAATGAATATATTTACATAACTTGCTGCACGTTCAAGGTTACGGATGATATGTTCTAGAAGCTATATTTAACTCATGCTGACCGTTACCTGTTATTTAGAAATTCTAAAAGTACAAAAAAAAATATGACACGCTGTGGGACTACATAGGCAACAGCATTTTAGTTCGAACTTCCTTTATAAACCGTTATATTCAATAAGGATCAACACAATAATACCAAAACTATATACTAAAAAAATAAGACAAATCAGGAGAACTTTAAAAAAAAACACTTCAGTAATAGTTTGACTTCTAACAAAAAAGGCAAAAACATATATGGTGAAGACAAAAACTAAAACATTCATTTTTTAACATTACAATTCTGAAAATGCCATTTGACACAGTTTTCTTTCGTGTGAGTCTGGCATGCTGTTCTTATGGCAGGCAATACAACTTGTCTTTATAGATGGCATTAGAACATTTCACAGCAAGGTCCATTCAGACAACCTTTCAAATGTGGTTGGTGCTACCAGTGTTTGTATCTCACAAAGATGTAATAGGAATGACTAAAATATAAAAAAAATAAATATGTTTTATTTGTGATCACAAATACACAAGATGTTCTTATCGGGAAAAGGCAGATTAAGTGAGCTTGTTGAAAATTCATGAATCAGATTACTATAGAAAACCTACATATGTGCTGCGTTTTATCCTTCTGAAGTGGAAGATGATTTGTAGCCAGTGGGAAGCACCGAGGGAAGTTCTCACCTTCTACAACTGTTTATCGGCACAGTGCTGCCTGTCTGTCATGTTTCTGTCTTATCACTCTGTTCCCCATTTTGTGCAGAATATAGCTTCTCTGACCCACCGAAGCTCAGTCCTAAGCATAATCAAATAACACGCTGTGCTTGATCTACCCTGCCATACTTTATAATGATACAATTGCCAAAGCTGCTTAACAAACTTATTTCTCCAGAGTCAAATGATATCAAGACAAAAGGCTTGTCACGTTTTTTTTCTTTTTTGGCCTTTTGTTTGCCTGAAAACATAAAATGACTACTGTGATAGAAACAAGAACTATATACATAAACATACACACACAACTATATGTATATAAAGAGAGTAGTAGTGCTTTAATTGAGCATAGATTTTTTTACATTGTAAAATACATTTTTGTGTGTGTTAAAGAACACTTCCAGGATCCAGCCAATTTTGAATACTATAGTACATATTGAATGTACGCCAATGCAGCATTTCTCTGTTTAATATACTGTACGCCAGTAAAGATCCTTCTTTTCTCACCTATGACATCATCATTTCAGTGCTGGTACATAATCTGTTTTTTCATCTTCACTACATTCATGAAGACCCACTGACCCCAGAGTGTGTCACTTTAAGTATGAGTGCCTTCCATTTAGAAGACTACTATTGTGGTATTATTATTACCCTTCATTAGTTGAAGTGAATTAAAAACAAAAAAGACAAAAAGAGCCAGTTTCCAGTACAAAAAACAAAGCTGCTGAAAAATGAATGACTATACAATTTAAACTAATAGAACTTTGTCTCCTAATTTATACTTTCTTTGCTCGATATGCAGAGAAAATAAACCAATCTCTTAGAATAGCTTGCCAGAAGACCACATTGACAGACACAAGAGGCCTTTGCTATGTCTATGCACTTGTAAAGACTTGATCCCTATAGCCCTTATAGATCTATCTATATTTGCTTGTTATAAATGACAAACAGTTTGCTGTGGTGGGGAGCTGGACGGCACTTTATTTCCCATAAGTAAACCTCGGACTATATGTATGTTCATTTATTTCTTCGCTGGGAGTAATTGATACATATTACAAATGAATACCCAATAAGTTCCTTGTCTGGTGTAAGCACAGCCTTGGCGTGCTTCTGCTATTGATTTTATGTGTTGTATTAAAAGCCTTTGGACATTATGAGGCCTTCTGGAAAAACATTTAGGGCTTTTATGGGACAGTTATGGATGTATCCAACTAGCTATTGAGGAAATGGGATAAAGCTATTGAACAAACAAAAGCTTTTGGGAATACTTTAAAAGGCAATAATCTACAGGCATTATCCTTGCCATACCCATAACTTATTGTCCGCAGCCAACTTTGTGTACACATGAGGAGAAAAACATTTCAGTCCATCATATTTCCCTGCCCATTTTTTTTGTTGTAAAACAGTTTTCATTTGTCAAGGAGACACAAAAATGTAGGTTATTCAGCGATAAGGGCATTATAAACATATTTTAGCCATGCCTAGTGGCTATAAAGACGTTTCATGTTTTAAAGAGATGACTATTTTATTAATAATAAAAATAATGCACTTAGGTAGTGAAGTAAATAAAACGATATTTCATACTTGCACACAATTACAAGACTTTTAATCTGACACTAAGTTCTGAGGCGACTATGCTGCAATAAACCCTTCAGAGCTCCTTTGACTTAACTTACTGTATTTTTCGAACTATAACACAATTTTTTTCCCCATTTGAAATCAATAGGAATGTCTTATGCGTCTAATGGTGCAAGCAATAGCTTTGCATCCCAGGAATCTGTTTCATTAGTTCAGCCAAGCCAAAAGTCCACGGTCAAGGGGGAGATCTTATTTGTACAAGCACTCGCAGTACGCATTCTCAAATGATGTGACAAACTGAACTCTCCTTCCATATGTAAAAAGTGCCAGATTTTAAAATGCGTTTCTCTACAAGTTAATCAGTGGGTTCAGAGAATAGGTGCTGTTGATGTATACAAACATGCTTAAGTTTCAGCACACTCGACTGGAGCTTAGACCTCTCCCTCTTGACATTTGCATTTTGGCTTGGAGGGAGTAGAACAAAGACTTGCCTCCTGGCACTGGCCTTTTGGCTT
The DNA here is from genome assembly GCA_036250615.1 of Ptychadena robeensis. Classification (NCBI taxonomy): domain Eukaryota; kingdom Metazoa; phylum Chordata; class Amphibia; order Anura; family Ptychadenidae; genus Ptychadena; species Ptychadena robeensis. The sequence continues at coordinate 71,954,839 of CM070036.1, read as the reverse complement.
GGTTGGAGGAATATAGAGTGAATAATGCATAATATAGCTCTGCCTACTTTGCTGGAACACATGCTGAATATTCACTTTATATGCGAATGGATGCGTCTCTGAGGCTTTGTTTAAATTTTTTCTTCAAATTTTCTCTCCAAAACTATCGGGTGTGTCTTATGCTCAGGTACGTCTTATAGTGTTAGAAATATGGCACATTCAAACTAAGTATGGTATATTTTTAAAAAAACACAGGGGTACATTGTAAAAATACTAGAACAACATCAAAAACTTAATGTATTTTAGAAATTCCGTTTAAAAAGTTAAACATCTATTATATACACTGCCTGGCCGGAAAAAATAGTCCTATTCTAGAGTGATGGGCGCATCAGGGTAAGAAGAGAGGTAGATGAAGCGATGTACCCATCATACCTAGTGCCTACTGTACAAGTGTGTTGTGGCAGTGGTACAGTGTGATCTGGGGTTGCTGCAGTTGGTTAGGTCTAGGTTCAGCTGACTACCTGAATATACTGAATGACCAAGTTATTCCATCAATGGAGTTTTTCTTCCCTTATGTCAAGGGCATATTCCAAGATGACAATGCCAGGATTCATCTATTGTATGTGCTGGAGAAGGCTTTGCGCAGGGGTCAGACTCTACCACCATCAATGCAAGATCAGTGTATATTTATTACACACAGATTTATATATTTCAAGAGTTTAGTTCAGTTCATTTCGCTAATCATGGTCTACAGATTTGCTAAAACTGACACCCCCGCGCCCATTTCTGTCCCCCGTTATCCCGGCCCCCTCAATCTGTGTGGGGGGGGCGTCCCTACTCTGACTGGTTCCTTTGGCCTGTCCTGCCCGGGGTATCACCAGGTGAACCACATGGTTAGCTGACTGTATAGATACTTACAAACATCGTAGTACCTAATTATTATATACAATAGAAGTGAATTTTGGATATTTTGTAACCGTTATAGATCACACTGATGGCTGAACTTCCTGAAGAAGCTAATATAGCGAAACTCGTCGAAGAGGTCCATCAGTGACACTAAACATATGTTTATGTAAACCGTGTAATGGTCACTAAAGTGTGATAAATGGTTATGTATATAAATGGTAGCAATTATGTCTGGATATTTCATATGATCATGGATGTACTGTTTTTAATAAAAAATATGTCATGCTTTACTAAGATCTTTGGTTAAGTTATGTGCCTTTAAAGTCCTGGAGTTTAGACTCCACTCCATAGAAGAGAATGGTGGGTATGCGAGATATGCGCCTCTACCCCCTTTCTACCTTGTCCCTTGTTGTGTTTTTCCATCATGGTCTACAGGTAATAAAAACCTAAAATGCAGTACTTCAGAGAAGTAGATTTTAAGAAGACCAATAAGCAAAAATTAATCACCTCCATATCATGCCACAAGGATGATCAGCCCGTGGCACTATTGAGGTGATATGGAAGAACAGGATGCTGTTCCTCAAAATTTTTAGTCTATTGTCTCTTGTTGTGACAATACCCCAGAGATCCTCTATGGATTTTAGGTTATAAATAGTAAGGTGTGAGGTCCTCTCAGAACTTTAGGACCTCTATTTACAAATCAATTCAAATTTACATTTATCTCAACATAGGAAATTGGGTAATTACCGTATTTTTTGTCCCATAACACACTCCGATGTATAGGACACAACCTATACTTCAGAGCTCAGCAGAAAAATATTTTGGCTTTCACCTACTCTCCTGGCAGACCAATAAAGCAGTAGACGGGGTCTCTGACAGCTTCACCTGCCACCAGCCCCACCCACAGAGCTATATGTGAGCTGGATAGGTTAAGCCCAACTCAGCACCAGAGATTTTTATGGGCTAACAAAATGGGCAAAAACAATTGCACGTGCCAAGTTTCTGTTTTATTTATATACTTAATCTCATTTTACTTCCCAACTTATACTATTGTGTTCTGATTCATCGCATGAAATTCAGATTATCAAAACATTGAACTTAAGGCTGCAATGTACCAAAATATGAAAAAAGTCAAGGGTGGTGAATACTTCTGCAAGGCACTGTACACTGTCATTCCACAAGCAGCTTTTTGTCAAGCTATTTATCTGTTAATTTGTGTTATTTAGCCAGTTATTTGTCAATCCAATGACATGTACCACGAACAATAGTTTCATATCCTTTAACACCAAAGCCTAGTCTCTACTGAATCAAAATTTCTGTATTTGAAGCATCGGCAACACGTGCAGTGATATTTAATAGACAATGACGCAAAATACAACCTTTTGCAGGGTTTTCTGGGTATAATATGTACAAGGCTCTGAGCCATAGTGTTGTCTGATGAAGGGAGCCTCTACTTTTTTTTTTATACTGTGACGCAATAAAAATATTTATTTCAGCCCCCTCATATTTTCTTATGCATTATTGTCCAGTTTATCTCATTAAAAAACCAAAATGTAAAGATAAAAAACAAGAGAAATGAAAAGGATTTTCTGTGGAATACAGTGATTCACATTTAAAATTAGGCAGGCATCATTAAACATTACATTAGTGTTTAATGTTTCACTGGCCTTAATGAGAGGTTTGCTTTAAGCAAGAAAATTGAGAGAAATAAGAGTATATGCTTCAAAACTAGGAATAGGATTGTCTTTGTAGTAGTGTACCTTAGCCTTTCACTGTGACGACTGTGACATTCTATGACATTACCGCAGAATCCTTTACAAAGCTAGTGATATTTTAAGGTTTATTGCATTAGATGCTGTTGTAACACTGTGACCATGAGAAAATTTCAAAGGCCGAAATATTACCTTACTCGAGTGATCCTTTTAATTCCATGGACTGAAATTATAAAATAAGTATGGTAACATGGGTCGATTTTACAAATACTTGTGTAACAACTCTACAAGATTAAATTTAATGCTGCACTAGTTAAGTACAGGGGAAAAAAATTCCATTATAACTTTCAAACAAATGCTTTGAGGAAAGCCACAGAGCGAAAAACGACTAACGAGACCGATTAAAAGGCTTTAATAACGCAATGGAAAAAGGTTTTTGAAACTGTACACGGATATGAGTCACCTGGATTTCCAAAGAGCTTTGAAACAAAGAACAAATACCAACCAATATGTTTTTTCTCTGTGCGTTGTGATTTTGAGCTCTGGAAATCGTGTCAATAATGAGAAAAGAAAGACGTACAAGATGACAAATGGGGGCACACAATGCACATTTTTTTTTTACTTTTATGAAGAGAAACAAGATTAGAACTGCTGTCAGATGTTATTTCAATATAAGGCCAATTTCACAGAAAAATCCTTTCTTACTGTCTAGTAGAAAGGTTGTCCAAGAGTTCAGCAAATAAGAGCAAATCTCACAAGCAATACAGGGGTTCAACTGTTCCCTTTTTTTGTCACAAATGTTCAAAGTTGCTGTATAATCCAAATACTAACTTGCTGGTCTCTTGTCTATGCAGCTGCAATAAGCCTGTATATTAGGATTCTTAAAGCAGACCTAACACCTCAGCATCTGCTTTCTATTATCTGCACCTGGTGAATCCTGTCAAATGTGGTAGCGCCCCACCACTCCAGTGACATGCGGCCAGCTGCAGCCACAAGTGGATATTGGTAAAGTAGACATCAGAAGTGACCTCCCATAATCCCAGTGTGCCCTCATACCAGCTAGATGTGAATCCAGTGATGCTGGAGGGGTGGAGTATGACCGGATTCAGATGTGGATTGGTGGAGAGAGCGAGACCAGAAGCGCCTTGCTTCTCCATCTTACATGCTTGAGGATAAGACACTCCAGGCATGTCGGTGCTAGAGCGAGGAAGAGGGGAATGTAAGTATGGAATTTTTCTCTACATGGGTCGCTTTATCAGGATTAAGACCCATGTAAGCTTATATGTTTGTATTTAGTTTTTTTATGTTTTCAGTTGCTGTAACTATTTTTTGCAGATCATCCCCATTGAGGGCACTAAGGACGCTGAACACTAAGTACATCAGGTGAGTTGAGGTGTGCTTTAACATTCTAATTATACTGCATCTGTTAAAGGGAAAACTACAGTGTATCACAGCAAGTAAATATTTTTAGTTATTTTTGCAGGGCCTAAATACAATTTACAAGGCTGTGATCCAATACTTACATTTTAAAGAAATGCTCTTTTCATAAAATTGTATCAAATACACATATTAATAGATAAGCCCCTAGACTCAGAATAGATTGGCAACTGTAATTGCTGCGGGGGAGTAAGGAAAAAAGCATTTACAAAACATTGCTTTTATGTGAAGTTTCCAAAAGTACCAAGGATATCACAATTTTTTTTACCTAAGTCTAGTGTAGTCCTGAATAACTTGTCAGCTCACTGGTTTAAACTACTTTTTAACTAGAATCTTTTGCTGTCTTAAAGGTGGCCATACACGTTTGGATTAGCGGCTGATTTCGCTGCAGATCGACCACTGTGTGTGCTCATCTAAAGTTGTAATTCGACCAGAAATTCGGCTCAAAAGCGATCTTTACGGAAGACATGTCCGTAATTCTTAGATCGCTTTTCTAAGCTTGTGGGGGGGGGGGGGGGGGGGGGGGGGGGGGGGCTTTACAGATCCTTTATTGGTATAATAGCATACTTCAGTTCCTTCGCGATGTCTTTTTTTTATCATGTGTCCCACTTTTACAGCTTTGTCTTCTTCTGCGTCTATTTTGAATAACCTACCCCATCAAATTAAGGCGACACATAACTTTCCAAGATTAAGAGGCGGACTGAATACATATTTATCTGCCAACACTTAAATATTCTGAAACTGCCTTTAACCTGCTAACATAACTATGACCTAAATCAGTCAATCCCTACATAATTACTATTCTGGAAGAAGTTAACAATACACTCTTGTCCTCCTGTCATATTGACCAGCAATATCTGTCTTTCAATGGAACTTATATTTGTGATGTGATAGATTTCATACGTATATATAAAAATGTGGCAAAAGATGGCAAAAAGTACTAATGAGAAATGGAAATGCCAGAGGGGACATTTTTACATTCCAGGAATAGAATCAGCTACTTTACCTCACTGGTGGTAATCCTTAGTGTGGCTCAGGGTAGATTTTCATAACCAAATGCAGTCAACCCAAGCCACTTGGGTTGCTTATAGCTTACCTTTTACATACGAGCCAACTGTGTCCTTCAGCAATGTCTTTCTAGCTACTTTTTTCTGGATTTATGTCCCAGGTTAGTTGCTCATGGTGTTCTCCTGTATTGCCCAACCAGCTTATGAGACCCAAGTTTTCTTAAACCCACAGCATCAATGAAAACACCAGGCAAGTGCAGAGAGCTTGTTCAGGTGGGAAATCAAATCACATTGTAGTCTATTTCAATTTCCCCTACCTTTGGAGCAAATACATAAATATTGTGCACAATTAATAAAAGTAATCATACCACCAGGGAGGTAAATATTAAGCTATGGCTACACTGTGTTAAACCCTGTGTTGAACGCAGGGTTTATAGCGCAGTGCACAAACCCACCACAGACAGCAATAGGTTATGACATGTTAGGTAAGGTCAGTCCAAGCACATTAGTCATACGTCAGCCCATTGATTCAAAGTGGCCAATTACGTGGCCCTAAACAGATAGAATGGGGGGGGGGGGG
>CM070036.1:71936477-71946667 GCA_036250615.1 Ptychadena robeensis | reverse complement strand
TATACACATACATATACACACACACACAGCTACAGGGGATAGATTTATTTTTTTAAGCACAGCTACACTGTAAATAGAATGTTCACCAAAGAAAGAACACATAATATGGGGAGCAGACAACCCCACATTAAAACATTACATAACCAGATGCCAGGAAAATGCTGATCTGGTGTTGCATTGCTAACTGCAGAACGTAACTGCATTCATAATTCACTTGATTCATATTAGGAATATGCTTCCTCTTCTACTATACATCACGTCATATATGTGGTAAACATGTCATCTTTTAAATGTAATATTCGTTTCGTAAAATTTATACTACATGGCTGTAAGGTAGGATATGCAGGGATTTATAATACAATCATAGTGGAATTCTGAATTGTTTCACATAGACATTAGAATGCTTCTTGGTGTGCAGGCGATATATTTAACCTTATGAAGATTATTCCCTTTTTTTCCTGCTGATACATGCTTGAATCACTCAAGGGAGGATGTTTTACCACTGGAAGTACTATTATACAAAAATAATATACAAAACAGCACACAAGTAATATACATGCATGACTTGACAATATAGACTAACCTTGATTAATATTATACCAGACCAGTCAAAAATGTCAGTCACATGACCACAAGTTCACTGTAATGGCCTTTATTGTTTTAAAATGCCCTACTACAGCTTTTCAGGTATAGTGAGGAAGCTACACACATGAGCATGACATGACCCAAATTTTTAAAAAAGGTAGCTCGCCATTGTAAAAAATAAATAAATGCACCACCTTGCACAGATATTGGTTACCACATCCCATTAGCTCTATACATAATAAAAACCCAGATGAATATTGAGACTTTATAGGTACCTACAAAGCCAATGTGGTCAACATTGACTCGAGGTACCTTAAAAGTCGCAATACTGACCCTGGATTTAAGCATCCAAAGGTAGAAACTGTCACAGGTATACTCCCAAACAGCAAAGCCAGTTTCTGGGTAAGTAGGTGTGTGAAGCTGGCAGGGGTGGTACTGGTTTGTTGGAGCTGGACGGCAGCAGTGTCCAGTGCCTCTGATACAACCGAGAAAAGTAATATTGGCAGGTTCTTCGGAAATGAATCATGGTATATATATATTACTGTATGTAATCATTTAGTTAAGTCTGTATTGTATCTTCCTGGGAACACAATAACGTTTATAAAGCTACATAAAAAAGCCCATGTGCTATCACATGGGGCAAAAATGTAAATGGACTTTAAAGGTTCTTACATCAGGAGGGTTGTTATTTCTATAATAAAGTTGGGTCATTTTGTCAAGGGAGAAAAGCATGATCTTTATTAAAGCAGTACACAAAAAGAAATCCTTTTATGTCCTTAGAAAAATAGAATAAAGAAGAGTTAAGACCCCTGTCTATTTATCTTTTGCTATTTCTATCCCAATGGGGAGATTTCCCTTACATTCCTGCCAGGAAACAAGCAGTAAACATTTCTAGAAGGAGAAAAGCAATGTCAACCATTTACATCAATCCATTTCCTTTATTATTACCATTATTTATTAGCCGTTAGCTATTAGCATACCAGAATACATACCAATTTTACTTATATAATTTTTCATGAATAGTTCCCAAAATATAATGTGGTTTAAGGGTTCAGGGTGTTTCAAGGTTTAAAAAATTGAGAGGGAATATGGCAGGTAGAAAACATTTTGTAAAAAGTATTGTAGTTATAAAGATCATTTTATGGGAGCGTAAAAGTATCTGGAAACTGGTGAGGAGGAGACAGATTGTAGAGAGGTTCTTAGGTTACAGTAAGGTGTTTGAATTCAATTGCTTGTTCACTAGCAGCCGTTAAAAAGCTTGTAAAATAAGGACAGGGAGAAGTAAATCTAGGTTTTATGAGGACAACCACAAACATACACTAACCAGCCACTTTATTAGATACTAATGGTACTTCTGGGTTGGACCACATTTGCATTACTACTTCATACAATCCTATAGTGAAGATTTAACAAGGTGCTGGAATTATTCCTCTGGGAAAATGATCACCATTGACATGACTGCTTCATTCAATCATTGAAGATTTATCGGCGGCAGGGCCATAACATGAGTCTCCCATTTTTATACATCCAGAAGATATTCTATTAAGAATATTCTATTGGTGACCTTAAAGGGCAACTTGAGTGCAGTGAACTCAATGTCATGTTTAACCTCCCTAGCGATATGCCCGAACCCAGTTCGGGCAAAGGGACGCTGCAATTAGCGATATCCCCGAACTGGGTTCGGGCACAACGTGGGAGCTCACCTGGTCCGGCCGCCATCGCTATCTTCTTAGTCGCCGGCTAGTTCCGGGTCCCGGAGAGACGTGTGATGTCACGGAGGCAGGACCCGGTCTTAAAGAAAACAATTTTTTTTTCTTTTTTTAAATCTTTTTTTTTTACTTTTGAGCTGGATTATAGAAATGTCTTTCTATAATACAGTCCAACTTGGATCCCGCTAGCAGAAACACTCCCGCTGAGCGTTTCTGCTAGTGGGATCATCTCCGGCTGCACCCGAGCCGATCCGGAAATAGCCGAGGTCTCCGGCTATTTCCGTGATCTGCTCTCGTGTGCCGATGACGTCATCCGCCGGGCAGCAGATTTTAAAGGTACAGAAATTTATTTTTTTAATTTTTTTACATTTGTTTTTATTTTGATTGGGTAAATGTTTTATCCGATCCAAATCAAAAGAAAACAAGTGTAAGCTTATAAAAAAAAAAAAAATTTTTTTTTGTACCTCTAAAGCCGGCCATAGCGCTTCAATCTCTGGCCGATTTTGCGAATGATCACCATGCACATTCGGGGTGATCGCTTGGTGATCAATCGCAAAATGAACGCGCCCACCTGGAGCAACCGTTCGTACTTGCACAAAACTTTGATCAGCCAGAGAACAAACGTTTTTCTCTGGTCGATCACCAGTACTTTGAATGGGAACAAGGGTCCCCATCCAAAGTATTGGTTGTCAAATCGTAAATGGTGTATTTAGAACGATTGACCATGGCATGATGATGTCATCATGCTGCTACCGATTGTTCGATAAATGCCCGCCAAGCATAGCGTCTATGGCTGGTTTAACCTCCCTAGCGTTACGCCCGAAGCAAGTACTGGCGCAGTCTGATCGTGAATCAAACTGCGCCTGTGCCGGAATCAGGCGCAACCGCTGGCTCTCCGTGTGCTTGCAGCATTTCTACAAAGCTGCAGGCACACAGAGCCTTTCCACCCCCATCAGCGTCATCGGTGATGCCGATGGGGGCGGAAAGGCAAAACACTGTATCACTTTTGGTACAGAAATCTGCACCTCAGTGAACCGCCAGGGAGGTTAAGAAACTGGTTTGAGATGGCCTAAGCTTTGTGACATGGCACATTATAATGCTGTGGCATTAAATAAAGTTAAATATTCCAAACCATTATGTGCTGGCTTAGGTCATTAGGATTCCCTTTGCAACCTTTACAGTCCTATGAACTTTCACATTTCCTTTCTGAAATTCTTAAAAAATTAGGTCCTGAGTACTAAGCTGTAAAATCTGAGGAACATATTTTTTTTTTATGTGTATGTGTAAAAGTGGATGTAAACTCAATATGTAAAAATGACAAAGTTATAGTTTGACTTACCTCTGAGTTGGTATGATGGTGGCTTAGGGCTCCAGGATCCTAGTGCCATTTATTTAAACATTTTCTTCTGGTGGTAAGTTAATCTGTTAATGTATAACTTTTGACTCACAATGGTGCAACAGTCTTGTAGACCCTTTACATTTTATGAGTGAGGCAGCACAGCTATACTAGCTATGTTATAAATGTGACATACAGTGTGTATACGGTAAGTCTTCCCCACTACTAATTCACAACAATAAACTTAGTTGGAAAGAGTAATGTAGCAGATGGACACTTCATCCTCATTAGTAGGAAGATGATAACATAGCTTTAAAGGCTAGAACTACTGCAAGAAATAGAGTAGCTTGCATACCATAATAGTAGAGAGAGCTGCAGGACACACAACATAACTTATCAATGCAATACCAAACCATCTTCATCTGACATTTGGGTCTTATCCTTGAAAATACACAGCAGCATAGGTTTAAACCATTTGACAGCTAAGAATAATGTGTATGTATGTGTGCATGGGGATCATACATTTTTCTACATTGTTTTAGTTTAGTATTAGTTAATATCTAAAGCACAAAAAGAGATATATCCCTTCTCACCATAACATTCATGGTTCTTTTTCTGTGTTTGGTATTCAAGTCCTACTCCCTACTCCAGAGTCATGGTATACATGTACTGCATTCATTATGGCTAACAAGCCTGAAACTGCTGTATGTACAACAGCTCTGTCCATAAGGCTAAATTTGCACTTTACATCAGCGTTTCTGGATGTGCATTTGGCTGATGGGGCGTAAAAGAATTGGAATTGCTTGCCCCATTGTCCTGAAATGAGGCTTTTTCCCTTAAGTTTTGGGATCTATGATGGAATGGGTCTCTTTAAAGAAGGCGTTACTGTGCTTTGCACTGCTCGAATCGAGGTTTTTTTTTTCATCCCTTTTCACCATAACCACCGTGGTTTTTATTTTGAGTACTAAAATCACAAATGCAAACCCTGGACTATCGGCAACAACCTATTACTGCATTTTAGTATTTCTTTGTATGCTGATATTTTACAGACCTATGTTTGCAATGTATTTAAAAATACCAACCATGTTTAACAGAAAGGCAGACATTCTGACCACATGCATGGCATATGTTTAATGTAATGAAGGGGGGAGAAGGAGGACCAATGGCTTATTTTTAGCAAGTCAACCCATTAAATAATCATTTGTGTTCTGCAAAAAAGAAATCAGCACCAGATCTTCCTGTCAACTGGAAATGTAATGTCTTGAAATGGAAAATGTTTGCCAGTTGCTAGAACACATGTTCTCTTCAATAAAATTAGGAGAACAATATATTTAATCCTGTATGGATTTTATAATTGCAGTGCAAATTTTTCCCATACTGTTATATGGCAAGCAGCTGCACACTGCATGTGGCCACCAATTGTGTTGTGTACCTGCAATATGTATGTTAGGGCTAATTATACCATGCAATGCATCTAATGTGAAAGAGCCCTGTAGCAACGTTATGTGGGCTGTCCGCTTCCCAGTCCCTGACTCTACCATACGGAGCAGTGCTGTACATAGTCAGTACTTTGTCTATGTAAAGCTGGTAGCTCAATCTGAAATACAAAGCTCCGGACTGAACGGTCAGCAGACATGCACACAATCCACTTGGCTGGCAAGCTAGATTCCTGCCTCGGGCAGACGGCAGCAAGATGTACGAGCTACCAGCCATCGGCCAAGAGTAGAAGGAGAATCACAAGGAAGACCCGCCTTTGGGTGGATCTTTCTTCTGAGTGCTTCCCCGTCGTTGCCTCCGCAGTCAAGCTTGGCAGAGGGAGCTCACAGATGGCCAATGGTTGACCCCCCCAAGGCTTAAAACTATTTGTACGTGGGAGGTGGGGGTTGGTGCGTCTAATAAGGAACAAATTTGATAAATGCACATTTAGTAAATATACAGTTATATTTTGAATTGCAAATCTTAATAGCAGAGTAGTGCAATTTAGGACCCAAAGCAAACTCCTTATGTGCTTTGAAATATTATGGAGTAAAACATTGTAAATATTTTTCTATATAGTAAAATGACAATAAAGCAACCTATCAAGTGGACAGTCATCTCTTTGCCACCTCACATTGGGCCCCCGCCCCATACTTCAGCTGCAATGGCGCTAAGTACCATGCACAAAAGTTGCCTTTTAGATACTGATGGTGTGTCATTCAATAGAAAGGTGATACTGCTATTATATTTTCCTTAGTGTCTCAGCCAGGGAGAGAGAAAAGTAGCAGATAGATGATCAATAGTCAGATAAAGCACTTTGTTTTCTTGTTTGCACCATTATTTGTAATGGCCTGAAATGGGCTTTTGTTACAGACTGCTTTTAGGTGCATATAACTTAATCTCAACTTGAGGCTTCGGAGATCATATTTAATTCACAAAAAGGTAGCTGTATCCATCTGCTAGGGCCATGTGCTGATGGCTTTTGGGTTATGTAAATAAGCTTGCATTTGAGACTCTTTGTCCAGAACTTTCTGAGATCAGATTTTGAGAATTCATTGCAAGTGTACTTGTACTGCAGTTGACCTGCCTATGCATTAACAAAGGATAAAAAAGGGACTAAAGAGATCTAATGTGATCAAAAGCCTGATGAGATCGGCCCTTTTCCATTCTTATAGACATGTATGTTGAGTGTAGTTCCTGACTATAGTCTATTGGCCCTCAGTCACATTTATTAGTTATTATTACATTGATCTAAGAAGTGCCACAGACTGCTTGTGGCCACTAACTGGATAAATTTGTTATCCTAAAACGCCAATCTCATAGCAAAGGTTTAAGCTGTAGCCGATCGGGAGGAGGGTGGTCATGGGGGGGGGGGGGGGGGGGGGGGGGGGGGGGGGGGGGGGGGGGGGGGGGGGGGGCTGCAGATCTCCTCTCCCTCTCTGGCTGTGCCTGTGTCCGTGGAAGCTGAGTGATTGCAGCTTCCACAGACAGAGAGAGAGATAGATAGATGGGAGTTCATCCATCTCTCTCTTCATTGTTTATATCAACAGGGCTCTGCAGACATAAGCAATAATACAGTTCAGATGGCAGCTCCCTGGCTTAGAGAGCTGGTGGGAAGCCAAGGCGCAACAGTTGCACCATAGGACACCAGCACTTTTTGCCCCTGGATTTTAGGGGGTGAAAAGGTGCATCTTATAGTCCGAAATACAGTACATACTTCTGAGTCTGAAGACCATTTGAACAAATTTCTGAAGCGCTCTTTAATACTTTCAACACTGCATGGTAAAACTTGTATAATCACTTGAATTTCCTGTGAACAACTTTAAAAAGTCCCCGTACACAGAAATGGATGCAGTCATGCATTTTGAAAGACAATGTGTTGCATAGGTTTTGCATAGGGACCTGTAAATTACAATCAATCTCAAGCTTACGATTGTGTTTCTTCTTTTTGGCTCAGTGATAATTAAAGGATAGCAACATGGGTGTTGGTGGTATATAGGATATTATCTTGGCACATTTTTGGCCCTTTAGTACCTATTGATCATTGTTGTCACATACTACTTGGATATTGTTGTGGACCATGTACTTCCCTCTCACCCCTTGTGTGCATATCTTCCAGTAGGATATTTAATGCCAAATTTAGAGAGCTAAAATTCAAACTTGTTCCTTAAACATGACAGTGAGTCTCCATGTCCCCCAATCTCAAGGCAGAAGAGTACTTTTGAGAAGTGGTGGAAAAGGAAATTCAAATTATGGATTTGCAGGTAATGTGTAAACAACTGCGCAATACCATTGTGCCAATATAGACCAAACTCTGTGATGGATGTTTCCAGCATCTTATTAAATCCATGCCACTGAGAATTAAAGCAGTTCTGAAGGCAAAAGGTGATCCAACCAGGTACTAGCATGGTCAACCTATTAAAGTGGTCCATGAGTATTTTAACCATTATATAAAGTCAACTTGTGAGAATCATCAGTATAGTACAAACAAATTGAATATTTCTGAACTATTTGTTAAAATGTGAAAAAAATACCATTCATTAAAGTCATAATGTACATTAAAATAAGACAAAGCTATAAAAGGTCAAGTAAACAGTGAAATGGTCTTACACAAAAGATATTAAAATATAAATATGTTATATTTGTAGTTGGGATCCTGACATGTAATAAAATAACAGACAATATATAATTTTTTTCGCACAGGCTGTAATACAGAAGAATGAAAAACAGACAGGACACGTAGGCAACTAAATGGTTCAGCGCACTTGAAGCCCACAGGGTAAAACGTTTCAGAAACAGAGTAAATGAAACATACCAATAAGATTCCAGTCATGAAGCTCTAATATGTCCCTGAACAGGTAGGAGGAAAACAGTTCAAGTCCCTTCACACAGAAATGCTGAGGGAAACAGAGAGTTTGTATATTAGTACCTGAACTACCATTAACCCCTCGCAGGGGAACAGTACAGGGCAAGAAGGTAATGGAGTCAACAGAGATTTAACTGAGGTATATGTAAACCCAATAGCTCAACTCATACAGTCTTGCACACATTATCATAACCTTAAAAGTCTTTTGCAATGTTTTTTTTCTTAAATCAGTATCTTATAACTATTGTTCTTGGCATCTAATTGTGGTCATGCATTACCAAACAGGTTTGAGACTTTATAAGGTCATTTTGCAGGAAGTGGGCACCAAGTTGGCATCAACCATCTGAACAATGCAACCACTTTTAAACAACATGTGTTACAAAAAGTCTGCAGGAGATAAGCAATGAATAATGCTGAATCAAATATGGGAAAAAGAGAATTGAATTTGCAAAAGAGCTTGTTCTTTTCAATCCACACAGCGTTAACTATCTCCCTGTCATTGAGTTAGGGTTTACATATTCTTAACAGAGATGTTACACCAAACACACCATCATTTTATACAGAATAACAAATCACATCATAAGGCAGTAGTTCCCAAACTTTCCTTGCAGGGCCTCCCTTTCTATTTAGGAAAATATGGAGCCCCCCTCCCCATTCAAACACAAGGTTCGCATGAGGGCTTTGTGCCCCCCCCCCCCCCCCCCCCCCGATTGGGAACCACTGTTATAAGATATCCCCACAAATAAATTTATAGAATTCCAGTGGTCACATCACATCTACAAAATATCATCTAAAGCATTAACGTTTTATGAATTCATGACATTGCCCAAAAAAAATCAATGCCCAATTTTATTTTCAGAAACAATATATTTTAATACCCTGACAATGGACATGTGTGCACTTTTCACCTACAGTCTTTCATTTATGTTAGAAAGGGTGTTTAGTTAAATGCCAAGCTTTGCAGTTTCCTATTTCTAGGACACTGAACTGTGCCTTTCCTGGAATTTAAATTATGGACAGAAAAAGAAACAGAGAATAGGGTGACTAAAAGAAGAGATGACTAACATATGTCTGACACAGATAAGGTTACATAAGATAAACCGTGTTTATAGGATATTGGGACCATGAAGTGTCAGTGCCTTCAGATTACTTTCCAGACTGGTGTTCTTTAGATGCTATATCCAATAAAAGAGGTAAGCAGAAGTAAAAGCACATCTGCTGCATTTTAATAGATTACTGTAGGGATATTTTTACTGTATCTTCTCCTGTATGTAAATTATTAATGCATAGACTGCACCAACGGTACTACCCAAAAAGATGGTGGAATACTGGAGGCAAACTGCAACATTTGGTCAATTACAGTAAAGCATATTTTACCTGGTTACCTTGTGTATATGTCATTATATGAAAACAATCTGTGTCATTAAAAATCTTAAAAAAGCAAACTTAAAATATGAAACTGCTGATCTATGCCCCTGCCTAATTCTCGATTTTAGAGATGTCAAATTCTGCCCCACTGTATCCTGTTCTTTTCACCCTATAAGACACTCCAGCTGATGAGACTCACCATCAACAGATCTGTCTTAAAAATTATTTTTTAAAAATCTAACTCCATGCTCCGACTGGCAGTGTGGGAGTTAAAGGAGACGGGGAAGATATTCGCTTTCCCTTCCCCGCTCTGCTATACAGAGAGAAGATCTTCTCTCTGCTACTGATGTGTGTGTATGTAGAGCCGAAAGTTTGTACAAAGCTCCAGGCTGACATGCATGCAGCTTGTTATCCCTGTCCCAACCTAGCAGATCTATTTACCGCTTAGTCGGGACAAACATGTATGCACACAATCGGCCCAACTAGCATTACTGTTTCGCCACGATGGTAGCATGGAGCCACCAGCCATCAGTTGAGAGCAGGCGGAGAAGCAGTAGCTTAGTGCTTGGCTGGGGAGACAAAGGGCACATTGAATGCACAACCGCCTGTGGCCGAATAGTCTTTTGGCCAAGGGTGGAGAAGCATTTGCCACTTTTGGGGAGGAAAAAACAGTAATTATTTTTGGCCTGCAGGACTGTTGTTCTTATTTTATTTAAGAAATGAATGGCACATATGTGTCTTTTACTTGGCATTTTATTTAAATTATATTTAATATAGTATAACGCTTATTTGCTTGGTCCAGATTTGATGTTTAACCTCCCTAGCGGTTGAGACGAGTCCAGCTCGTCCA
>CM070036.1:71923321-71936377 GCA_036250615.1 Ptychadena robeensis | reverse complement strand
TATGGTGCGCTTTTGGTACAGAAATCTGTACCTATGCAGTGCGCTAGGGAGGTTAACCACAACTTAAAATTGTCTGCATATAAAAAGATTTATCGGTATATGTGATGAGAGCAATTGTTGATTTTAAGTATATAACTTATTCAACTTATTCCATTTTCAAGAACCCTATTAAATGGGATTCATAAAATAGTCGGTACTGACAGACTTGACAGGAGATAAAATAGGTTCAGATGGGGTTTTCTCCATCTTCCCATGATAAAAAAAGTTACATTATAGTTTTTTAAATGGAAGCGAAAGCATAATGTATACACACAGATTAAAAGTAAGACTGACCTGGGCTGAGTTAAAAACATTGCTGAAGGTGTGAATTAACCAAACTTAAGGTGCATGGTTCAATTGCATGGTTCAATTTGCAACAAACCATGCATGGTTCAATTTGCAACAAATCGATCGTCAATCCGATCGAAGTATTCAACCACTGAATCGTATATATCAATTGTAATTAACTGACACACCACACTGAGTGTTAGATCTTAAACATTTTCATTTCTACAACAGCAGCCTCAAGATAACCTAACCTATGCGGAGTCATCATAGTGGTCTGACTACAGTCAAAGTGACAAATGAACGGATCGGGGTTTATTACTTGGGCGGGAGGTATGTGGTCTCTCTATGCAGTCTCCGCTGCATCATACTTTCACTACGATCACATTCAAGCACACTACCTATCATGACAACTTTTTTTTCATGGGTAAACATTTCCATTACTGAAACATCAGCCTCAAGATAACCTAACCTATGCATAGTAATCATAGTGGTCTAACTACAGTCAAAAAAAGCATACATACAAACATCGTATTCTGCCGACCAATAGAGAGAACAGTATGCTAATTGATTGGAGCTAATCACAATTGGTTGGGACAAGTAATAGTATTTAATTTACACTCAATGTGGTAGCAATCAATTAAAATTTTCCAACAGGTCCGATCAAATTGACAATTAAAATCCAATTGAAACTATCGTTCAATGTGGACATGATTCAATTTTCAATCGACCGACCAAAATAATCGATCGAACTAAATCGATTGAACATTGAACCATGTATGGCTAGCTTAACACTATCCACTATTTTGTTTTATTAAAACAGAACAGCATATTCTGACATTTTCCCCGATCTCAAGCTTTAATTCCTCAGGTGACCGGGCAGAAGAAAGCAAACCCATTTAGCATGGCTATGAATACAGAAGTCTAACTTCCTCAATGACAACTAGACTCTCAGAATACAATGTAGATGCTGAAAAAGTTATGTAGAACATGTGACAGCACCGTGCCAATCATCTTTTAGGTAATAAACCTAAAACCTCAAATAAGTTAGGCAGCATACTTGTTGGAGATCCTGGTGGATGATCAGAAAGGGCTCATTTGCACGGTAGAGTTTGTAACTGCCCGTTAAACGGACAATTACAGGAACCGCCTAGGGAACGTGACATGAGGCGTTCCCCAGGCAGTTATTAGTTGGTTGCTCCATAGGATTAACATAGGGGCAGATGTACCGTTTATGCCGGCGTATAAGACGACTGGGCGTATAAGACGACCCCCCAACTTTTCCAGTAAAAATATAGAGTTTGTTATATACTCGCCGTATAAGACTACCCCCTCTTCCAACGCACACCAAATGAAAAAATTTATGTCTACTCTTTCAACCCACAGATCTCCAACACCCTTAGAAGTCTGATCTTTTTTTGTATTAGTAAGGATAGGATAAGTGAAAGCATGTATGCAGCAGAGTAGTGCTTTATGCTAATAGGGAAGCAATATTTTATAGGGGGCTATTAGTAGGAAGGATTATGCTCAGGGACCTGAACATTTGCATGGATATAGTCTTAGGGGTTAACTAGTAAACCACAAAATTCCAAGGTTCTACCATTCAGGGATTTGAAGATATATGTGCTCAATGTAGGCAAGTTAAATGTTGCATATAGGAGTAAATCACTGGCCATGAAAAAGCTAAAGTGCTAAAAGCTAGAGTGGTGAAACTCTGGTGAGCATTACTGACCCTGAAAGTTTCATCATTATACTATAAATGGTTTTCCTGCTATGAATGTTCAAAGTTACAGCAGTCTACAACAGAAACAGTGTGTGTTCTCTGTGGAGAGCGTCCTGTAGCCATGGTAACACTGCTCACTCGTTCTTACAATGTAACAATGTATCTCTGTAGCCAGCGCGCAGCTTCAGGCAGCACGGATTCAGTAACCGGCTGCCATAGATGGTCCCCTGTACCCCCCGGCCTGCGGCACCCGGCGTATAAGACGACCCCCAACTTTGGGCAGGATTTTAAGGTACTGAAAAGTCGTCTTATACGCCGGCATATACGGTACTCTAAAGGAACAAAAAAGGCAGCCAAGTACATGGTGTTGGGGAAATATGAAAGCAAAATCGGTAACTCAGTCCCCTGCACAGGCAAAGCACATTGGGCAGCTGAATGACCGGAGATGAGGAGAAAGCACTGAAATTTAAATTATTTGCCAAGTCTGATATATTCCACATCTCAATGTGGAACATTGAGATGTGGAATATATCTCAAAATAGCAGACAGGTGGATGAAATTATTATCCCTTTCACACAGAACATTAACTGGAGTCCTTCTTTAATGAGTGAGTTATATTCCGTATTAATTGCTCTGGTTGTCAGGTCTGCTTCTACAAAAAAAGCGTTAACTCTGCCTAAAGGCTACTATAGACCATGCAGCCACAACTATAATAAAGGCCATGAATCGCTGGCTCTGATTTTGTCCAAACTGACCAACAAAATATTTTCTATTTGAATGCTGCAATTATCCGTTTTCATTTGCACGCAGTGGTTTGCTGTAGCCAAAAAAATATCTGCAACCTCTGAACTGTAACCAGTAATTTAAGAAGCAGATGGACCATCACTAAAAAGCTGCAAACCAGTGAAACCCTTCCCAGTCGGGCGTCGTGAACGATTGCTAACATTTTTAGCTACAGATTAGCCTTATTTAGAGAGGATCATAGCCACCCCGCTTCTATAGATCATTATGAACCTTGTGCAAGGAAGCTTATTTAAAAACAAACAGATTTCCCCCCCCCCCCCCCCCTCTAAACTCCCACCATGCAAATTACATCCAATTCAATACACCTCTGCTATGTTTAGCGCGACAAAGATGCATTGTTAAGCATCTGTACGCACATAGGCAGCCAAGCATGACAATAAGACTACGTTAAGACTAGCAGGTTCCCCGCTGTACTTTATTGCTAGTTTGCCAACATTACGACAGATTCAATAGCAGACAATGAATCATTTTGAAGTCTGCATTCATCTTATTTAGAAATGTCATTCTAGACTTTTTAAATATTAGGCAAAACAAAATAGCAAGCATAAAAATCAGCGAGGAGGATATGATGTTTGGACAAAAACGTACAATGGGGTAATATGAAGAGAAAATGAGATTGTGCTAATATAATAACGTTTGCTTCATTAGGCTTTAATTATACTCTGCGTGCAGCACTGTAGTTGTCCATGTCTATTTGAAAAAGCAAGATTGTCATCTCCCCTGAAGCTATGTTAAAAGCAATAAACATATCTTGCAACACTGTGCAACAGTGTCATTTTTTTCCTGACTACAATAAAATCTGGAGAATAACTGTGCATTTCCAGGTCCTTTCTTTTTATAATGAAAGCCAGCCCTAAGTATTTATTCATAACTTTGTAGGAGAGGTTGGCAGCTAAACAAACACAGGGGCGCGCTAATATTGAAGCCATTCCGTCTATTACAGGTGGCTTCCATTACCACGTTCTGAATGACCCTCTCTCCACACACTATTAACTAAAGAAAGAATTACCCATAATGTGAAAAACAGTCCTGCAGGGTATTGTGACCAATGCAATATGGCAGATATGTCTTTTAAATGGATGGTAAGTTATAGGACCGTGCAAGAACACAGCAATGACCATTTCAATTTGAGAACTGGGGGAGAACTGAAGGATATTTCATACACTGCAAGCTTTTATATTCAGAAACAGTGCATTGTAAACTGAAAAAAAAATCCTCTCTCGTTCTGCTGAATGTCACCTTTTTAATTCATTTAGATGAAACAGACAAGAACAAATGGACTGTACCCTAAGAGTGGAGTGAGTAAATTTGCTATTGACTTGCTTGCAGAGGCTGAAAAAGAAGGTGCTGATATCATAAAATGCATATGTGTGTCCTGCCCATGAACTGCCTCAATGTCTGAGATGAGGTAGAGTTGTGACCCTCTAATTCACCTGCAGCCTGTGTATCCCGATGGGTTTTAGCACCGTCAACAACAGTGAGCTGGCAGGACATCAAAGGATGAAGCTGTAATGAAGGTGGTAGGAGAGGATTCTGCTACTTATTACAAAATCCATTCCTGTTTCTTTAGAGCTCTGATATCAGGGGAACAGCAATAAAAATGTGCACGCACCAAATTGCCCAAGTCCATGTTTAATCAATTAAATATCAGGAGGATGACAAAGGCTTGCTAGACTCCAGCCATAAAGGGGTTACACACGTGTTTCCTTACCTCAGGCATCATTTCCTCAATGAAATGAATTGTGTAGTCAATGTTAAACCGGATTACTTTGCACAAGGGAATCTGAAAAGCAACAAGAACAGCAATCATTTTTAAAGGATAACGCAAGACTGCAGCATTTCTGAGAGCACTTAGCTCCAAATGAAGGCAGTGTATAAAACAAAGAGAGAAATAAGTAGTGTAGAATGAGAGATGGACTTTCATCCACTGCAAATGTCAGCCATTGTATCATGGTAGAACTAGATCACCATCTAGTGGGCCATATGGGTTTAGAGTGTATAAGAAACTCATATAATCCAGAACATTTGGTATTTCTTAATAAGAAAATAATAAATAAAGAAATCAATTCAATCAAAGAGGGACACATCTGTAACGAGCATAAGTGGTAATTTGTCCGAAACAATAGAGTGGAATTTTAGTTTAGGTCCTGGACAAGTAAATATGTGTAAGATCTGTAGGCTATACTACATTATCCTTTGACAAACAAATCTCTTTACTAGTACATACACACACTGCCCACTTTACTGGTTTAACTGGTTAACACATATATTTAGCCATTCAATCACATGGTAGCAACTCGTCAATCACATGGTAGCAAGTGCATTCAGACATGGTCAAGATGACCAGCTTAAGTGCAAACCAAGAACCATAGTTAAGGTCTGAGTGCCTCTGAATATGACATTTCAGAAACAGCTGGTCTACCGAGACTTTTACAACTCTCAAGGGTTTACAATATAAATATATATATGAAGTCGTAGTTCTCTGGGCAAAAATTACCTGTTTAAGCCAGAAGTTAGGATAGATTGGCTAAACTACAATTGAATGATGACAAGAACACAAATTACTAGTTACAACCGAGCTATATAGAAGATAAAATCTAAATAGAAGATCATACTAGATGCCACTCCTATTAGGAATAAGCAGTGATTTTCTTGATTTCTGATGCAACATTTGAATGGTAAGGGCATAGTTTGCCATAAACAACATGAGAGCATCAATCCATCCTGCCTTGTATTAACGGTTAAAGCTGGTGGTATAATAGTGTTGTGGCTTTTTTTCCTTTCTTTCTTGAGCTTACTGATCATATTTAAATGCCACAGTCTACTTGAGTACTGTAGCTGACCTTGTCCATTATTTATTGACTGCAGGGTACTTATCTGCCGAAAGCGGCTTTCAGGAAGACAACATAGCATGTTATAAAGCTCAAATGTTCTCAAAAGGGGTTTGGAACATGACAACAAGTTTACAGCACTGATAAACCACCAGTGTCACCAGATCTGAATCTATCTACAACAATCTTTAACAACTGCATGAAATAATACCAGCACCACATTGAACCTGTAAAGAAAGGAGTTGGTCATCATTGTACAGAATCAATCATTGTATTAAGACACCAACTTGCTTGTTGGGTTTGATGGGAAAAATATACCAACCCATAGAGCAATGCTCCTAAATGTTGTTTTTGATGTAGATGCAATGGGAACTGTATCATCAGATCATCAGAAAACAAAATGAAGGAATTTAAGTCTATCAGCTGCGCCCCCCCTTTAAAGAGGTAAGGCTAGGGCTCCATTATGCGCTGACCGCAGCGCATCCAATGAGCGCAAGCCCCCCTTTTTCCATGTCATCTGATAACACTGCCTCTTCAAATAAACGGGCTGACATATAGCAGGGTTTTAACACATAGTGGGGTCAAAGCCTTAGAGTACAAATGCCTAATATCCAGTATGGTCAGTGGTCTCTATGAAGTGATCTTTTCCCCATGTCCGACATTCCATGCCTTTTTAAGCTCCCCATAAACCTTTAGATCACTCCATACAATTTCCTTTAGATCTACCAACAACTATGTAGTATAGTGGCCTCCCTGATAGTATACATAGTAATTGCAAGGATTTGAAAGGTCCTTATATTACATTGTTTAGGTAGAAGAAAAGTTGATTGTACAGAAATTGTATGGAAAGATTGTAAGGTGTATGGGGGGCCTTAAATCGTGTGTGGAGGACACTATGTTGATAGAGGAAAATTTTACCAACAACAGTACAACAGGGATGGCTAACATTCTCAAGGTCCCCTTAGGTTAGTAGTCAGTGGCAGCAATCCCTTACATCCTATACTGTATACATAAAGTTACGAGGCAGAGGAAAAGGAAAAGCTTTTGATTCAGAAATTACAACATTATCTTTAGTGCAAACTTTTGTCATTTAAGGTACAACTTGGACACAGTTAACATTTCAGACCCTCTCTGATAAATCTTTATTTTCCGTCTTAAGTACAATTCTATGCTATTTTTAGAACATTGCCTTTTCATAACGCGTTGGAGCTCAACAACAAAAATAAAGTACGGACGCCCCCATATTTTTTATTTTTTTTTGCATTCACCAGCATTCTCTACCGAAGTCAAAAGGAAGAAAGAAAAGGGAAAGGTTCCACAATGCAATAAATCAAAGCCGATTCACACAAGCTATTATAATCAATGCAATTTAAATATAAATTCCTATAACAAACCAAATTAACAACTATAGTAAACTGAAAAAGTATGGGTCACTGAACAAAGAATATGACTAAGAATGAATACTAAAATGAACTCTAGTGATGGCATATGTCAACTTTATAATTTAAAGTACACACTGCATATTTTACATTTCACACTTTATACATTATATATTTTAGCATTCTTTAAATTGGCTAATTAAAAAATTGTGCATGCATGTCTACATAGAAATCGTTAACTTCTAAATTATTCATATTTCATACTATAGACAAGCCAGTGACAAATGCCAGATACCATATATATAGTGATACTCTACTTTATTTCCTGAGCCATTATAGTCGTCTGCATGCCCTGCTGCTTTGGGCCTCATTGTACATTCTGTAGCCAGTCTGGGCGACTCTGTCTGCTATAGTTTCATAATCGGCAATGAAGCTGGGAGTATAAGGCTAAATTTACACTGTTGTTTCCCAAGCTACCATACGCACGTGTTTTTCTCTCGATCGGCTTAAAAAAACAACAACAACTTTTGTTTGAAAGCCTATTCCTTTTTACCTGTATCAAACCATCAAATCAATTGCGATCAATTTCGTTGTTACATTTCAGTAGATCATACAAGTATCTTACAGGTTTACTTGGTATTTTGGTGGTATTATGGAGCATGCGCACAGAGCTAAGGAAAGGAGTCAAATGGTTTTCAATCAAATCACACTGTGTAGCAGGGTATTATAATGCTGGCATTTTTTTTAAAGAAATTGTCTGGTCAAACACCTGGTGATCGCCAGCATAGGTGATCGCTAGCACAGGTGATTAATCGCCTAAGTGGGAACATAGCCTTAGGAATGAGACAATGGTAGGCCAGACTGAAGAGGTGGGTTTTCAGGGCAAGTATATTAGTGTATATTAGAATAAAAATGGGGGGTCTTTTTGAAGGCAAAAAATCTTACTGGTAGGTAACATAGCTCGAATCTGCTCGAACCACAAAGCTTTTTCTGATTTAGATATCTATCTATATTTAGATAATTTAATGACTTTTTATGTTTTCACTGGCCCGAGAACTTAAGTAATTTACCATTACATGTTTATAAATTGTGCAATTTTACTTAGTTAAAGTACATCTTAACCTCCCTAGCGGTTGAGGCGAACCCTGTTTGTTAGCTGAACAGGGTCCTCTCAACCGCAGGGGAAGCCGGCAGCGGGGAGACCCTATGCCTCCCCGGAAAACTGCAGCGATTGTCTTCATCGCTGCAGCATTTCCGGGGTTGCGGCATAGACCTCATAGGAGCGCCGGCTTTCCCTCTCACGCAGCTGGTGTCAGTAATGACACCAGCTGTGTGAAGAGCTCCGGAGAGATACCGGAAATGACAGGCAGTGTACTGTGTACCCTGATTGCCTGTATCGCGCCGTTGTAAACGGCGCAATACGGGCAGTGTGCTAGGGAGGTTAATTCACTTAATGGGCTCGATGTCCCTTGCATTATACAGATGAGCTGACAAACAAACCCAAACCTTACCTGTAATGAGTAAATCCGGATTGTCCAACGTCCGAAATTGATGGGTGTAGTTCTGGGAGACAGATGACTAATATCTCTCTCCCAGCATCAGTGAGAACGGTAAGTACCCTCCGGCGTATAAGACGACTGGGCGTATAAGATGAACCCCAACTTTTCCAGTTAAAATATAGAGTTTGGTATATTCTCGCCGTATAAGACTACTTCCAACGCACACCAAATAATGTATGCCTACTCTGACTTTTAACCCACAGATCTCCAACACCCTTAGAAGTCCAATTTTTTTATATTAGTATTTTCCTTCTCAATTTGACACCCCTATCTGCAACCATTGATAGTTAATAATGTTTCCCTGCAGTTATACAACTGACATAAATTGTATACATTTAACAATAAAACAGCTTTAATCTCAATCTCCCTGCAATACCAATTTCAGATTTCAAGGTTGTACATCATAGGGTTTTAAAGATCTGGGTGTTCATTCAAACTGGGGGAGTGAGGGGATGCATGTAGCAGAATAAGCCATTATAGTCTTATAGAAGAGTTATTTGATAACTAACTTCTTTGCAGGAAGCGTTGAAGCTAGGGGCATGACATTTTGCATGAATGTAGTCTGAGGGGTTAGCTGGTAACCCCCAGAATGTCAAGGTTCTACCATGCAGGGTTTTAAAGATCTGTGTTTAAATTCTGATACGTGAAAGCATGTATGCAACAGAGTAGTGCTTTATGATCATAGGGAAGCAATATTTGATAGGGGGCTTTTAGTAGGAAGGATTGTGCTCAGGGACCTGCATGGATATAGTCTTAGGGGTTAACTAGTAAACCACAAAATTTCAAGGTTCTACCATGCAGGGTTGCAAAGATATATGCGTTTAACATAGGCAAGTTAAATGTTGCATATAGGAGTATAGCACTCTGGTGATGAAGAAGCATTTCTGATAGCCGGACTTAAGCTGAAATTTAACGTACAAGTGTTGTAGCTAGAGTGGTGAAACTCGGGGTGTAAGTAGTAGTAGGTGAGCATTACTGACCCTGAAAGTTTCAGGATTATACTATTAATGGTTTTTGTGCTATGAATGTTCAACGGTCACACAGGTGTTGGTTTTGCTTCTACAGCACAGTGGAGAGGGTGTGTCCCCTCCTGTGTTTTTTATTGGCTGGGATGATGGAGAAGCAACCCGTAGCCATTGTAACACTGCTGTGAAGGAGTGGAGAAATCTCTTTCTTCCGATGTCATTCTCCTTCTGCTTCTGTCGGCCAGCACGCAGCCCATGGAGCATAGATCTGGGGAGCAAACCTACCGGCTCCCCTAGATGGTCCCCTACACCCCCCTGCCTGCAGCACCCGGCGTATAAGACGACCCCCGACTTTTGCACACGTGTTCCTGTGTTCAAAAGTCGTCTTATACGCCGGAAAATACGGTATGTGTTTTTTGTGTAGCATTTTAGCATGCTTTCCAACTGCTGACAGGTGAGTATTATGTTTATTTAATGTATGTTTTTTTAGGTTAAAATCTATGTAGATGGGCTTTCACCATTAAAAATGAACATCAAGAGGCCATTCATGACACTGCAATAATAAACAGCTAGGGAGGATTAAAGTTAAAAAAAACTCCATGGGAACAGCAGATAAATAGTTTTTTTAGGATCAAGAAGCATTTAGTGGTCAGTTAAAATTTTATGTTTTTTTTTGTATATGTGCACTTAACTACACCACAGCTTTATAGTATTGTTTGTGTGCATACATGAGTTTTTAAGCTTACAATTTTCAGAATATATTTACGTTTCCATTTTAAGAAAACTATTAAATCAAGCAAAAATTGTGTCTAATGCCACAGTCCAAATCTGTAACCTGGCAAACTAGTAACATGGTGTTATTGAGTGGGCTGTAAGAAAAGTCAATAACTGGGACACACACATGTATGTCTAAGCACTTTCAAACCCATGTGGATGAGATGAGCCGTGATACAGGTATCGTTTTCACAAGTTGCTTTGTCGATCTTTACGTGAAGAAACAAGTAAACACACATAATTATTCTCTAAAAGAGTGAGAAACTAACTTGTCTACACAGCTAGAAAAAGTTATACCTCCTACACGTGGAACAGTGCTGGGGTGAAAAGGGTGCTTTGTTTATTAGTTATTCTGCAACTATTTAGCTTCCTGGAAATGTGAAGTGTTTAAGAGGACTAATATTTAATGGAATATCGACAGCATGGATCAACAACACACACTATGCTCAGAATGTCAAATGAAATGTTATTTCTATAATACATCGCAGCAAATGGATAACTGAGAATACGCTTAATGTTAGTAGAAGTCCATGCACAAGAGCCCAGATGTAATAAACAGTGTTAAACAGATTACGCTGAATCTAATATTCATTTACAGCAAATAATCACAACTTACTGTCTCTCTGGAACTCTCAGATACTGACAATGGGGAAGGCTGCGTATAAGTGAGTAATTGGGTTATATTAGACCCTTCTACACTATATCATATAAGGAAAACAAATTCATCTGTTTCTTCTAGGCATTTTGTTTTAATATTCAATAAAGTTTTTTTTGCACAGGCAAATAGATAGTCCCTTTGGTGCGATGATTAATGTTAAAGAAAGAATAGCTGACAAACATGCAACTCTGGTTGTGCAGTAGGGGCCACTCTGTACACAGTGGACTGCAGAGGATGCAGGGGAGCCTTTATGGCTGCTCACACAGTGTATTGTGGCACGGGCAGCTCTGGTTGATTAAATGGGGCAGTAGGGGCTGCACTTCATTCATTCTCAGTGGACAGATGAGAGTGGAACATGAAGAATTCAATGGTGGATGCAGCTACTATTCACGTAAACAATATAATAATTATACACTGCCTGTCCAATGTTTTTTTTTCCATTTATCAGCATATGTAATAATCTAGACTTGAAAATGTTTCAAGTGTATCTCTGGAAGATCAGTATGTCACCACAAACTGTATGCAATCCTTTGCCTGAACAAACAAATTCATATGTATTACACGTCGTTGCAAAGAGGGGATCACATGCTCTGTAAATTTATTGGCTCTCTGCTAATTCATTAACATGCACAGACAAATATGGGATAATTACTGTGAACGTAGCCATGTGTTCCCTGTGGGCTCTCTTGGAATGAAAATTAACTGAACTGGTTCCCTATATCTTAAATTTTATTTTACAAGAATGGTTATAAAAGCTGCCAATATATCAACAGTAATGGTTTGAAACTAACTAACCCGCACGTTCCACAAATTAAGCAGATTTCACAAATTAAGTATACAGATACAGATCAAAGAGCATTTTATCTGTAAAAAGACGCTGCTTTAGAATTTGTACTGAATGACGGTAGCATTACAGCACTGTCCATATCTACAGTATAGAGATTAATAACTTTTACAAATGTCCATAAACATACCAAAAGACATACTGTATATGGCTTTAGCCCTAAGCAAACATTTCTCCATACTCCAGGGTTATGCAAATGTTTAACAAGTAAACACCAATTGTGTAGAGATGGCAAAGACAAAGAAGTGTGACAAGCCAGAAAATGCAATTTTCTTGCAAAAACTGAAACCTATTTGGCTACTTGATTTAACCTATAGATTGTAAACTTGGAGCTGATTTACTGGTATTGGCATTTTTAAACCTCTACCAGAGCATGACTTAAAGTACAGCCAATAGATTCACAACTGGCGATATAAGAAAAGGTCATGATCATTCAGACATCACTGTACATACTAAGCATAAATATGTTAAGCCATATGATCAACCAAAATTTCCCAAAGATCCTGGGTGATATTTACCAAAAATGGGGAAAACATATTATGTGAACTAAAATGCATTTGTTTGTTTACGGTTTAGCCCAATTTAATATAATTAAGACAAAGACTCCTCAATTTCATTTCACCTATGGTCATTCACAAGCCTACCGATTTGAGAGTTGTTTCGTCATGTACATACAAAAGCATTAGTGTATGTTGTGATATATAGAAAATCTTGGTATTTAGTTAATTGCCGTATTTTTCGGACTATAAGACGCTCCAGATATATAGGACGCACCCTATACTTCGTAGCATCTGATGGCTGAAAAATATTTTGGCTTTCTCATACTCTGCTGGCCGGAGCTCCGTGTTCCAACTGGCACAGTAGAAGTTAAAGCGGACCTACCACCAGAAGTACACAATGGCACTAGAAGTGTTGATTATAGGGGGGACAGCATAACCCCCCCCTCCCAAAAAAAATTACCTGCAATGAGTAATTTTAGAAGATCCCTCACTTCCTGGTCGGGGCGTGGTGGCCAAGAACTCTGAGCGCAGCATTTGTTGGGTAATTCTGTTATTTTAGCTTTCCATTCAAAGTATATTGAGGAAAATTCCCATAGAAGACCATTGAACGCCCTTAGTGGCCACCAGTGACATTACGAGCTAAGAAAGATAATGGGTAGTTGCGCACAACCTTTAGCAGTGATTACACAGCTATA
>CM070036.1:71911414-71923221 GCA_036250615.1 Ptychadena robeensis | reverse complement strand
GGGGCTCAATAGGAACAATGGGACGCGTTTCGAGAAGAACTCTTTTTCAACCATAGGTGAACGCTATGGTTGAAAAAGAGTTCTTCTCGAAACGCGTCCCAATATGACCATAAGAATATTGAGGAAATGAGTGAATAAACCTTTAGTACTGGCTAATCAACAAAACCATACATTTTAGAGACCGATCGAGATATAATAAAACAAGCAGCCATACGAATAAATGCACACCAAAACATGACAAAACATTGCTCTAAATATTTGGCCACTGCAAGCAAACTGCAGCATCCCTTGAACAAATAAAAGTAGAATAGTATAATTGGGTTGGCACTATCAACACTCAATAAAATTAGCTTGTAATACAGTACAATTCACGATTTTATGTAATGTCTGCAGTACAGTGCTTGTTCTATAAATCCCAGGAAGTAATGTAGCTTTACAATTGTGTTTAGACAAAAAAGTAAGCTATGCATTTTTAAATATTCTTTAATTCTAAGTTACTAAACAAGCCAAGAATTAAAAAATATGAAATAAAAAGTGATCTAAAAAAATTCTGAGTACTCTTTTGCAAATTTGAACTGAATTTTTTTTTTATCTTGCAATAAAATCATTAAAATTGCAAAGATAAAAATACACGACTATAATAAAAGGTCATTAAACAAAGATGTATAGGATTCTTGAAGCCACAATATCATCAAGATTGTTTTACATACATAAATCTATGTAAGAGCAGCTATAAAGGAGGGTCAATCGTATAAATTCCAAACACATTAGTACAAAAGACTATAAGGAGAAACAGTTTTATAACATCCAAGGGAAGGCAAAATCAGAAATTCTATGTGTGCCGTGGCCAAGAACTAGCAGAACTAGTCTGAATATTTATAGAGGTTACTGCCGTGTTAGCAGCAGAATGGTCCAAACTTTGGACTAACAAAGGTTTTAAAGCAAAAGCTTCCTCATCGGTTAAGCCTTTCATCATAGTTTCCAAAGTATTATAGTGAAATTAAATAGGTCACCTTTTACAGCGTACCAACCTTACCTGAAGTGTATCTGATGGTAAATGGGCTTCTATTCTAACGAATAACTCAATATGCCTGCACGGATAATCTTCTCTGGAAATCCTGGGAGTATTATAGCTTGCATGGAGCCATGTAACGCTGCAATCTGCTATACTCAACAAGCTACCCATCACAGGAAGGTTGAAAAGGGTGACCAGGTTTCACAAGGAGATCCCTAAAGGTTCTGCTTGCGAGTGACCCCCACAACGACCACCCTACTGTTCCAGAATTTCAGCCTACTTTAGTGACTCCAAAAAAAGCTCAAATGAATACTAAAACCAGAAAGAGTAAAAAAGATACTTCTTGGAAAAAAATTTCAACTAGCTGAAAAAGTATTGCTCTTTGCATAAATCAAGTTCAAAATTAAAGTCAAAATTTATGCAAAAGCTATTTTGTAGACCAATACTTTCTTTTTTGTAGTATACCCTCAACCCTTCTCTACATCCCCAGGAAGTTTGGTGATTACACTCAGGAGCTTGGTTATTAATTTACGTCAAACTAGTCAAATTTTCTGAAAAAAATTTTTGTTGAGCAGGATCAACCACTCCATGTGGGATCAAACGAAAAACCAATCTGTGTATGGCCAGCTTTACCTTTCAGACTCACTCTGCACATGGCATACATGTTCTAACTCAGGCTTGTACATTTTTCTAAATATAAATACACATGATAACCTAATCACCATACCCATGGATCAGAACAGTGGGTATGGTGTCCTTGGAGATGCTATCTCAACACTAAAATCCCATTTATCACATTTTCCTACATTAAGTTTAAAGGATTTAATAGGTTTTGTAGGGGTCCAACCTCTTAAAACTGTTCCTGAGCAGGATTTAAAATAATATATTGTAAACATCAACCAGTCGTCAGAAAATATATCAACTCACCTAAAGCAGAGACAATGTACTTTCTAAACAAAAAATACTAGGGCAGGGGTGGGTAAAATTTTTGCTTGTGGGCCACAGTGTTTATATTTTTATATTGGGCAGAGGAGCTGGACAAATAACCTGTAAGGGTGGTTCAGTCCAAGTCCTCTGGGGAATTTAAACAGATTACATAAAAAAAAAATCATATTGCCAAAGAGGTAAAACTTTTTGAAAAAAAAATAGCTTTGGATAGTAAACTTAAACATTCTATTAAAGACATGTGCATGTCCTCTAGACGACCATAACAATCATCATCTAGGCGTTATCTCCACTTATCGCAGGTAACGAGAGGGGAGACAGAGTATCTCGACACCTAGGTGACAAAGGGGCAGATTAAATGACTAAACGGGCCGGGTATGACCCGCAGGCCTGCACCTCTGCACTAGGCCAAGGTGACATAAGAGTGCATGAATCTAAAGTGTTATTGGGTAATAAAAACTTAAAGAAATTAACAGGGTCTGTTTACCATAGTTTAAAATAAAATAAAAAATGGGTAGCTAGAAATAAGACATGTGTGTTTCTATTTAGATCTGTTCTACTATACAGAATTAGTCATTTAGACAGCAGCAAAAGTAGAATTTGAACAGGTTTGAAATACAACTCACTAGGGATTCCAGTGTATAGCAACATAGAATCCTCTCCAGATTTCATGCCTCGCTATTTATGCCAACACCAGCAATATGAAACGTATATCTCTGTTTCATGTCCTCGCGTACCATATACACTGGAACACTAAAAGCATTGTTTTGAGAACTTGCAGGTTTGACGAAAAATGGAAGGAAAAAAGAACAGCAAGTGCATGAGACTTCCAACAAAGGTAGTTACACATTTTGAACATGCAGTACAACTTGATATGTTTGATGTATTATATTTCTACATATAGCATAATTTTTCACATTTTCTTTATTTTTTCTTGTTACACATAGAGTCAGCATAATACATTTGATCAATATGTGTCAAACATTTACAAAAATTTTAGGAAATAAACCATACAGGAGATCTTTATGGGGATGGAGATACTTTTAGGTGAGAGGTAATCCCCTAGTGGTAATCACCTAAAAGTCTCTATATCCCCATAAAGATCTCCTGTACGGTTTATTTTCTCAAATTTTTGTGTATATATATTTGAGTCTTTATGTTTGTAATCTAATGACTGTATAGGTAGTCAAGTTGGGCATTAAGTCTTTTCCTAATTCCTTTGAATTTGTCAAACATTGTTTCTATGCATATTCTACAGTTATAGGTAGTTAAATGGAACCATATTTTCTGCTATATGAAGGCTTCCAGGTTTGAATTAGACATAATAGTTTTGCTTTACTCTTACATATCACAAGTCATGTGACTCACTGAAAACAATATATCATAGAATAAAATGCTAACTACGGTTGGGACTCCATATAAGTGCCAGCTAATGGATAATCTACAAAGATTAATCAACAAAGCTCAATATTTAACCCAACAGCTAAAATATAAAAGATAAAAATGAGTAAAAACGCAAATGAGCTCATTCGTTTTTAAATTTCCTGCACTTAAAGAAAAAAGTTCATTCATTAAAATGAGCAGAGATAATTCCTAGAGACTGTTGTTGCCATGAGGATGCGCCCACAGTGTCAGGATCATGTTACTGCCTTGCCCCCAAGGCATCGTTTGGACACCTCTAGGCACTATGTGCACTCATTGCAGAGAACAAGCAGAGGAGAACAAGGTGACAATGGGCCGAAAAGAAAGCTAAATGGGCCGCATCTGGCCCCCGGGCCTTAGTTTCCCCACCCCTGTTCTAGCCCAAAATATGTACTTATCCACCATACATATACGCATAATACTTAGCACCTTTTCCCTTGTAAGGTTGTTATCTGACTTCAGAACATATACTTACATTTGTCATGGGGGAATGGGAGAACATGGAAAATCCCTCAAAGATGTATTCATGATCGTCGTACTCTATAACTGTGGGCCGGTCAGTCTGAAATAAAGCAGAACACTGGTGATTATGATGAAGCTGTTTGGTCATCTTTTATTCTCATTTCTCAAGGTGTCTACAAAGTACCATGTTGCCAGCGAGCTTTCAGAAAACAGGCAGGAAGTTGTAAAACATGTTAATCAGTCGTTTGTAGTTCACACTATTTACAACGAATGCATCCATAAAAGTTTCAGGCTTCTGTCCAGGTGATGTGGATGCCCAGACTCTGGGCCAGGGATCAGGAGAATGCAGTAAGTGATGGACACTTTCTCTAATGTAGAGTGTGTCCGCTGCCAGCATCTGTCTCAGGGCAGCGGAAAGGTTAATTAGGGAGCAGCAGCAGCAAAATAAAACGTTGTCCACAAATTCTAATTTTGCTTTAACCTGCTCTCAATATATCTGCAAACCATTAGCAGGGATTGGTGAATAAATTAGCA
Source organism: Ptychadena robeensis (assembly GCA_036250615.1). NCBI lineage: Eukaryota > Metazoa > Chordata > Amphibia > Anura > Ptychadenidae > Ptychadena > Ptychadena robeensis. The sequence goes on along the minus strand of CM070036.1, from coordinate 71,918,843 downwards.
CTGAAAGAAACCCAGAGATAATTGGGAAGGTTCATTTTAGCTGCCAATTTGCAGACATCACACAAATCAACACACACAAAAAAAAATAAGATTGCAGCGAGGATATCCATCAATCTTTTTTATGCCCATTCAAGAAACCCGTTAAGTTCTGAATTGAAAGTGGAGAATTTACCTCCCTTGATGCATGCAAAAATACTGTGTGTGCCTCATAACTCAGAAAGGCTTTGTACAAGTCGCAGGGAAATGCCTTTCATACTGCATCAGCAGATAAATAAAACCCTGTAGCCATTTAAATGTTGCCACAGTGCTGAGGATATAACTCTTGAGCCTTGATTACATTTATATCTGGAAATGGGAGGTAAAACATCCATTATATTGTAAAAATGTGAATCTTTTCAGATTAGTCATAGTCACTGGTTTAAATTCAAAGTTTAGGTCGGATCAAAACATTCTAGCAAGTTTCGGCAAATGGCAAAGTGAGTGACTTTAATCTCAAACCTTAAGCTCCCATACACCTTACAATCTTACCATACAATTTCTGTACAATCAACTTTATTTCTACTAGAACCATGTAATATGAGGAGCTTTCTAATCCTTCCAATCACTATGTATTCTATCAGGGAGGACCCGGCACTACATAGTTGTTGGTAGATCTAAAGGAAATTGTATGGAGTGATCTAAAGGTGTATGGGGGGGCTTAAGATTGTTCTTATGAGAACAAGCTTTAAAAGGGATAGAGACGTCACCACGCTGTGATTGATTGGGGATCAAGTGAACGGAAATCAATCTGCACCACATGAGCATATCGATTTCTGTTATGAGCCTGTGTGAATCAGAACACACTGCAAGCTGGGGAGTAGCAGCCTGCCTCACTCACACAGCTTCTGAGTGAGGAGTGCTGGCTCCGCCCCCTTCACACTGACAGCGGACAGCTGTGCAGGAAGGAGGCAGGAGCAGCACATCCAATAATTTGCATGAAGATTAATGTCTCCATGCAAAGTACTGGAGATTAAACAGGGTTTTCAAACATGTTGGAACCCCGTTCAATCGAGTTTCTTCGAGTGGGCTATATTGATCCCTCCAGAAGGAAAGCAAACACAGTAGCTTTGTAAACAGATTAGCATACAATCAATCACCGTGAGGAAAATACAAACCAAAGTGCAGCCAAAAAAAAATACTGCACTGCATTAGTGTGAATGGTCGTCCCTCCCCGTGAAAGGTTCAGTCCTTGGCCCGGTCCTATTCTACCTTTACGCCTCCACCCTTGGCAAACTCATCTCATCCTTTGGTCTGAAATACCATTTACATGCTGATGACACCCAAATTTACCTATCCACCCGGCCTTTACTCCCTCTGTCCTGGACAACATCTCTCAGTGCCTTTGGCCATCTCTTCATGGATAGCTGACAGATTCCTTAAACTCAACCTGAGCAAGCCAGAACTCGCTGCCTGTGTCACCTCTGACTCTGTGCTCTCCTTTACTCTACACATACAGAACATTGCTAGATCCTGCCACTTCCATCTCTGCAACATCTCCAAGATCTGTCCCTTCCTATCCCCTAAGACCACCAAAGTCCTGGTACACGCTCTCATTATTTCTTGTCTCGACTACTGTAACATCCTCCTCTCTGGTCTTTCTCTAACTAGACCATCACCTCTTCAATCCATCATGAATGGCGCTGCTAGACTCATCTACTCCTCTAACCGCTCCTCATCTGCTCAACGACCTACTAATGACATCTCCACTCATAACAGCATCACATGTGCGGCTTCAAGACTTCTCTAAGGCTGCTGCTTCTCTCTAAAACCCTCACCCCATTAGAGTAAAGTAGTACCTCTGGCACTTTTAAACTCACCTCTTCAGTCTGGCCTACCTATCTTCTCATTCCTAACATAACAACCATGCCAGTCCCACCTACAACCCAACTATTGTATTCTCTGTTGCCCGACCTATTAGATTACAAGCCCAGTGTTCACTGTCAAAGGAGGTCAGATACAAAAACTGTGAATTTTTAATGCCTGCTAAAATCTGATGGGTATCGAATGGAGCTGTAACAACCTAAAGTGGACATGTTACAGTGAATAAAGATGTTATTTGTGCCTACACAATAATCTGCAATACCCTATTTTGAATCCCATGAGCTTTAAGATATCATGGGCAATACCGGTATTAACATTGTTTGCCATCCATCCACCTTCTTTAGGACACAGCTTCCAGTTATGTTTTTCTTTAACATATAGTCAAGAAACAGAAGACATTCCCATTTTCACCAGATACCTGCAGGCCTAATATTTTTTATTGACAAACCCAAAGCTTCTTAAAGTACTTGAGTATAAGCTGACCCGTATATAAGCTGAGGCACCTAATTTTATCTACAAAAACTGGAAAAATTTATAAGCCGAGGGTGAAAAATGCAAAGTCAGATAGTGGAGTTTTCTAAATGAGAAAAATATAGAGAAAGCACCATTGCCCCAGGAATGAATCAAACAGGATTAATCTTAGTGCCACAACCTCAATACAGTTAAGAGAACGCAGGTTATTTGTTATTACAGGATGGGTTTTCAAAGCATATCTTATGATTCAAACATGAAATTAAGTTTCCATTTTTTTTTATTATGATTATTATTGTTGTTTTTATTGGGACCAATACATGGAATGGAAACTTATTTGAATCATAAGTAGTGGAGTTTTCTGATTGAAATTTCACCATAAATGGCTCTGTACCATAAGATTATATTTGCCCTGTACACCAGCGGTTCTGGATGTGCATATCGCTGATGGGGCATAAAGCAATGGTTTGCATGGCTCCACCCACTGTCCTGAAGGGAGGATTTTTCCCTTAACTTTTGGAGTTCTTTAACATGTTTTAAGAAGGCTGGTCTGTGCAGTAAAAAATAACAAATTGACCACCAGATGCACTACCATCCAAGTTTGCTTACATTTCACCAGCCGATCTCGGGAATGCTGCCAATAGAATATTGAATATACATCAGACCATTTACAGAGGCTGTCCACGTCTGGAGCTAGACTAGCGAACACCCGGACAGGGAAGTTGGACCCTGACCCTCACTCGAGTATAAGCTGAGGGATGCTTTTCCAGCACATTTTTTGGACCAAAAAACTCAGCTTTTATTTGAGTATATATGGTAATTGAGATTTTATTAAACAAATTAGAATTAGAATAAAACAACAGATCAAAAACATTTAGCTGTGAACCTAAATGAAAAAATAGATTTTGCGTTTAATGACACTTTGAAGCCGTTTGTCTACACTCATACTTTCAGGTGTAACAGCACCTGAAAGAAACAGCAAATGAAAGTCACTAATTGTCTTTCCTGATTTATTTTTATCATTTCCAGTTTTGTGATGGCTGTAAACCTTTAATTTGCTATTATCCCCCCAGATTACAGCTCAAATACAGCCTGAATGACTGTTGACTGCCTCTTATGCTACTATTTACATATTTTAGAGTAAATGTGCAGTTACATTTCAAAGAATACCTTTTATCGGTTATAAAACGTTGATGTACAGATGATCACCGGAGGCTAGATAGGTTCCATCATTATTTAAAATACATTTAGGAATCAGACAAAAAAACAAAACTGTATTGAACCTTGATCTTTTACACCTGCCTTGCTTTTCTATTTTTCTATATGCCTTTTTGATTCATGTTGGCCATGTCAGAGATAAAATGTAGCATGCATGGATGGATGTCTATGACGTGCTTGGTACACCAGTCTAAAGCTAGCCATACACGTCTAGATTTTCTGTTCAATCAACTAAAAAAGATCATTTTTTTGGGGTCAGGAGAAATTCTTGAGTGTATGTTTGTTGCTGTAGTAACAGATATTTGATCAACTTTCTGTAGATAGACTGAAAGTGTAATGCATTTCAATACAACCAATTTAAATTTACCAACAAGTCCAATCCTGTTTCAATAAATTTTTTTCCCAATTTTAATTGGTTTAGGTTGATCTAACCATGTGGGCTGCCATAGATTTTCAACCAATCAACCAAAAATTTATTGAATTGAGTTGATTGGATGAAAAAATCTAGTACGTGTATGGCTAGCTTAAAGCAGGCAATACATGTGTAGATTTAGGCCAGATCGATGGCCGCTTCGAGTACTGTGCACACACTCGGACATCTATCTGGCTAGATGTCTCCAGCTCCTCCGATATCAAGCAGTATTCTGATGACATCATGCTGCTGCAGGGAACCTCGAATGGCTCCAATATGAAGCCATGTGTTCCCTGCTTAAGAACCCCTTAAACAATGTTTATATGGAGTGTAGAGTCTACACTGCGAGGTGTACACAAGTGAGGTAACGTGTGGGTAAGTCAGGTGGCAAAGAAAGACAGAAAAAGCACTAGATACTAGAATATATGATATATAAGATATTAGAATTGGCTACAGCAACAAAAATGTGAAGGGAACTTACTAAAAAGTTGGTTGGTGGCGATACAGTTATCCTGTAGTGAAAAAGACGTCCTGCGTTGTTCGTCATGGGGCGGCAAGATTTAATTGACTAGAAAGAGAAAAAGAACATGACATATAGCAGTGGCTTTAGTGCAGACAACATTTGGATTTTTGTAGCTAAAAAAATTATCGCCTGAAGTGTTTCAACCCACCAGATCACTTCATCTACCTACATGGCAAGAGGGACTATTTCGATATCAAAAAGTCATTCCCTCATCAAATTATATAATTCATAATAGGTCTAAAGCAACTTCAGCCAGTCAGTTTGGCAGAGGTCCTATTTTACATGTTCCACCTAGTTAAACATTTTGTCAGACGTATCATTTTCAATAAGACAAAATAAAGAAAAATGACTTGTTAGCACATATAACACACATAAGCAAGGGCAATTTAATCCTTCTGATTACAATTTAATCCTTCGACAAACATATAATAAAAGCAGATGGACATATGCATTACATGTATTTTCTTTTGATAGAATGCAATAGCTATCTGTTAAATGCTAATAGCACACACACAGATGCGGTGTCTTCAGTACATTTATAATAAAGAGCATTATAAAGCACTAGCTGATGGGGACCAGTGCATACATTCACCAATATAAACTCTTCCCTCTTTGTGTTAGGTAAAAAGCAAATGAATTTGCCATTGATGATGCAATATGGTTCACAAAGCCAGGTACACACCTTAGTTGAACAAATGATGCTTAGTTGAATATGGATGCTTATTTTAGACTCATTACATTTGAGGCTTTGTGTCTACTTTCCATAGGATAAGCATATGTTTTATCTCCAGAAGCACAATACATACAGCATTTAGCATGAGGGATGTCTTAATCTATGGAAGCTGTCAATGAATATCGACACTTGCATCCATTACAACAGCCAATTATCTCCATGGTAAATGCAAGTGTCAATGAGTGCTGATATGGGTGGCCATCATTCTGACTATGTTTATGATAAGCACTTTTACACAGTATTTATACACAGGCACAGGGGAAAAAAAGACATTTATGATGTATGCTATTGTACTTTAAAAGCATAAAAAGACATGCAGGCACCACTTCAAGGCTAGCCATGTCTGTTTTAAGTTGATTCTGTTCATTCCATAGCTACTGTTTACCCAAAGTGACATAACTGGCACTGTGACACAAACATCTCACAGTGACATGTCCCAGCCCCATGAATTAATCCATCATGATAGCAGTACAGCACTATGGTGGTCCCATTCTTTTTGCAAACCACTTCCTAAAGCAGTTTGAAAAATACAAACTGATTACCATGTATTTTCCACCTCCTTTTCTCCCCCTCTACACATTTTGGGAGCATGTGAGCACCTGGGACACCTTTGTTTTTAATATCTTACAGTCAGATGGAGAGTGCACCTATATGGGCACGATCAGCAGATGTCCTGCGCCACCCCCCCCCCCCCACACTTCCTGTGGTGTGAATCTGATTGCGATTCAAGCAACCAGCAAAAGTGGGGACATAGCCTAGGGCCGTGATAGCTAGCGATTTTTCTAGCAAGCGATCTGGTGTGATTCATTAAATGCGTCCATTCATGTCTGAAAAAAAACATGGTGAGACAATTTAGACCGCGTGCCACACCGTGGCCATGGTCACGGTTGTGGGGAGCCCACTGAAATGCATGGGCACGATTGCCAAGCCACGATTAAAGTCGCGGGAGATTGCCAATGTGAGGACAAGCACCTAATTGGACATTTCCCCTCCATTCCCTGAGTGATCTCAGATCTCAGAAGTGAATAAGGAGCATTTGGCGTCATCACTCTCACATGGATTACTGGACTATCATCTTGCCCCATGAAAATATATTACAAATTATTTACCACAATGTGTGAGATTTACTCACTTTTGTGAGATACTGTATACAAAGGCATCTCTAGGTGAGACATGTATTTCTTTATTTAAAAACAAACAAACTGTAAGACAAAACTTGCATGTACTTGTATTTGGAATGATAATATTTTTTATCTTATGATTGTGGGACATCTTTTTAGATTTTAGCTTAATGAAAATATATGCCCCCAGTCTATACATCCATGTTGTCCTAGCAGTGTTCAGTCACAGGTAATCAGCTAGAAGACAGCCCCTGCTATACCCCAATTACACATAGTAGAAGTTCTAACCACAACAGAACTGTGATCGCTGCTGGACATTGCTCCGTGCTGACTCGTTTCACTTGTTCCCTGGAATTGCTCTTAAAGAAAGGACAGAAGATTTCTCTGCCACCACAGGACAAAATAAAATCAGTTTTAGGGGTTTTGTAGCCGCGTTGCTAAAATAACAGTTTCTTTCCTGAAGTGAGATTGAGTGACATGACGCACTGAACACACAGTGGTGACATGAAAAATATACATCAGTCAAAAACACCAACACACCTTTGACTGAAAGACGCGCTTTTGATTTTAAAGGCAACAGAAATTGGTTACGAGTGTTCGCAATTACCTCCTCTCCAGGATAAAAGCTGTGTCTGATTCCTGTATTCCTGGCTTTAACGCTGCACTTACACAGGGGGCCATCATTCATCTGACAAAAGAAAACACGTGTTCATGGATAGCAATAACTCACACAACAATTTACTTCATCAACCCCTGCTGAACGCACTCCATGATATTCAACATGATCATTAAGGATTTTCAGGTGTATGGAGCTAGAAAATCCAATTATAGATAAGTCCTTATTATTAATCATTATAATCAAGACATATTAGCAGATTGTTAACTGGTGCTGCGATCTTCTGAAGAGAAAAAAAAATGAAGCTGAATATTATCAACAGTGATTTCTATATTAAAAAGCTGTGAATGAAAGCTTTACATTAACATATTCATAGTGTGATGGTTTAGGTCACCCAGATGTCTATCACAATGATTCTAGGGTGATCAAGCTGTTTATGTCAGAAATACTCACCATAATTCCTGCACGAAAAGAC
>CM070036.1:71888739-71905623 GCA_036250615.1 Ptychadena robeensis | reverse complement strand
GGGGGGCTTTAGAGATACTATTGGGATCTATAAAAACCTCAGTTTTATTATAAGGGTTACTCACCTGTACACCATGGTGTTAGCCGATTCCCTCTTGCTTTTTAATATGCATTTATATGTTTTTGTACCATATGTGAACTTATTTCAAAAATGTGAATTAAAACATTCCTACACAGAGTTAACTTCAGCACCAAACTTATGCAGCATAATCTTGCAGCAACATTTTATTTTAAGCTACAAATGCTAGGGTAGGAATGTGTAAAAGTAAAATAAAAATGTATAAAACAAGCCACAATTTATATTAAAGTACTTGAATAACTATTAACATTCATTTCAAGAGAATTACTGAATCTTACTGGCATGTTTTCAGTGCTATAAAATAGTAATTTTCTCATTATCATACATTTAGGAAGTACTTCTTATGAAGAAAGGAAATGAGATTCATTACACACTGTAATCTAAACTTCACAGTTCTGCAAGGGTGTTTTTAAGTACTAAATTAACAGCAAAACAATTATGTACCAAAACATTTCAGTATGTAAAAGAAAAATGAATGTGTAGGTGATGAGGAAAGCAGCACAGTGACATACAATACAGATTTACATAAATCTAGTTTTCAGCTCTGCAGTACATAAGGGAAGGCTGCAGGCATGATTGCGTTCATAGGCGCTGAAGAAAAGGCTGAGTTAAGGTCAAGGGGAACTCGAAGGTTACATTTTTGGCTATACACCTTTAGATCTCTCTATCAGATATCCTTTAGATCTATAAACAACTATGTAGTATAGGGTCCTCTGCGATTGAACACAGGTAGACTTGATGCTTTAGAAAGTCTCTCTTATTACATGGTTTTGGTAAAAAAAAAAAAAAAGAAGGAGATCTAAAGGAAATCTGACAGAGAAATGTAAAGGTGTATGGGGACCCGAAGGGCTATTTAACACTACTATCCCACACTACATCTATTTTGTACTATGGAATAGTGTGTGGACGCACTGCAGGATGCATTTTGCGAAATGCACACACAAACTCACTGTGGTTCTGTGCAGTTGGCGGAGCTCCAAAAATGATTATGGTTCTGCAAAAGCAAAGCCACACAACTGAAACACTAAAGCCTTTTCCTCTTATCAAAGATCCATAAGGGTATATACTGAAATTACCACTTGTGGTCTCTCTTTTTAATGGTAGTATGTATAGGCAATGTACCCCAATGTGAATAATCTGCTATCAAACAGTAAGGGTATGTTTCCACTGCTTTAGTGATCCGTCAGGACCCCCTACATTAAGCGCAGTGCTTGGAGGGGTCCAGACTGGTCACATACATTTAACCTGCCCGGTGGATAATCTGTTCAGACATAACGTACTGCACTATGTTAACCCCTGCATCTGCGGTTTGGCTCAACGCTGTGAGAACAGAGCATCCGCTGGGCAGGTAAAGTGTATGTGATCCATCGGGACCTCTACGCTAAGTGTGGGGGCTCCCGACGGATCACATACACTTTACCCAAAACGCTGTGAAGACTTACATTTTTGAGAACAAAAAAAATAGTTGCCACTATATTCTCAAAGTTTACTGGTTACCGATAAGGATACATAGCAGGATAAGCGTTTACAGCAACCCAGTTTGGGTCCTGAGCCATAATTTAAGAAGTTCTGCTATAGAAACATCTCACCATGTAAACTCTGTTTACAGGTGTTGGATGTATTGCCTTCTATACCTTTCTAATAGGCGAACCCCTACACATAGTACTAAAACAATTATACATATTGCTCTGGCACCCTCTAGTGGTTCGTAGAGACAATTTCTTTAACACTGGGTTTACTTTTTTTTTTTACATCAGCCACATTCTGCTGAAGACAAAGACCGATTTACAAAGGCAAGTGCTCTAGAGACTAGAGAAATGTGCTCTAGAGACTAGAGAAATGTGTCTTTTCAAAGCCTTGTCATTTCCAAATGTTAGATGTATTGCCAGGGTTTTTTTTTGTTTTTTTTACAAATAACAAAGGTTCTCCTTCATACAGGTCATGATCAAAGCAACTAGACTTGCTTATGTTTTTAGAGAAAGCCAATCCTATGACCAAAGAAACATCTTCAGGAAAGCCTAATGGTCTACAATATTATGGCAGTTAGTTAGCAGGTGTTACCATATGCTGCCTCTGGAGAGATGAGGCCCACTATCTTGAACACCCCCGGGAGCAGTGTTCCTTACAGGAGGAAACAAGAATCATACAGTTGACAGCCACTACAAGAGAAGGATTCCACAGGACGGGGTCCCAAGAGTTAAAGACTACAACCAGGTCAAAACAGCAAGGTCTTCTCTTAAATTTACATTGTACTATCCCAACTAGGAACTGTTAAAGACTGGGACAAATATCTAGTGTTTTTGTTAAAAAAAAACTGTTTGTAGTGCAAGAATGTAAAATGTAACACACTTTAAGAGGTAATTTATAGAACTATACACATAAAAATATAACTGGACATTTTAAACAAGCTTGTTTTACAAAACTGGAACAATAAGTTTCCATTAACTACTGCAATTTGAGGAGATGAGGATTGGCACACCTAAACTTATAGAGGACATACATTCTCATTGACTCATTGAGTAAAGCAGGGTACAGACCGCTCAATATTTGAGCCGTCCGATGTACCCTGCAGCAGCGTGATGCCGTCAGATATCGGCGGAGCCAAGGAGAGACAGCTCTGCTCTCTCACCGGCTCAGCTGAAGCTTTGCCTGGAGACCAGCGGTCTCTATGCACAGCATCAGACATCGGCTGTATTTACGCTGTTTTTGAGCTGGATTGATTTGTCCCGCTCGAAAACAGCAATGGGGGCATATTATATGGGCCAGATAGATGGCCGTGAGCACACACGGCGCTCGAAACGGCCATCAATTTGGCCCTTATCTTAGCGTCTGTACCCTGCTTTAGCCTCAGCCTTTGATACTTTTGACCTTGACTGACCCATTGAGGTGTTTACATAAATAAGGACCAACTTGACAAATGTTTCCATGTTTCAGGTGTGTAACTGAAGCCTAAAAACAGCTTCATATCCAGACAATTAGCATTAATTAAACATGTCAGTTTACATAATCTCCCTGTATAGGTTCTCCTTAAAGATGCTCATCAATAACCCTTCCATTACTCATTCACAAGAAACACTGCTTCCTATGTAATTACAAAGGGCAAGTAGAGATACCAACCTGGCCAGGGTCATTATACCATAGCTCTTCATGAAGACGATCTGGATGAGCTTTCTTCCTTTTTATTTCTGCTATCACATCGAATACCTCAGAGTCTGAGCTGCTGGAGCAGCTTTCCTCATCTGTATCACATTCAGAATCACTGGAGCTATCTGCAAATAAAGAGAATAAGTGAGTCACATCTCTATCCTTACAGGACCAAGCATCCATACATAATTCTGTGGTTTAACCCTGACAATGTGCTCACAAATCACAGAGATTGTTGTTCTATAGAAAACAGACAAGTTTCTCAGGGTTGCAAAAGACATGCGAGCAAAGCAACTGCTAGCATGGTGAACCACAGTATAATAGTATAACCATCTCCTTGATAAATCATTCCCTTCTTGGCAAACAAGTAATGACGTCCCTTCAAACATAACATTCTGACATGAACCATGTTATATAGCTCCTTTTGTGAAAATAGAGACATCGCCTCATCAGCATCATATCAAGTGTTAGCACCAGACTTTGTTAATCAAGAACACATAATAGAAGACTTACCGTTACTGCAGTAATATGCAACAGCTCTGATTTACCCAAACGTGTCTATAGTTAACCAGACTGGCAAAGAAATAGAAACGCCACACACAATACCCTTTATGGCTTTCAAATGATGAATGAATTTTAAAATGAATGCATTATAAGTTTAACATCGTATCCATCTAATGCTAAAAATGTAAGTTTTAATTACGATCATATTTTTCAGGCTATTAGATGCACCATCATATAAGACACATCTTATACATCAGAGCGCCTGATCGCCAAGGATTAGCAGTATACTAGCCTCTCTGCTGGTTAAAGCTGTGTGTCCTGACAGAGCTGGAGTTTAAGGAGGAGGAGAAGCGGTCAGAGATTGCCTTTTACAGCTTCTCCTCCACTGCCTCCTGGTCCCCCTTAGCCAAACAGCAGTAGCAGGACCAGAGAAAAGATCCCCCATTTGTGTGTATGTCAGTGGGTTTGCTGGCTGACATATGGATTATTCCTCTGACACAGGCAGCTTGAACCCAGCTCTGCAGTAGCAAAGGAAAGATGCCCGTTGTGTCATCAGTATAGTCTTTTGGCTCCGGTTGATCATGTATTCCCACATATGTTTTTCCCATCTATTTTGTTATCCAAATGGGCATGTACAGATAGATTCCTGTACGACTGATGCCCAGCTGCGCTTCCTTGATATCAGTGACCCTTGGTCCCCACCCAAAGTAATAGAAGTTGAACAGCGTGATTTGGTCACACAGGAAGAAAGGCATACATGGCTTGATTATTTTTTATAGATTCAAGCACAATCGAGCGCCGTGAATTCATTGTGCTCGAATCTATTAAAATTCGAGCCATGTTTGCCTAGCTTAAGCCTTATTGTGGGACTTTAGGACACTAGAAAAAGAACAACCTATGTGATCAGTTTGTAAATCTTTAGCAGAAACTGACTAAGCTTAGCACTGTACCAGCACCAAATAGACAAAACATGGATTCACCCATCCTGTAATAACTATAAACCTGTGTTCTGTCTAGTAAAGGGTGCTAGGGGCAATGGTGCTTTCTCTATATTTTTCTCATTTAGAAAATCCCACTATCTGACTTCTCATGTGCAAAAACGTGGGAGAGAAGAGGCACCTAAGTGGCCAATCTCTTCCAAGTTGGGTTCCCCCTGAGTAACCTCAGGGGCGAGGGGACTTTAGCGGCCAAAGGGGGTATGTAACCAGGTAATAAAATTTTGTTTCGTGAGTTTAACAATTTAAACAATTTTAATAAACATAGCACATGATTAAAAACAAGAACAATTCCCAGATTGGGTGAGAATACAATATGGTGGCAATACAACCACTTATACTAATATACAATAGACAAAATCACAGTTAAAGCGTTAAAAATTAGATGGTCAAAGAGCAGCAGAATAGGATACAGTTCCTGAACCAATCAGGACTGGCCCCAACGCGTGTTTCGTGTGGTCACTTCATCAGGGGGATATCCTTATTCACTGTAGCATTGTATAAAGTTGCAAACACACCAAATTATGGTTAAAATTAGGCGGCTCAGGGCCTAGAACGGAGGACAACGGCCTACTTCTGCCAACCACTGTCAAGCACAGGGCCAAGAACGGGAGGCCACAAACCCACCCGAGAGCAGGACCAGCCAAGACAACAACCAACGGTGTTTAGTTGTTCGTACTTATATAAAAGTAATTAAGGTAATTCCTCACTCAGGATTTTGAAGTAGAGGTGTATGTAGGTAGCAGCGTGTACCTGTCGGTGGGTAGATCCGGTGGTGGAGGCTGTCTGACAGGAACTGTATCCTATTCTGCTGCTCTTTGACCATCTAATTTTTAACGCTTTAACTGTGATTTTGTCTATTGTATATAAGTATAAGTGGTTGTATTGCCACCATATTGTATTCTCACCCAATCTGGGAATTGTTCTTGTTTTTAATCATGTGCTATGTTTAATAAAATTGTTTAAATTGTTAAACTCACGAAACAAAATTTTATTACCTGGTTACATACCCCCTTTGGCCGCTAAAGTCCCCTCGCCCCTGAGGTTACTCAGGGGGAACCCAACTTGGAAGAGATTGGCCACTTAGGTGCCTCTTCTCTCCCACGTTTTTGCACATATATTTTTGGGATGTTGGCCCACAAGCAGTGCAACTCGTATATATAAAATATATCTGACTTCTCACCCTCAGCTTATACTCGAGTCAATAAGTTTTTCCAGTTTTTGAAGATAAAATTAGGTACCTCGGCTTATACTTGGGTCGGCTTCTGCGGTAAGTATTATTTCAAAGGTTTAAGGTCCCTCTTAAATTAAAAGGTACTGACTATCAGGTTTAATTGTTTAACAAAGCCGTATATCAACCAGAAAACCTGTTATTTATGTGGAAGCCCTGAGGAAGGAGGACTGCTGAGCAACCAAAATGTGTTCAATGTGCCTTGGACTGTTCTGTATAAGCACTGTGGGTTGGCACTTTTGGTTTTGTATAAGAGATCTAGGCTTTTTTTCTAACTCCAAGTTTCCAACTTCTAAGAACAGGACTTTGGGAGTCACGATATAAAGACGGAATTCAACGAAACAAAAATAAAAATACAATCTTCTACTGCTTTATAGTGGCCCTATTAATACTCTCAGACTTGTGGAGGAGGAATAGAGCCCATTAGTATTGTGTTTGGGTAATTATACAGTCACACAACAGTAAACTTACCGAACCAGGGAATTTAGAACATTAAAGGACAATAATACACATACAAGAAGTAGAGGACCTTATAAAAGCTTCCTATAGAGAATGGGGTTTAAACTCTATCCTGGATATGTTTTTGAATGTACCATATGCTTCGGACGATAAGATCGAAAATCAAAATCGGAGGGAAAAAGTGCCTGCCTCTTATGGTCCCCCGTGACCGAGCAAGGAGATTAGCCGGGGAGCTTTTAGATGTGAGATCCGCCAACGGCTGGATCTCCCATCTGAACTGCATAATTGCTTATGCCAACACAGCCCAGATTCCTGCTGCTATAAGCGATGAAGAGAGGGATAGATGAACTCCCATCTATCCCTCTCTGTGTCCGTGGGAACTGCAATCGCAGCTTTCACGAACAAAGGCAGCCAGAGAGGAGAGGGAGAGCAGAGCAGAGAAGGCTGGGCAGCCTCCTCCTAATCAGTGAAGAGGTGACGTGATGTGCTGTGTGTGTACTGCTGCTAGTGACATCTACTGGCAGAATTTGATATTGCAATTGACGTGAACACTTTTATATATACATTTTTTCCTGCTTTAAAAATTGGGTGCGTCTTATAGTCCGAAAAATACGGTATTTGGAAAAAATAAATACCACAGATGTGTCTTTTATTAGCCATTTGATGTCACATATTTTATAGCATTCTCCTTTGCTCATTCCAGATTCAACATTTAAGCAAAACTTATGTTTGTTTCCATATTTGAGTATAACACATCTGCATGCACTTAAATATCTAAGGCAAGGAGGGTAAATCTGTGGAATTCAAGTTTCCAGGGTGCACAAACCATTAATAAAACTTATACAAGGTAGCCAAATTGCATAGAAAGGTCAACTGTACTTGAAATTATACTGGCGATACCAACTTTTAGAAAATATTTTTATTTTATCTATGAATTCTACCCAAGTTTCATTTTTTATTATAAAACCTGACATTGAAATAACTTCATAACACTTCCTAATGGAGATCTAAATCACGGAAATTGTCTTCCCAGCAAGGTTAATGATGTATTATGTTATAACATTGGCAAGTACCCTGTGAAAAAAGTGTTTCGTGTGGAAGGGGATTTAATGAAATAATTTTAATGGAAGCTAAACCAGTACAAGTTCAGAAAGCTCAAGGAAACTGCTGCCTTTGATGATTCATTAATTCAACTTAAGAATAATTTGCTGGACCTTGAGGTTAAGATATCTCAAGGTGTGTTATTCTTCATGGACGTTTCCAAGTATTATAGACTTATGACTTCTCCTTAATGAGGTAAAAGGGTCTTAGCTGCAACACGTACAAACTGCAATCATTTATGTAGGCTAATACTCTATGAGGGCCTGTTATGTGCAACTATTTAGGAATATAGAAGGCTATTTTGGAAATCTCTTCACTTTTCAGCATTTAGTATTTGGTCATTATAAGACTTTTTTTCTTATAACTCAGCCTTTCTGCAATTATGCAGTTACCTAAACAAAGGGCCCACTCTATGGTAACCAGCCTGGCCTTTAGGATGAGTCAACTACAAAATGATTGTATAAATGTAAATATATATATATATAAACTGATACACTTCATATACAGTATATCTAATACATTTCACCTCTCTTTCCTTCCCAATGGTAGATTAGTGAGAATATGGACAAAAAATATTGTCTAGATATGTATAAGGGATTAACAGTTGGGTCAATATGGCAAGTAAGGCAGAGGGCAATTGCTAAAAGTTACATTAAAAACATTTAAAGGCTTTTGCGGTGAACACACAGCAGAAGGGATGTCAATGGCATTTAAGACCATTGTATTCAACCTGGTGAAACCTACAGGGTAAAATGGGTCCAGTTTGAAGGGTGGCTGATGAAGTTGTGTGGAGTTGTTCAGCTTCCAATATGGAGTGGGACTGTGGCCCCCTTGTGAAAGACAGATGGACATGGAACATGGACACAGAATATGGACACAAAGCATGCAGCATTGTGCAAGGGTGAGCAAACTAACCTAGTGACACATATACATGGCAACTCCCATCCCTGTAGGAGATCACGTCTCCTTGCTAAACCTGCATTGTACCTCCATTTATGTGCTGCAATTATTTAATCTTTTCCCACCATAAAACTTTGTGGCACTAAATTGTGAGCCTCTTGTCTTTGTTCTCATCTAAACCAGATTTATATCTATTTTTCTTCAAGGGCATTTATCTTCAAAGGCAGTCCAGCAGCTTTGTCACCCCATCACAGAAAGGTGCAACAGAACTTCATTCAATAAATGTTAAATCTCCTGAGTGGGACAAACGGCCTAAGCCAATTGCAATAATAATAGTTCCATGTCATTGCATTCTGAAAGATTGGCTTTACCATGAAACATCAGATTTCTACACTTTTTATAGCTGCTATTTCAGGATTTCTAAAGATATATGCCATGAGGGAACCTCTAATAGCCTATATGTTCAATTTTTATGGGATTGCAAAAAGTATGCCCTAGAATATTTAAGATTACTACATAGATTCTACATTCTACACTACATTTTGTTGAATGGGACAATGCCCACTCAGTGTGCGGCGCGACTGCGGTGTTGTTTTGAAGCCGAAGATTGCCACATATTCATTGCGGCACTACGCAGTGCCACCGGAGACACCTCCATTGAAGATCAATGGACTTGTCTCCAAGACACAGTTGCGCCTTTGGTATGCTGAATCAATGCGGCCGATTCTTTTTTTCCTGTGCTGGACTGCATCTAGTGCAGGGAATCAATCGTGGACACATGACCTTAGACCATTAGACCACGAGTGGGTAAACCTTTTGACTCATGGGCCATATTGTCTTCTTTAATTTGGCCAACCCCCCTTATGTGTGCTAATTCCATGCATTGCTGGCATCACTTATTATGGCTTATTATGTGATAACTAATAAGAGACAAGTGACAGGAAATTATTAACTTTTTAATTTCCTGCACTTACACAAAAAATGCTCATTTATTGCAATGAGAAGAGATAATTCTTAGAGTCTGTTGTCACCATGACAAAGTACCCATAGTGTCATGATCACGGCATAGCATTGACCCGATGGCAACGTTTGGATCCCTCTGGCTATTATGTGCACTCATTGCAGAGAACAGGCAAAGGGGAGCATCTTTTCAGCAAAGGGCCAGAAAAGAAAGCTAAATGGGTCAAATCAGGCCCCCTCCTTGGACTTAGACAATAGCTAATAAAAACATCAAACTGTAGCTTTCCATCTAAATATTGCAGACAATGCAGGGTTGAAAAAGTATGTGAACCTTTGGACTTAGCTGGTTGGCAGATCAGACCTGCACAACGATCTGGAGTAATTTTTCACCCTGCACTGTGAATGTTTACATGTTATGTTCAATGAAAACATGAAAACATATAATGTTTGTGTAGTATTACTTTAAGCAGACTGTGTTTTTCTATTGGTGAGAAGATCAGAGCACATTTTATGACCAATTCACTTAAAAACTCAATCCCAAAGGGTTCACATACTTTTTCTTGCAAATATAAATGTCATGCAGCACATGATGTTTTATGCTAAGAATTATTTTCTTTTAACAATTCACACACCAGCCAGGGTTAGAAAAATATTTCCAGAATTCATCAATAAAAATAGTAGCAATACCCCCCAAAAAAAACAGTAGCAGCACAACACAGATCAACAACATAATCCTCTCACCAAAATCTTCATCTAATTTGGTCTTTGGTGGCTCCCACGCTGGCCTGGCGGCTCTAGCTTTTGTCTGACGCTTGCCAAGATCCTCTTCAAACTTGTCATACAAATCCCGTAACCTGCTTGTTCCAACCACAGTAGAGTCGCCCTTTGAAGAGATATCAGAATGATGTGATGGCATGGCAGGGCACGAATGTGTGAACTACTGACTGTCACATTGCGCCTATGAAAGGACATGCAGCTTCATCTAGTGTTACAACTAAAACCAGGAAATATTTTACTTACTAAACTAAGATGTATATGTTCATTAAGACTCCTCTCCATAGTGGTTGACTAATCGGTTAATGTCCCTAGTAAAATATAATAGATTTTTATTACATGTCAGAGAAGCTGCATGCAATGAGACTGAAAGGTTTGCTGGACTAGCTCTTTAAGGTTTGTGCTAGAAGCTGAATCTGGCATTTATCGCTCCTATTAAACATAAGCGACCATTTAAGATTTAATTATGTACAGAGCATGCCTTTTTACAAATGACCTTGGTTTGAATGCACAAGCAGTATTTCAGTCGTATTTCTCAGCTATTTATACAAGTTCTACACAGTGTGTTTTTTCCCATCGTCATTGGGAGCAATTTATCTGTGCACTCCCGGCATAATGAGATCTTGGATTAGTCTCCTACTGCTCCTGCTGGGGTGTTGTACTTCGGTCCACTGAGCAGTTCTGTGCCGCTGTGTATATGGGAGCTGTAATGTGTTGATATTCTGTTACACTTGCTCATTTAACAGCTATGGCCTAAACACAAAAGATTTGGGATTAGACAGGTGAGTGTGTGCTTGGGAATACTTTTATTTCAACACCAATAAAAAAGAATCGTGCTGCACAGTTACTAAACCTTCTTGACAGACTGCAAAGCTGAAAAATACTAAACTAAGGGGTCAATGCATGCCTTTTGTAATTGTATTTCATTTAACACTAGACTATAAGCACACATAAACTTGTCCTATTAATGTTGAACTCTATTGGATGAATATTATGCTCATTTTCTCTAGGAAACGGTAGTTTCTCAAAAAAGGCGAGCACACACCTCACATTGGAGTAAATTGTTTACAGTCTTTCCATATTTTGATACTAAAGACATAA
The DNA here is from genome assembly GCA_036250615.1 of Ptychadena robeensis. NCBI lineage: Eukaryota > Metazoa > Chordata > Amphibia > Anura > Ptychadenidae > Ptychadena > Ptychadena robeensis. The sequence continues at coordinate 71,894,376 of CM070036.1, read as the reverse complement.
CACTTTAATACAGTGTAAAGTAGTCCATGTACAGCTTGTGTAACAGTGTAAGTTAGCTGTTTCCTCAAAATCACACACAAACCTGAACCTCCCTAGCGCCCTGCTGAGGTCCAGATTTCTGTACCAAAAGTGCACCAATGGCATTTTTAATGTTGTAGGCCTGTAACTTCCCAAAATATGTCCGTACAAGGGTCTAATAGACATCCTGAATATAATAATGTTTGAAACACACAATTATGTAAAAAAAATGTAATTAAAAAAATGATAGATAATAAAAGGTATAATTTGAATGATTCAATCTCTAAAACGTATTTTGTATGAAAAATTTCAAAACAGTATGTATTTATATTTATGTTTTTTATATTTGTATAACAGTTATCCCTTTATCCAATACAATGCCTTTTGGCACCCCCTCTCCCCTTAGTGTAATGAACACACCAGGGGAGAAAAGGTTAACTGCAAAAAATGGCACATCTGGAAATCACATTGGGAACAGTCTTCTCCATCTTGTGTGACACATTTGAATGTCCTGCGCCCCCAAGAAAGGGGGGGGGTGTCCGTTCTCCAGCTTCTCCTTCAGATCGGAGCCCCGTAGCAGCACAGAATAGTAAATCTGTGCTGCCAGGGCTCTTATCTTCTGACCGGACGGCTCCATCTCGTCCATTGCATGACTGACAAGATGGAGCCGTCATGAGCGGCAGGGGGGTTATAACTAATGGCAACGAAAGTGTCAATATTTTGTGTGCCCACAATTATATTTCAGCACCGTCTTAACTGACTTGGGCATGGAGATCACTAGAGTTTCTAAGGCTTATTCTCGTCTATGATGACATCACATAGCTGGTAGATGTTGGAGAACTAGCACTCCTCCACCTTCCATATGAGGATGCTCCACAGATGCTCAATAGGGTTAAGGTCCGAAGATGCTTGGCTCGTCCAGCACCTTTACCCTAAGTTACTTTAGCAAGGCAGTTATCGTCTTAGCGGATTTGTTTTGAGGGGACAGCAAATATATAATGTTATGCAAGCTGTACACTGGTTTACATTGTATTAAAACAAAATATCTTCAGTGTTGTTCCATGAAAAGAAATATAATTTAACTATTTACCAAACTGTGAAACTAATGTTTATGAGAGATTGTAAGTATTTGTGCGCTTTAACCTCCCTGGTGACGGTTTTCGGCCCCACGTCATTGATGTCGATGTACTTTGCTGTACCTGCACCACATTGTTAAAAGCTTAGTAAATGAGCAAGTGAAAAAAGAAATAAGGACATACCCTATAGGGTTTTTCAGGCACTAGCGCGCTCCCTCCTTCCCTGTACACGTGTGCTCGGTAAACCGATGACCCTCCATTAACATGGAGGTCTATGGCGCCATATGTCACGTGTCTGTAAGGTGCTAGATTACTGGTAGACATGTTGCACAAGTGAGGTTTCAATAGCAATCATAGGTCCAGTTGTATAAATTCTACCATCTAGTCCTGGACGACTACTTTTACTAGGTTATACCCATAATGGAGCCTATTGCTATGTATATAATCCATCTGTGTGGACTGATTCCCTCACTATATGTAGAGCATATTTTGAACTCTTTTCGATAGTGATCCATCTCCCTCACAGCTCCGCACCAGACCTTACAGTGGATTATACGAAGGAAAGGCATATCAGGATCATACTCTGGTCTATTTGTTGTATACATTTGTCTACTCCCTAAGGAAGCATGTCTGAGGGTCTATCTAGACCAGCAGTTCTCAACCTGTGGGTCACGATCCCCCCCCTCTTGGGGGTCGAATGACCATTTTACAGGGGATGCCAAGTTCACTAAAAGCATCAGAGCTGCTGCTAACAAGTGGGGTGGGAAGTAAAGAGGGAGAGTAATGCCCCTCTTGCTCCTAATTTGGGGCATTACTATCCCTTCTAACCACTCTATGCATCATTTTTACAAACAGGGAGGGAAAATTTAAGGGAGGAGGGCACTTATGTGTTCTAAATATACAAAATGACACTTTGCAAGGTCACTTCTGGGGTCACTGATCTAAAAAGGTTGCGAACCACCGATCTAGACAGACATTGCTGTACAAGACTAGTATTGATACAATTCTGGATCATGCAACCTGTTCATGCATTTTATATATGACTGATTGCATTGAAGTGTTATACATACATAGATATATATTTAATTTATATATTTATGCACTTCTATTATTCCTACACCTTTAACAAGGACCATTTCTTCAACAATTTACATACTGGACAATTTAATTACGTCAGTGCCTAAAAAACTCTATTAGAAGTTAGTCAGGACATTCAGGTCTCTTATTTCAGTATAATATTCAGGGTGCTGTACCTGAAATCTAGTTTAAATTATTTTTCAAGCCATCTACTCATACAGATGATCTGTTCCAGGAGCATGCAAATCAAACCATTTTGAATGATTTCGTTTTTTAAAGATTAAAGCTTGAACCGAGCCGGAAAAGGAAAAAAACAAAAAAAAAACTGCAATACTTACTACTTGATCCATTGGGTCACTAGAATAGTAGCTTTCTGAGTGAGTACAGCGAACCCATACAGGCTTCAACAAATCTTCATCATCCTCCTCAGTTCTATCCAACACGCCTTCATCCTGATCTTTGTCTTTTACAGCCAAGTAACTTTTTTCCTTCCCGGAGGAGGAGCTTTCGGAAGCGCTTTCTTTGAATTCATCCTCCCACCGAGGTTTCTTCCGCTCTCTACTAGGGGATGTGCTTCAAAAAAAAGAATAAAGCAACACTTCAGAACAGCAATTATTGCGTGATTTAGTATCAGATTTCGTGGTGAATCTGATAAAATACTGTATACATTTTGTAAAGCAAATGTAGTTTAAAAAATATAGCCAACTATTTTACTGCATCTAGATTTTAATTTGGATATGTAAATAATTAACTTAACTAGACACACTTCCACAAAAGCTTCTGGCTATAAACATTACATTCAATGTATGGAGTAAAACGAAAGTACAGGGCTCGAACATGCTGTATATTGGTATTCACTGAGACACTGCAGAGACTCTTACTCTAAGCCAGTGAGTGTTTGGGTTTCAGTGCCCAAACTGAAACCCTAACCCCACTTATTTATAAGTGTCGGCATGGCAAGTTAACCTGAATTACTCAAATCATATACACACATGAAACATGTAAACACACACTCTGCTTTCTTATAGAAGAGGAGAGGGTGTGGGGAGCTGTGTGCAATCAGAAGAGAGGGGAAGAGAACTGACAGCATTGAGAGCCAATAGGCTGCAGTTCTTTCCTCTGTGCTGGATGACAGCTTGCATGCCCACAGAGAGGGCTCGGAGTGCCACTGCTCTAAGCTGTCAGCACTGCCCCTCCTTACCCTGGAACATGCTATTTACATATTAACTTGGTAGGATAAGAAGAGGGAGCCTTTCTCTCCACAGCACTTTCTGTTCTGCAAGTGTCCAGCTTGCAGCAGCGCCCCTTATCTCGAATACATACCATATACCGACATACAGCATTTCACCGTAGATAATATACTCACTACAATTCCATATGTGCACAATTAATGAGCATCTCAAAAAAAAAAAAACTTTTGCCATGAAACAGCTTACATTTTTGAGGAAGAGATTACACAAGACCTGAAGATGTTAGCAGCATTATAGAAACAGAAGTAGTTTATCAACTGTACTCTTTTTGGACCATTGGGTGTTATTTTTTGGAGGTGCCAATTATTGGCTAATATTAAAACACAAAAATGGCATTTCAGGAGGCTGCGACTCACATTATCTGTTCTTCAAGAAAAAAAAGAAAATGTACATAAAAACCAACAAATAATGCATTAGAAACAGTCAATTATGCTATGATGCAAAGTTCACAAGATATTACATATTGTACATTCATGTGCATAACACATGAGAATTTTGGAAAAGCAGTAATATTTTTTTCAGACTAATGAATAGCAGCATGAATACATTTCAAACTTAATTTCCCAGAATCACAATGATTTCAAACAACTCATGCCCAAAATGGGATAAAGAAAAGAGAGCAGCTAAACATTTGCAAAAGCCACTTACAAATAAAAAAAATATAGTGCAGGATATAGAATTCCACCAAAATCCATTGGTGAGAAATAAATGTATAGCAAAATCCCAGATACCGTATATCACAAATAAGTGTAGGAATTCACGTTAAGACTCCTACAGTTGCAAGAAAAAGTATGTGATCCCTTTGGGATTACGTGGAGTTTTGCATGAATTAGTCATAAAATGTGCTCTAATCATCTTCTGCTTCAGTCTGCATAAAATAATACTACACAAACATTATATGTTATCATGTTTTTATTTAACATAACATGTAAACATTTACAGTCCAGGGTGGAAAAAGTATGTGAATCCTACACTAATGACTTCTCCAAGAGCTAATTGGTGCCAGGAGTCAACCTTGAGTCCAATCAGTGTGATGATATTGGATGTGTTGCTGAAAGCTGTCCTGCCCTTTAAAAACACACCAGTTTGGGGGTTAACTGGTTTCAAGAAGCACTGTCTGATGTGAACCATGCCTCGCAGAAAAGTGCTCTCAGAAGACCTACAATCAAGAATTGACGGATTCTTGTCATTGATGGATAATTGAATTCCAGAGTTTATCAAGACATTTTGCAGGAAAACGTAAGACCTGTCCGCTAACTGAAGCTCCGCAGAGGTTGGGTGATGCAACAGGGCAACGACCCAAAGCATACAAGTCATTCAACAAAAGAATGGCTTCAACAGAACAAAATATGCCTTCTGGAGTGGCCCAGTCACAGTCCTGACCTCAACTCGATTGAAAGGCTGTGGTGTGACCTTAAGAGAGTGATTCACACCAGACATTCCAAGAATATTGCTACACTGAAACAGTTTTGTGAAGAGGAGTGGTCCAAAATTACTCCAGTTGTGCAGGTCTGATCTGCAGCTACAGCAAACATTTGGTTATTGCTGCCAACCAGTTATTAAGTCAAACGGTTCACATACTTTTTCCAACCTGCACTGTGACATGCTATGTTCAATAAAAAACATGAAAACATATGTTTGTGTAGTATTATTATAATTATTGACTGTATACAAAACTTTGCAGCAACGCCTTCATGTTTTTTTTATTTTAGGAAAAAGGATGTCCTCTTTTTGTAGGCCATTCTCTTAGGTCACCATATTGTTTCTAGAGTGGGATGAGAACAAGTCATAGTACAAATAAATTTAGGTCCCTGTACAGCATCCTTTATATTTTGAGCTGGGTGTACAAACTAAAGCTTATGCTGACCAGGCTGCCACTAAAAGGTGACATACCCCTAAAGAACACAATGCCCACGGTAAAGCATTATGATGGCACAATCATGCTTCAGGGTTGTTTTTCTTTAATTGGAAACAAGATGCAGAGTACAATATAATGGCCCAAAAACCAAGACAATGACTTAAAGCATACATTCAACATAAGAATGGCTTTACCAGAAGAACATTCAAGTTGTGGCAGTAAATCACTTAAGGCCCCCCTACACCTTACAATCAATTTTTGTTCTTGTGTAATAAAACCATGTAATATGTGGACCTTTCTAATCTAAAGGCCCCCATACACGTGTCGGATTCCCACCGGATTCCGGCACGATCGATTC
>CM070036.1:71864967-71878678 GCA_036250615.1 Ptychadena robeensis | reverse complement strand
TTTTGTTTTCCTGCCACATATTGGTTGTATTATGCCCATTGGTTCTCAATGGTGCGTAATCAGCGCATTGAGGTAATTACCCGCCCTAAACTGGTGTCACAAGGAGGCCAAATTCCCCCAACCAACGCTTTTTCCCTGCAATTGTCGCAGGTTAAATGAATTCAAGTAGTAAGTTAATATGAGCATTCTGGCCAATGGCCTATTCCAAAATAAAGCGGACCAGGAAGAGCTTGATGCATACACCAATACTCTGCCTCGGCAGGGATAGGGTAGTGGCCCTGAGGGTATGTTTCTACCAATCTCTTGACCCCCTACGCTAAGCGCATTGCTTGGTGGGAGGTACCGACAGAGCACATACACATACCTGCTTGGCGGATGCTGTGTTCTCACTGCGGCAAGCCATTCTGCTGATGCACAGGTTCGTCTAGTACGTTAACCACAGCATTCGCCGGCCAGCTAAAGTGTATGTGACCCGTCGGGATCCCTGTCAAGCACTGTGCTTAGCGTAGGAGTCATGACGGATCACTCAACCTTGTGGAAACTCCGCCTAAGTTTTTGGGGTCAGCAAACTTACCCCAAGTAAAACCCAAGAGGTTAAAGCAACCTCGCAAGTTAAAAAAAAAAAAAAAATGTTACCTTATGTTCTCGTGGTCCTTAGATTGGGGTTTTCGTTACAAGTAACCTGATCGTATGATTCAAAGGATTACCGTGTATACTCAATTGTAAGCTGACATTTTCAGGATCAAAAATGTGTTAAAACAATTATAATCGTCTTATACTCGAGTCAGGAGATGAAAATCAATCAATTTCATGCATGGGCCTTGTAAGTTGCAAAGCTCCTGAACATGTGAACATGGTATCATCACCACATTTGCTGGAGATATAGAGAAGGGTGTTCCTTTGTTCGCTGTAATGTATGTTTACTATATACTTTTCTTACATTTCTGCCCTCTTATGATTAATAAAGTTTATTAATGCACATGATCAGTTGAGCATTTACATTGAGAATATATATGTATCTGTTTTTGTAGAACAGGCCACCAAGTAGAATTCTGATTTTTTTTTTCCAGACCTGTCCAATATATATAAGTAAATCAGAAAATGAGGAATAGTATAAGTCGAGAAACCTAATAGTAAGCTGACCAGAGTCTCAAATCATAAATTTAAATCTTAGAGTTTAGCATATGGCCAATCTCATGGTGGTGGCACCTGTTTGTCTGGAATACCCCAGCAAACTACCGGGGACTTTTAAAATTGTCACAATGAAAGAATTACGTAAGAAGATGATTGAATAGAATATTATAACAGTTTTAATCACTATTAATGTCTATCACAAAACAGAAGAAATTATGCATATGACTTCCATACATTGGAAAGTCCAATATTATACATTATACCTTATACGTAGACCTATGACCTCAACGCGTTTCGTGGAGCTTCTTCAGGAGGATTTCTAAGGTCGGTCAAATCTGAGAAAGAAACACACAGTGGGAAACTACTGTGTGTTTCTTTTTTAGATTTGATCGAATGTGACTTTCCTGGCCAAAACGGGAAGGTTGACAGGTCTGGCCATCAGGCGCTCAAATATATAAGGTGCTTCCTATACAACAAATGATCTTATGGTCTGAAATATATGGTACATACCCTGCTTTGAAATGGATGTGGCCTGTACCATATTCTTTACCGTGATTCAGCAACAAGAATATTAGAAGTTATTTATGTGCTTGTTTTACAGGTAATCACGTGAACCCCCTGGCAGTATTCCTGAGTGTGGCTCGGGGCAGGTTTTAATAACAAATAGTGTTTATCTTGATCCAAACTTTGGGTAGCGTACCTGTTGCAGCCATGCTTGTGCTGTCCTGCTTTGTCGGCTTCCTCTGGGCTTGTCCCTGGTTCCACCTCCCAGACATCGGTGATGACGCTGGGGAGGTGAGGGATGCCCCCGTCATTCACCTGTAATGTATTACAAGCATAGGTATCTCTGCTCCTCACATACCTGACGTCCTTGAAAACACTGGGATTGTGAGGGGGAAGGGACAAAATATTTAGGACTCAATTTTAATAAGTAATTGGACAGCTGGGGGGTTTACACTAAATTCATTAGCCCTACAAGCCATTTCTGCCATTTACCTCCAAGTAAAGCCTTAGAAAAGATGGATAAACCCTTCTGTGCTACAATATTACAGCTTGGTGATGCAGGAAGCATTGTGTCCATAAGGGCAATGATCCAATAACATGCCCACTGCATGTTTAACATGAGTTGGTGATTTACCGTGTGCATAATGGCCACCATATTCAATTCTTTAATGGAAAAGTCAGTGGCAGCTTGCATGTTTATGTATAATACTTCTATCCAGTCCTATAAATAATCTTTGCACCGCAGCACTGATGTGTCCATAAAGGGGTTTCCCTGCTGCAGTTTTAAGGTGGGCATACAGAGTTTCATTTCTCCATTCAATTCAGTCGTTTTGAAATCAATACCTTTTTACCTGATCCGATCAACCATGTCATGTTGATAAATTTCAGTTTATAGTTCAAGTTAGTTTGCATGTGGTTACCTTAACTTTCACTTTAAAGTCTCCCCCCAAGGCTGTGACTGGACCATGTTAATAGAAGCATCAGAAAAATGAACTGTATAATCGGCATTATACACAGATCTGATAAATCTGCAAAAACCGAATGACTCAAGTATAAGCCTAGGTTGGAAAATGCAGGGCTTAACTAATTGAAACACAACTACTGAGCATTAATGTGGACATAACTATGAACCACTAACTACACATGCCAGAGCAATAGATTTAAAAAAAATGTTCCTACAACTTATCCGTACATCTCTAGTAAGTTTGGGTATGATAGCGTTTTCAGGGGCTTCACAAACTCAGCTTGTCAAAATTTTAAGATTTTCATCTCTAAATGTGAGTACAGTGTTTTTATTTGAGGGCTGAGAAATTCAGCTTTTACTCAAGTATATACAGCCGAGCCCATAATTATTCATACCCCTGGCAAATTTTGACTTAAAGTTACTTTTATTCAACCAGCAAGTTATGTTTTCAATGGAAATGACATAGGTGTTTCCCAAAAGATAATAAGACAATGTACAAGAGGCATTTTTGTGGGAAAGACTTAGCTTTTATTTACATTTGAGCAAAAAGTGTCATGTCCAAAATAATTCATACCCTTCCTATAATTGCAGACCAGCTTTTTGCATGCCTCCACAGGTATTTTTGCCCATTCATCTTTAGCAATGAGCTCCAAATCTTTCAGGTTGGAGGGTCTTCTTGTCGTCACCCTAATCTTTAGCTCCCTCCACAGATTCTCAATTGGATTCAAGTCAGGATTGTGGCTGGGCCACTCCAAAACTTTAATGTTGTTGTCTGCTAACCATTTCTGCACCACTTTCACTGTGTGTTTTGGGTCATTGTCATGTTGAAATGTTCACTGGTGCGCAAGGCCAAGTTTCTCTGCAGACTGTCTGATGTTGTCGTTGAGAATCCTCATGTATTGCTCTTTTTTCATGGTTCCCTGGTCCATTGGCTGAACCCCCCCCCAAACATTAGGTTCCCATCACCATGTTTGACAGTGGGGATGGTGTTCTTTGGATTGAAGGCTTCTCCTTTTTTACGCCAAATGAAGGAACCATCGTTGTAACCAAACAATAACATTTTTGTTTCATGTGACCATAAAACAGAAGTCTTCTTCTTTGTCCAAATGAGCATTTACAAAGGCCAACCAAGCTTTTGTGTGCCTTCTCTGGAGAAGTGTCGCCCTCCTTGGTCTGCATCCATGAAACCCAGATGTGTGCAGTGTCCGTTGGATTGTCTGCCTTGAGACATTCCCACCAGCAGAGCCCAGATTGACCAGGACGGCCTTGGTCGTGACCCTTGGATTCTTTTTCACCTCTCTCACTATCCTCCTGGCCCGCACAGGTGTCACTTTTGGCTTCTGACCACGTCCTCTGACATTTTCCACAGTGTGGAACATCTTGTATTTTTTATTACTACTTTGCACTGTAGCCACTGGAACTTCAAAACATTTAGATATGCCTTGTAGCCCTTTCCTGACTTGTGAGCAGCCGCAGGTCCTCACTGAGCTCCATTGTCTTATCCATGTCCACAAACCAACTGCAGAGAGCTGCTGTGTTTAACCTGTTGAGTTGATTAAAACAGCTGTTCTCAATGAATCAGGGTAATCAGGATGCTTTAGAACAGATTGGACTATTTGGATCGATATAGAACTTTGGATTTTCCCAGAGACTGTGACAGTTTGTGAAGGGTATGACTTTTGCTCAAATGTAAATAAAATTATGCTTCTTGTACATCGTCTTATTATCTTTTGGGAGGCGCCGATGTCATTTTACACCAAAAAAACTTGCTGGTTGAATGAAAGTAACTTTAAGTCAAAAATTGCCAGGGGTATGAATAATTATGGGCTCGATTGTATGTTATGTATCTGTCATGCTTCTCTGTCCTCTGATTTCGATGGACCTTTCACTGAAATACAACTGATTGGCTCCCAATTCCAATCTGAATTGTGCTGTGCAGGGACTGCATCAGGTTGAAACACATTTAGGTATTAATATAAATTTTTTCTTATTTTAAAAGTTCCAACATGTTACACAGCACTGTAGAGTAAATAAGTGGTTCAAAAGCCAAATCAGGATACATAGAAGATGTGTAATTCACGTCTCTTTCCCTGCACAGGTGCTGCCATTTATCTATCGGGCTATTGGATCTAGACACCTTCCTGCCAATAACATCAGCTTCATTCACTTTGATTCTCACCCAGATCTTCTGATACCAGTGAATATGCCTGCGGATACGGTGTTTGATAAAGAAGAATTGTTTAGGTAAGGTCATTTCATGTTTCTTTGTTTTGTAGGTTGTTTTTTGTTGTATGGAATTCCAGTATCAAATAATAAAAACCTTGAAACCTTCTGTAATTCTATGCAGTACTCTGGACTTAATGGTAATGAAGCACAGTGGACCAACACCAGCATATAACATGGCTCCCAAATCAACCCAGACTGGAAACTTTACACTGGACTTCAAGGATCTTTGAGTCTTCCTCCAGACTCTGGGTTCGTGGTTTCAAAATGAGATGCAAAATTTGCTCTCCTCTATTGATTTGGGAGCCATGCTATCTGCTGCTGTTGGTCCACTGTACTTCATTAAGTCCAGAGACAGCACAAACGTTTACCAGGAGATTTTTTAGTACTTCATGCTTACTTTTGCACACAAGCTTTATAGAGATGCTGACTTCATTTTCCAGCAGGACTTGGCACCTGCCCACACTGCCAAAAGTGTCAAAACTGGGTTCAATGACCATTGACCTGTGGGATTACTGTGCATAATTGGCCAGCAAACTCACCTGACCAGAATCTATAGAGCATTGCCATGAAAAAGCTGAGAGACATGAGAGGGAACAATGCAGAAGAGCTGAGGGCTGCTATTGAAGAATCCTGGTGTTCAAAAACGCATGGATTGAAGCAAAGGGGCCCAAAGCAATTATTGAGTACATATGCATGATTTTATTTATCAAATTCAAATATTTGTTTTATTGATGTCATGTAATATAATTTTTTTCTGTGATTTAGATTTTGGGATCTTCATAAGCTGTAAGCCATAATCACCAATATTATAACAAATAAAGGCTTGCAATATCTTGCATGTAATCAGTCTATTTCATATATTAGTTTCCCATCTTAAGTTGAATTACTGACATGCAGGAACGTTTAGACAATATTCACATTTTTTGCAAATTACTTGTACAAGCTGCTCTGTTTGAGATAGAAAGAAGGGATCTGCGATATCCCGAAAGCTTGCTTCTCTAATGACTTCAGTTAGCCAATAAACGGTATCACTTGAACTCCAAACTCTCTAGATAGAACAAAGAGAAGTACCCGTGAAGGTTATAGTGAGAAGGGATGAAAGGAATCAAAAAGCCCTCAACTCGAGCAGTGCTAGATAGAAAGAAAAAAATTTATCTACACCTGATGGCCGTTTGTGTTACTGCAGCAATTAACACTGCACTGAACACACACCATAATCTCTTTCCTCCAGGAGATCATCTATGTATTCCCCCTGTGAGGAGGGGGAGAGAAAGATCTGTAATCTATACCTTGAATTAGGGCTGGACAATAATTCAATATCAATATATATCGCAATATAATTTTATATCGAAATATCAGAAATGTATATCGAAATTTCGGAAATGTGTTTACAAATTGTATTATTTGTCACTGAATGATGTTCAGTCAGGGGCGGTCCTAGGGAGATCGCCAACCTGGGCGAGCACTCCCTCTGCAGTGCCCCCCTTTCCCCGAGAGAGATCACGCTGCCGTCCCATGCCTCCCCATCAAAATGTGCGGGCGCAGTGATCTAGTAACTCCTCCTCTATGCTTTGCTGCAGCTATGTACAGGGAGGCACATCTCCATAGAACAGGGGACCCTGTTCAGCCTCCCAGTGTATCTGACGTTCATTCTGCTATGGACAGGGGACACAGAGGGGGGGAGGGCGGATCCCGACATGTCTCCTGTCCATAGAATGAACTCTCAGTGACACAGGGGGGAGGGGGGGGGCTCCCACATACAGGGATATCAGTTATGGGGAGGTGGGTGCACTGACATCGAAGGTCCCCTGCCCCCTTCCCAGAGAGAGATCACTCCAGGGGGGTAGGGGAGCAGGGGACCTGTCCAGATCAGCCTCCCCTGTGTCACTGCTCCTACCCTCCCAGCTATGGAGATCAGGCTCACAATAATTTTAATAGGAGGAGCCTGGAGGTATTATAGACTTTGCAAATTCAGTTCGCAGACATCCATTGTGTGTGTCCTCTGCAGATTTTTCCTGAGGCTTTTTAATATTGTTCATATCGTTACCAAAATTATATTGTATTGACCAAAATTAAGAAATATATTGTGATATAAATTCTTGCCATATCGTCCAGCCCTACCTTGAATGTAGCCTAGTGTGACAACCAAGATAATTGCCACCTTCAATTTGAAAAGTGTCATACACATGACAGTTGGCCGTGACGTGTACAGTTGTTGGGTGAGGTCCTTTATTGAGCGGTCTGGACAGATCTGTCATAAACTGCCCTGCCCAATAGTTGTAGTCTTCTATGGCATAGGGCGCTGCGTGGTGCTGCTCACTTGTCCTTGTCCTCTCCATAGACCAGGATACACACAGAAGAGCTGTGTTTACAATATGCATTCTTACTCTGGTCTTTGGGAAGGATCAAATACTATGACAGTATGTATGTGGCATAAGCCTACAATGTATTTGTATGTGTCTGGTTATGTTCCCACTTACGTGATCAGCCGTGGGGGGGACGCAATTGTAACTGCGTGTGACGATCGCAGGTGGCCGATCGTATGCGATTTCTGACGCGATCAACCATACAATTTTGTACTCGTTTTTTTTTTTTTATTTAAACCACCCTATTAAAAAATCGCCCGCAATAAAATACATCCACGTTCGAGCCCATTCAACTAAATGGAAGCATTCAGCGAACAAGATTAAAATTGGGGATGATCGTGTGAGTGGGAACAAGACCTTTGGGTTTAGATAAAATTGATAAAAATGTAATAGCTATTATTAGAGGATCTAATCGGCCTTTTCCCTAGTAGGTATGCTTCCAATGCCTTATTTGATTTCTTAACAGCTTTACAATACGTTATAGAAAAAAATTACAATGGAGTACCCACCTCTCAGTGACTCATGATAATTGAATAATTATTAAGGAACAGTATAAACAAAAGGCTAGCCAGGCCAACAAAAAGGACCTAATCTGTCATGGTCACGCTGTGATTTTCACCTGCTGGTTTTTGCTTGCTGAAAAACGTGCCTTGAATTTTTGGTGGACAAATGCGTGTAATGACCTATTGTCTCAATAATAGTTTTCTGTTTGGCTGAATGACAGGTACTCTTTAAAGGAGCCCCACTGTGAGAAAGTACAGTGGTACCCACTGCTAACTTTGTTTTCTAAAAACCTTCAGAAATGCTGTGAAAATTTCCCAGTTTTTATACTATAGCGGCATACCATAGCTTCCTCATGGTAACGGCAGTGCAACATGACAAATAGGGCAACTTGATTTTAAGTGCAAAACAGGAAGTGAGTATAGCTTAAACTGCGGCAGCCAAGACACACATTTACTGGCTTGCATGCTTCTCGAAAAGGGGGAATAACCACTCTGGTGGTGTGGTTTTCTGTGCTAAAAGTGGTAAGAAAAATAAAACCCCCGTAGCTCTCCACAGAGATCCAGATTCCTGTACAAAGAGAGGTACATAAGATACTTACCGTATATTTCGTACTATAAGATTCACTTTTTCACCCCGGGGGGAAAAAGTGCTTGCGTGCCCCTCCTTGCCAGCTTTCCAGATGGGCGGTCTGCACACAGCCAGATCTCTCATCTGAACTGTATTGGTTATATCAGCAGAGCCCCCTCTTTTCCGTGTGTGACAAAGACGAGATGCAGTGATGTGTGCTCTCTAGTGACACCATTTTTGTGGCTGCAATTAGGTACTGCAGGGGATTTTTTCCCCAATTGATTTGAACACATCAAATATTTTTTTTCTGGTTTTCCTGCTCTAAAAACTGGGTGCGTCTTATGGTCAGGTGCTTCTTATAGTCCGAAAAATATGGTAACTCACAAGATAATGAAATATTCTAAACTAAATTACATTATCTGTAGAAAAAAATAAGACCACTGTTGTCAGGGATATCGGACAAGACCATAAATCACGGTCGATGTCCATTGCTTTGGATGGAGACCCACAGAAGTGCTGCAGCTGACTTCTTTATATTTTACCAGCCAAGTCTTGCTCAGGAATACGGTTTCTGTAAGTTTTATCACTCTGAGCTGACTCGCAGGTCAGCGCTTCTCTCTCTCTGTAAACACAGAGAGATTACTAATCAAATCTTCTCACAAGCTGTCGACTGTCCCTGTGACATCAACAAGTCGACTAGCTGACAAGATTGTGAATGCCCTAGTGCCAACATAATCATCTTTTGCATGGCTGCTTACTATCTTTACTGGAGTATTTGTTGAATTTATCGCTCTATACCAGGGGTACCTAACCTTTGGTTTGGGATCGCAAAGACATTGAAAGTTCATAGAGGAACACTGACTTTGTTTTCTTTCTTGTCTTTATTAACACAAGGCCAATTGTTTGGCAGAAGTGTACTGTGGCATACATGAAGTATAATCTGTATACATACATAATATGTTTACCATTTTTTTTTGTCGGCAGATAAGTTTGACCTTGTCATTTAAAGAGTTAAGCTAGCCACACACGGGTAGATTTGTAAAACGATTCGAGTACAATCAATCCCGTCACGGTGGATTGATTGATACTCGAATCTGCTACAATCCTTCCGTTTGGCTGTCCTTCGGGGTTCAATAGAGCCCCCCTCGCAGTATCTCATTGAATGGGTTTCCAACATGTTTGGAAAACCAAGCATTCAATCAATACACCAACACTCTACATGAAATGTTTTTCATTAGATGCAGGCTGTGCACTGAAAGCCGACATCATCACAAAGGACGTTGACGGGCCTCCGAGCACAGCTTGTGTGGTACGGGGCGAGTTCGACTCACTGGCAGCCTTTGGAGAGTGGGGGAGAGAAGCCCCCGGTGTACGTCGACTCTGGGGGACGGGGGGCAGAAAACGTCGGGACACCGGTCGTTGATTTTCTTCTTCAACTTTCAGAATGTTCACATCTGGAAAGTCTGGAGAGAACCCTGCTCGCCTCACTTCTTTATTGAACGGTAATTCGATTGTGCCCGGTGGTGCACATTGATTCGTTTCAATCGACCACCAATCAATCACAGCGTGGTGACGTCACCACGCTGTGATTGATTGGTGTTCGAGTGCACGGGATCCTCTAACCCGTTGTGGCTAGCTTTAAGGTGCTCATACCGCTCGATATAGTCCATATCAATGGCCGCTTCGAGATCCTTACGGCCATCTATCTGGCCCATATCTAATGCGGCCATTCCTGTTTTCAGGGATATCGGACAAGACCGTAAGTCACAGTCGATGTCCACTGCTTTGGATGGAGACTGCGGGAGACTGCAGAAGTGGCGGCTGCGGCTGACTTCTCCTCGCACAGGACACAGCCTACAAGCTGTGATCAGCTCCCAGCCAGTGAGAGCGACATCGAATTGATGTGCAAAGTGGTGCACAGTGATTCCAGTTCGATCGACCCGCATTCAATCAGAGTGTGGTGACATTAGCATGCTGTGATTGATGGCGGGTCGATTGCATGGCGATCTACCCGTACCAGCTTAACTCGCAAGACATAAAAGTCTGGACACCTCTACTCTAAACAAGCTTAATGTGGACCAAGTTTGCTCAATGTGTGTTGAATAATCTAACACTAGTTGTCACCGCAGGAAGTATCAAACCCATGGTGAGATCAGCAGGTATGGTTTAAATCATTTAGAAAAAAATAAATTATTTTAAAAGTTGATTTTAAAACGCTAAAATTACAAAAAAAGTTAGGGCTTTTGCTTTTAGATTTACATTTAGTATGAAAATGATAAGCTGAAAAATGCACTGGGAAATGCTTTACCAACCAACTACACAAGAAATCTTGTGATATGATTGCAGTCTCAGGTTATCCTGGTCTCTTCACACTGTTATCTGTTCATGTGGAAAAGAACCTTTCAACTACAATCAGAGCAGCTGTCATCAACTCATCAACGCCATCTTTTTTTACACACCAATCAAGCTTATTTCCTGCTTTCCTATGCATCACAGAGAAATCTACTAAGAGCTAAAGAAAAAAATTGAAGTTTTAAACAGATTTTTTTCTTTAGAACTTATAATAGTTTAGTAAAAATCTACTAAAGGAAACTATGTACTGATTCAAAGTGTGCCTGTTCTCATCCAGACTGAGAAGCCGAACACAAAATAATTCATCACTAAAGCTATGTTTCCATGGTGTCGAGGGCTCCATCAACACCCCCTGCGTTATTGCATACCTTGACAGGGATGTCGACCGAGCCCATCCATATTACCGCAGACACGGGCAGTGCAGTAGGCGGGTATATGTATGGGCGACATTCCTGTAAGTCAAGGGCTTAACGCAGTGGTTGTCGACAGAAACCACAATGCCGCAGAAACATACCCTAAGTCACTGTATTATGACTCATAACCTTCTTCCTCAATGACTGCAGGGACCTGGATTGTAAGAATAACTAAGCATTTGCAGGTCAAATGAAAAAAGGTTATGCAAACATACTAAGAGGGGGGGCTGGGGGGCAGACTCCAATGCACAGAGGGCCAAATTTAAATACTTGGACAAAGTAATGGGCCAACCTTTATATTTATTGAATAAATGTTAACAGTTGAAGTTTTTCCTTCTGATCAGATATAACGATGAAACTTTTCATGCGGAAACAAACTTTTTTTCCTAAACATTGAATCTGGATCAAGCAAAGTGTAATATTATAACAAGTAACATCAAATAAAATGCACATGTGTGGCATTTATTTATTTTTTATGAAAAACAATATGTATATACTGCAAGACTAATATAATTGCATTGCAAGCCAGATTTGGCCACCCCAATGTTAAGTCCTGCATATTCAGATAATTAGGCTTCTAAGTGTGGGAAATCATACTGTTTGTGTTTTGACACTAAAATTGGAGCTGCACTTTCACACATCACAACAATAATTAACAGCAGTAACTTAAATCGCCACTAGATGGTGCTAGATCAGGGGTGGGGCAAACTAAGGCCCGTGGCCAGATCTGGTCTGTTTAGCTTTCTTTTCCATCCCTTTGTAACCTCAGTTAAAAAGATGCTTCCTCTGCAATGAGTGCACATAAACACACAGTGTTTAAACGTGTCCTTGGGGGTGATGCAGTGGCAATGATCATGAAACTGTGGGCTTATCCTAATGGCGACAGCAGACAGTCTCTAGAAATTATCTCTGCTCATTGCAATGAATGTGCATTTTTTTCCTTTTACGTGCAGCAAACTTAAAAAGATAACAAGTCGCCTATTACTCATCACTACCATCGTTAGTGTTGCCTTGGAATTGGCACACCTATAGTGGGTTGGCCAATTCAGGCTCTTGGTCCAGCCCCTTTATCAAATTTAAGAAGCTAATGTGGCCCACAAGTTTGCCCACACCTGGGCTAGGTAATAGTTTTCAATGAAGAACATGGATCTCCATAGGTTTGTTAAGGTAAGGTCATGTAGTCACTGACGTGTTCCTTCCTCATTATCTTTGTGTCAAGCTGTCAGTTATGCAAAGGTATCTCATTGTAGGTGAGGAGGGACAACTGGGATTTACTCCTTACAGGAAAGGTTTTTTTCCTTGACATATCATCTATATAATAATGTGTTTTACTTCAAGAAACATGGAGTACATAGACAAGTTTAGTAAAGCTTTAAACCACAAGCTCTGAAGGGCTCTTTCTAATAAACCACCTTACAGTTATCGTAGACTTATACGGTTATTACGTAGACTTATACGGCTCCTCTTAAAACTGCTTTCAATTGAAGAAATATATTTGTTATTGTAACAGTAAACAAATGTAAGTCAATAATGGTAAGAAAAAAAACAAACCGTTTGAACTAGAAAAATCAAAAAGCACTGAATCTATTAGCAATGATAACATTTTATAGAATTTGAGTTTAACACAGGAAAATAGTACAAAGATAATTTTCAGAAAGATCGGCGTATGTCTGAACAGAGCATCCACCAGCCAGCTAAAGTTATGTGATCCGTTGTGACCCCCGCCAAGCACTGCGCTGAACAAAGGGGCTCCCAACGAATCACCCAACTATGTGGAGACATGGCCTTAGCCAGTATCAAACTGGCATATGTCTACTGATCGGCAGTGCGCATTATACTTAAACCCCCTTCCATAGGGTTCCTGGCCTCTGGCTCAGCTACATCAATTATGTAAACATGTAACCTCCCTATAAATACTTATTTTACTGATATGATATCCAAAGAGCTGTCACTATCAGTGATGTAAGCCATTAGCAAAAACATTAGGCGTGGCCAAAACAACTGTTTGGAACATTCTTAAAATAAGGAACACACCGGTGAACTCAGCAACACCAAAAGACCCAGAAGACCACAGAAAAAAACTGCTGGATGACCGAAGAAAATGATGAAGACAACACCCTTCACAACAGTTGGCCACATCAAGAACACTCTCCAGGAGGTAGGTAGGTGTGTGTTAAAGTCAACAATCAAGAGAAGATTTCACCATAGCGAATATGGTGTAACACAAAATGTAAACCATTGGTGAGCCTCAAAAACAAAAAGTCCAGATTAGAGTTTGCCAATAACATCTAAAAAAAAGTCTTCACAGTTCTAGAACAACATCCTATGGACAGATGAGACCAAGATCAACTTGTACCAGAGTGATGGGAAGAGACGAGTATGGAGAAGGAAAGGAACTGCTCATGATCCTAAGCATACCACCTCATCAGTGAAGCATGGTGGTGGTAGTGTCATGGTGTGGGCATGTATGGCTGCCAATTGAACTGGTTCTCTTGTATTTATTGATGATGTTACTGCTGGCTGAAGACAGTTGCAGTAGAGGCCTGGCAGTGCATCACCAGGGATAAAACCCAGCATCTGGTGATGCCTATGTGTTCCAGACTTCAGGCTGTAATTGACGGCAAAGGATTTGCAACCAAGTATTAAAAAGGGAATGTTTGATTTATGATTATTATTCTGTC
>CM070036.1:71843210-71854089 GCA_036250615.1 Ptychadena robeensis | reverse complement strand
GGTTGCTATATGGGGCACTGCTTTGTTTGTTTTTGAATGTCAGAAAGTTATATTTGTGAATGTTGAGATGTTATATGGTTTCACTGGTAAAAATAAATATTGAAATGGGTATAAATTGTTTTTTGTTAAGTTGCCTAATAATTATGCACAGTATAGTCACCTGCACACACAGATATCCCCTAAAATAGCTAAAACTAAAAAATACTTCCAAAAATATTCAGCTTTATATAATGAGTTTTTTGGGTTCATTGAGAACATGGTTGTTGTTCAATAATAAAATTTATCCTCAAAAATACAGAAACCAAAGGTTTCTCTACTTTTTATCCGGACAAAAGCAGCAGTACTTTGAAAAATTTTCATCTACTTTTCTCATCCAGAAATGAGGCCAAAAAGGCTGCTGTAGTAAATGCTGATTCTGATTCTTATATCACACGCTGTCATTTGGTACTATAGTTCATATTTACGACATCGTACGTTACTATTCCCAGGGTTCAGGAAGTTTTTAATGCAGAATATCTCAAGGGTTCTATCATCTTGCAAACCATTCACAAGCAAAGGGGGCTAAGTTTGTAAGTTTATAAGTTGATTTTTCCTAAATTAAATGTAAAAGCAGTCTCTGTACACAAAATCAAGCAGGGTAGGAGACTAGGTAAAGAGATCTTTCAGTAACACTGCTGCAGGCTGTCTGGTGGTAGGAGACTTGGGAAGGTAGACATGAATTGTGACGGCTAACTTCCCAAGTCCCCTTGCAGCAGGAGCGTCTCTGGATTTCCAGCCTTTTTATCTTTCAGGTCAGAGAGGGTGATAGGTCCACTTTAAAGACAATTATGCTGATTTATTTATTGAAGACAATTATGCTTTTACATGTTGTACTTTTGAGTATTGTGTTTTTACATACCTAAATAAAGAACATCTGCTCCAATTAATAGGATTTTATGTACATTTAATATATTTTGCCTGCTATTTCCCTGTCATAGTTTTACTTACGTAAACACTCTAAATCCCTGATACTGCTGCCATCTTGCATGAGGTATCAGTAGCCCCAATAGACCATGAGCTGTCGCTTTAATAGTTTCCCCTTGCTTTTTATCTGACAGCTATCCAAAATGGGCTTAAAATGATGGGAGGGGCATAGGACCAGCACAAATCGTAATAAGACAGTCCCAGAAGAGAAGACCGCTTTGCAAGACAGGAGGGGCCTAAGATAGTGGTTTTCTTAAAAGTTTGAAAGGACAACGTGGAATTTTTTTTTTATGAAGATGAAAACATTCCAGTTAGCATTTACAGAATATTTTTTACATTTTGCTTGCATAGTTTTTTTAGTTGCACATATGTTTAGTGAGTAAAGCTGGCCATAGACAGGCAGAATTGTGCCTGATTTTCCCGCCAATTGACTGCCCTGCGCATTCCCGCCAATCAGCCAGCAGTCATCGGGTGTTCACATCTGGGAAGATCGACCAGGAATCTGCTGCATGTGGGATCGCACAGTGATCCGACATGCCAGTAAATTCCCGGCTAATCCCATTACTTTGGATGGGAAAGGCTGCCCGGCCGATTCTCGGCACTAGTGGCAGTGTGCGATAAGGTCATCACGCACAGTGGATCTGCCAAGAAATCGGCAGCAAAACGACACGTCTATGCCCAGCTTCATATAGTGATACAGATGGAAAAGCTAAGAACTTAATGTAATTCAAGTTTCTAGTTTTGTTGTCTAGGTGAAACAAAATTGGAGCTGTTACCACAACAGGAATAGAGGAGTTATGGCATTCAATAGCCAAGCTGGCCATCAAATGACACTATAAGGGGAGATTTTCCAAAGAGACATATGTATAAAGCCCCCTAAACAACTTTAGATCCTTCCATACAATTTCTATTAGATCTACCAACAACTATGTAGTGCCGGGTCCTCCCTGATGGAATACATAGTGATTGGAAGGTTTAAAAAGGTCCTCATATTACATGGTTCTGGTAGAAGGAAAGTTGATAAAGAAATTGTATGGTGAGATTGTAAGGTGTATGGGGGCCTTAAGACATTTGTGATTAGAATGTTACTAATTTAATTTTACTTTCTGTGTTTTAAAGAAAACTTAAAAAAAGCAAGGATTTAAACCATCCTATAATCTCCCCAATCCATAAAAAGGATGGATGTACTTGAACATTTTTGTAGTGCTCATCAGTCAAGAATCATCTAGCATGATAAAAAGAGAAGCACATACTTGAAAGATAAAAAATCACAAAGTTACAATGCAGGCATTATTGTGTCAAAATGAGAGAAGATGAAAGCAATTTGAATAGAAGATGCTTTGGATGCGGCTGGTGATCTGAAATCATTTGGAGAGCTATCTTATCCTTTGTTTTTAGGGGAAAAAAAGAATGCCATAGCCATTATTACTGTAGCGGTGAAGTATTCTCTTACTGTATTCTGTAACACAGCCACTAGAGGTAGATGTTGGATAAGCAGACACCGGGGAACACACATTCCACCTACAGATATATAATGGAAAGATTAATCTAGACTTTCTGCTCAGTCCAGTGGTTTTGTGGCTTTGTTTTATGCCAGCCTTTAAACTGTCAGCAAGCATTTGCTTCATCATCAAATCACACCTTCAACAAGACAGCACAAAAGATGTAATTATTATGAATGCGTTGTGTAAAGCAAGTTTTATGGGATGAGGTTAGTTTTTTGGATATTTTTTGCCCCTTATATCCGGTTTCACCAACAGACCCTTAAGTTTCACATTTCTATCCAATTGATCAAAGAACTTAGATTAAAAGTTCTTTCATAAAAGGCAAATGATCTCTGTGACACAATCAAAGCTAGACACCACTGTGTGGTTTGACTTTGATCATCTTTCGACGTACGTTTACATTTGTGGTCATCACGTCTGGCGTTATAAGTGGCTGAAATTTACTTGTCAGTTTTTCATTATTCTATTCCCATTTATATTGATTTTGGGTTTCTTTTTCTGCAAATACTGTTCATGCAGTGTGCAAAAATTCAGAAATAATCCATATGGCATTAAAGGAGTTTTAAACACAAAATGTAAATAACACAAACAATAAACAGGCACAATACTCCCCTGTCAGCAGTTCAGAAAAAAAAACCCAACATGCTTATCTTCCTCATGTTCACTTCTGATGCCAGCATCTTAGATCCTGGAAAAGTGAAGCTACTTCTGCCATCACTGCCCCCCTTCCTCCCCCTCCACTCCACCTCTCCCTACTACAAGAGACTTATGGCCCCCATACAGGCACAGATATTAGATCGGTCGACTGAAAATTGATGCATGCCCACATGGTCCGATCAATGAAATTTGATCGTAATTGTGAAAAAAATCGGACATGTCGGAAAATTTGGATCGGTTGAGTACAAATTGAGTACAAATTCCGAAAAAAAAAAATCGATCAAAAATTGGTTATTACATGTGGAGTATATTCTATTTCCATCAATCAATCTCCAATTTTTGGTCTGTCGGACGCTAAAATCTGTGTATGTATGGGGGGCATAAGCTGTCTCCTCTCGGACAGCGCGCGTGGGAACTGTGATGATGCCACAAAAATAGCAGTACACATGAGAGGGTGAGATGTCAGTCTTCTGGTAGTGAGGTGTCACTATGTGATCAGGTGGAATACCTCGTCTCCCCCAAGTACAGGTCAGGCAGGGGAGGCTGTGATCTCTCAGGGTATTGCTGATGTTTGTCCTGATTACAGCTTACTGTTGGTAGAATGTCTTGTGATGTATGTTTGTCCTTCCTGTACACAGATCACACCAGTTGGTGCACACAGTAGCCTGTCTCTCAGCCTTTCTCTAATGTTTTTGTTTAGTTCCAGCTGATCTCGGGGGGGGGGGGGGGGGGGGGGGGCGATACCAAGTGAAGCACTTGGACAGTTTTATGGAAACAAATCTCTGAGGGCACGCCCCCTCTTCCATACTATCTCGATACTATTACACTTAGACAATCACCCAAGTCTCGCGAGACTGGGCAGGGGAGAGTTCCTACAGGCAAGAGGAACATGGGAGAGATGTCCCAACCCCCATTGTGGCTGCCTCGGCGAGACGCAAGGCAGTGGGAGGGGCGCACTCGTAAAAAGCGTCCCTCCTGCTTTTAGAAAAAAGTTTTTTTATTTTCAACTGAGCTTCAGCCAATATTGCTGAGCTGCAGCCAATACTGCTGAGTGACCTACCATTTAAGCACCAAGGAATTGTAGAGCTAAGCTGATGTGCTAAAATGTAAATTGTTTGCTGATTGGTTGTTCAGTAATCTTTTCCATATTTGTCTCTAAATGAATTTGGATTTCCTTTTTCAGAATGAGCAGTCTAGTTCCACTTGTGCTGAGCTTGAAGTCAAGAATGGAAGCACCAGACTATGAAATGGTATTATTTGTTTTAGATTTTGATGATTGTTTGACTACTTAATTGTCTTTAGTTAGGATACTTCACGTACAAAAGAATAGTTGTTACAGCAACTGTTAGTCATTGAAATGCTGGCTAATACAGCAAAGTTTTATATTAGCATGTTTCAAAGAAAAATCAATAATGTATCCTAACTGGTTTAATAATATAACACAGTGGCAAAAGTACATTTGTAGAAGGAGCAGGGTTTTTCTCGTAACCCACCGCATTAGCACAGTGGTTTTTAACCCTCTAGGCGTAATGGGCTTTTCGCTCCATTTTTTATGGCACGAAAAGCCGCTTCTCCCGCCCAGCCCTCTACATACCGCCGGAATCAAATAGACGCCGGCAGTGTGTGGGGAGGAGAGCGGCCCCCCTCCATTAACATGGAGGTCTATGGCGCCGCCCCCCCCACCCCCTTCGATGACGCAGAAGACACAGGGACGGAAAGGCTACGTGTGGCACACAGAGAGGCGCCGTTTGTGCCCGATCCCGGCACGGGGGCAGTTTGATCAGCGATCAAACTGCGCCCGAACTGAGTTCGGGCATAGCGCCCAGGAGGTTAAAAAATAAAACATCCTGAAACTTGTTAAGAAGGTATGGCTATAAATAGGCTACTTACTGATGTGGTTGCTGAGCAAAGTGGATTCAATTTAATAGACTTTGTGTACCAACAAGCGACGCAGCCTGTAGGGAGTTTTATCTAACACTGTCCCTACTCGGTGTCATCATTTTTCAGTTTGTCACAGTTGGTTTTTGTGGTCACTCACACCCACTCGTTATTTTCAAACAGTTTCCGCAAAAAGAGAGAAGGCTCAGATAAAGGTGTTTGTCTTTAAGTGCTCCATGCCAATTTATTTGAGCTTTATTTGTTATTTCGTATTTGTGAAATTTCCTTGCTACTAATTATCCCACACTTGCGTGTTTTATAACAAAGTGGGGAAAGTATCTCTTGAAATTTCCCCAATGTGTGAAAATTTTTAAAACAGGGTTGTGCTCACAGTGCTGCAATACATTTTGCACACATATATCTAGACCGGGAATCTGCAACTTGTGTCTCCTGAGCTGCTTGTGGCTTTGGTAGCCTCCTTGTTGTGGATCCCTGGCTACCAGCAAACCTCCTCTCTCCCACCAGCACATACATGCTGGATGGAGGGGAGCATGTGTAAAGGAAGAGAGCATGCTGGGAACCCATAATGCCCTGTCTTGCACAGTTCATTTATGTGCTCATTTGATTTGAAACCAGTAAACCCAAAACTGGTGTGCGTCATCACACTGATGGGACTTTAGGTTGACTCTTTCCTGGCTCCAATTAGCTCTTGGAGAAGTCATTAGGCTTGGGGTGCACATACTTTTTCCAGCCTGCACTGTGGATGTTTACATGTGATGGTCAATAAAAACATGAAAACATATCATGTTTGTGTAGTATTATTTTAAGCAGACTGTGACTTTTTCTATTGGTGGGACTTAGATGAGGGTCAGAGCACATTTTATGACCAATTCACGTGAAACTCCATGTAATCCCAAAGGGTTCAAATACTTTTTCTTGCAACTGTAGACCCTCTCCTAATTTCAGCAAGTGGGGTTTTGCTGCAGACACGCCATTGTTGTATTCGATTTTTCTTCTTGCCTGATTTTTTTTTGTCCAGAGGACCTGCGCTCGGTACCTGCGCTGGGTTGCGTTCACGGCATCTAGCTATTATGCAGGGTACACAGTTTTTCATAAGAAACATGTGTGACCTAGAGCACACATATTTTTGCCACAGCATAAGTCTCCTATTTACTAGTACTTAACAACTTTTTTATATTTATGGCTGTTTTAGCTGTTTTGTATGTGCTTTTCATTTAATATAGCTTTAATTTAAAAAAAAGCTGAAAGTCTGCTTAGGTTAATTTGCATCTGAGTTGTTTAATTTAAATGTATTGTGTAAATACATAGAACCAAAATGAGAAAAAAAATTCTAAATATAACTGTACATATATATTGCATATATGTATACATACATTAATCAGACAGACCGATTATTATCCACGTCAAGTCAATCATTTATCTCCATTTAAATTAAAGCATTCCATGTTTTATGTATTTAAATAAGTTTCCTTCTTGCTTTATCATCCTTTAAATATTGATTGAGATGGTTCAAAAAGTTCATATGTAAGTTTTTCGCATAATGGGTTAGTTCAAGGCGATCAATATTTGTAATTCCTCTCCTTCTTTCAAAGTCTCCGGCTATCATCACTGCCCCTCCTCCCGAGTAAATACCTGTGTACAGTATGTAAAGCAGAGTGAGTTGAGGGAGGGGGCTGAAAGCGCAGCATTAGTCTCTCCTCCTCACTTAGCACTCTGCTCTAACTTGCTGTATATTTGCTCTGTAGGACACAGACATTTTCTCCCTGATTTGGGGGGGTTTGGCCTGCTGCATACAGTGAAAAATACATGTTGCCGTGTGTTCTTTTTAATTAATTTTGACATAAACTGTAAGAAATGTACATTGTTTTGCTTACTCTGTTCTTTTGTTATAGATCCATCAGGCTGGACTAACTTGTGATTATGCTGAGCTTCCACACCATGTCAGTTCAAAAATGGAGATTGAAGGTCTTGTACAATCCATGAAACATTTACTGAAACACTTGCCAAAACCAACACTTGTCACATTAGCCAGGTAATGACGTTTGTCTATGAAGATGTGATAGCAGTGAATAAACTAATAAATTGATTTTGGGAAACAGGTGCCTAGTATTTAATCTGCTATAAGAAAAACATAGAGGTTGTCACAGTTGACCTTTCATAAAACTGCTAGCTGCCTGTGCATGACACATACCTTATTCTGGGTTAGTGACTTACAAAAATCAAACTACTGGATTATCATAGCAGCAATAGCAACCATGTTTTTTTTAAAAGGTCATTTTAAATGCTTATTAAAGTGTCACTGTCCTTTTGGTGTGAACCCACTGTGCCACGAGTCCTACCTCCTCCCTTTTTGAGGGAGAAGAGACGCACAAGGTGGTCCAGGGGACACCAGAGAATGTACCAGAGGCACAGGTGTCAGCAGGCCGGGTTGTAACCAGGAGAAACAGTGCAGGACTGAGGGATGAGGCAGACAGACAATGAATCAGGGCAGGCGGCACAGGTACAGGTAGGCAGTCCGGGTTGGCAACAGGAGAGTCAAGGCAGACAGACAAGGGTTAACCACGTTGCAGAGTCTCAGAATGCAGACATAAATCAGTAACACAGGAAAACAGATAGTAATCGGAGTCTTAGCAGGACACAGGGACCTTGACACTGAGGCATTTAGGAGAAGGGCTGAGCCACTCATATGTGCAAAAGGACTAGGATTTGTCAGTGAGGACACATGACCAATCCCCTACAATCCCCCTAAGTACTACAGAAAGCCAACAGCAAACAAGCTATGGCCAGGGCTGAGAGTAAACTGGGATAGATCCCAGTAAAACAGTAAATCATCACTGAACACAGTGCCTAGGACCGTGGCGGTAAGCAGGGTAACAGTGGTGCAGGGATGTACATGAACTCCCACTTGTAACAGTTGGCACCACCCCAGAAAATAAATGTTGCCATGCAAGGATTGATTTTTCTGTTTATAGCGGTTGTAAACTAAAAAAAAACCCACATACATTACATTGACATATTACTTACCTGTCAGTAGTTTTCATCTGTGAAAACTTCTACACAGAGAAAAAATGTACTTAAAGCGGACCTACCACGTTGTAGGTCACTTTCCAGTCACTTTCCACTCATCGGCCATCAGACTGCCAATAGATAGGGCAATCACTGTCCAAAATAAAAAAAAAAAATCAAAGCAGGAGGGGTGAGATTTTCCGAGGGTAGCCCCTCCCATGCTGTGACGTCGCGCCTGGGCGCTTGTCATAGCTGAACGAGCTCCGGGAATCATCCCAGCGTGTCTATGCGCCCCCATAATGCTCTGCCTTTCCTCTGTGACGTCACTCTCACACGCGATGACTGTGCGCTCCTCACTCTGTCAGCGAGAAATCCCCCCTCCCTCTTCTCTGTCTCGGGTCGGTTCGGCATTCTTGTGTTTGCCAGCTGTCAAGTGTTTGCCTGATAAGAGCAGGAGGATGGAGGACACAGGAGCTCGTGAGGGCAGAGAAGTGAACAATGACAGTCACATGGGAGGTTTGTTTCTGTCAGTGAAGCGCCCCAAATCCTCCTGTGTGTCCTCCACCACACCTCCTATCTACCTAACCTATCCTACCTGTGCCCCCTCTGTCCCCCCAATCCTGACTGACCCCTTCACCACCACTTTCATCTCTCCATCCTCTCCTCATCTTTGTGCTTTCCCTGTCCCCTAGTGTCATTTCATCCTTCTTCACATCAATTCCATCCCTCCCTTTCACCTAGTGTCATCCTCCGTCCTTCAACTTCACATCAATTCCATCCCTCACTGTGCACCTAGTGTCATCCCCGTCCTTCAACTTCACATCAAATTCCATCCCTCCTCGTCACCTAGTTTCATCCCGTCTCCTTCAACTTCACTCAAATTGCATCTCTCCCTGTCACCTAGTGTTCATCCCCGTCCTTCAACTTCCACATAAATCTTCCATCCCTCCCTGTCCCCTAGTGTCATCCCGTGCTACTTCAACGTTCACCTAATCAATTCCATCTCCTCCCTGGTCACCTAGTGTCATCCCCGTTCCCTTTCTTATCTTCACCTCAGTTCATCCCTAACCTCCTCACCTGTCACCTTGTGATTTCATCCCCATCCTGTCCCTTCACCTTCACGTCAAATTGCCTCTCTCCTCCTGTCTCCTAGTGTCCATCCCCGTCCGTTCGCTCCTTCATCTCAATCCCTCTTTCCTGTCACCTAGTTTCATCCCCGTGCGCTTCAACTTCACGTCACATTCGGCATCTCTTCCCTGTCGCCTCCTGCTAGTGTCATCAAATTCCATCCATCCCTGTCATCTATGTGTCATCCACGTCCTTCAACTAACATCAATTCCATCCCTCCCTGTCACATAGTGTCATCCCCGTCCTTCAAAACTTCACACAAATTCCATCCCTTCCGAGTACTAGTGTCATCCCCGTCCTTCAAAACATCACATCAAATTCATCACTCCATGTCACCTATGTCATCTACGTCCTTCAACTTCACCCATCAAATTTCATCCTCACTGTTCAACTAGTGTCATCCCCATCCTTCAACTTCACCTAAAATTCATATCTCCCTGTCACTAGTTCATACCTACGTCCCTCAACTTTCACATCAAATTCACATCCCTGTACAAATAGTTTTCTCCCAGTCCTTCAACTTCACGTCAAATGCATCTCTTCCTGACGCTAGGTCATCCCGCCTTCAACTTCACCGAAAAATTCCATTCTCTAACGTCCCAGGGTATCCCTCAGCATTAAATTCACATCAAATGCCATCACTCCCGTACCTGAGTTTCATCCCCATCCTTCACACTTCACGTCAATTGCCATCTCTCCTGACGCTAGTGTCATCCCCGTCCTCAACCTTCACCTAAATTCCATCTCTCCTGTCAGTCCGAGGTGGAAGTACCCGGACTTCAAATTCACATTCAAATTGACAGCAGCCGTTTCAACTAGTGGCAATACCACGTCCTTACAACTTCAACATCAAATTCCATCCCTCCCTGTCACCTAGTGTTCCCCGTCCGTCAATTACGTCCACATTGCATTATTCCTGTCGCCCAGTGTAATCCCCGTCCTGTCGATTCACTTCAGTCTCCAATCTCTCCATGCCACCGTTTCACATCGTCCGGTCAACGTCACATAAAATTACATCTCTACATGTCAACTAGCTGTTTCATCAACCGTCCTTCAACGTCACATCAAATTCCATCCCTCCATTTCACCTAGTTCATCCCCGTTCCTTCAACTTCACATCAAATTGCATCTCTTCCGGCGCCCAGGGTTCATCCACGCCTGGGTCACTTCAGTCTCATCTATCCTGTCTCTACAGTGTCCTCTCAGGTCACTATCGTACCTATGTAAATGAAGCACCCAACACCTAGATCTCTGGATAGGAACATAACTGTCCTCCCATACCAACCCTTTGGGATTGGTAAATATGTCCGCAGCGGGAGGGGCACCCTTAGTAGGGTTCAAAAGATATGGGCGGGAAGTAGATTCAGGCGGGCAGTACTTAAGATGGTAGCTTAGGGAATGAGGAATGTGAAGATTGTAAGTACTTTTTTTTTTTCGCTGTTGTAGCAGTTTTCACAGAGGTATTACTGGAGGACATGTAGTGGGGGATTTTTTGTTAGTTACAAACGCTTAACTTCCCCAATTTCGCATTCACTTAGGCACACATCTTAAGTACTGGCGATTTTTGCCCATTTGGTTCGCCAGTACTCGAGAATCCCTACCATGCAGGCATATTTACCAATACCAAAGGGTTAGGTATGGGAGGAAACTTCCCTTCCGGAGATCATGTGCTGCGTGGGATTGATGTTGCAGCGCATAGGAGAAAGGAGGGATGGAGATGC
>CM070036.1:71806294-71825522 GCA_036250615.1 Ptychadena robeensis | reverse complement strand
TCGATCTGCTGTTAATAAATAGGGTCGGGCTGATGGATCGGTGATAATTCGAATTCTGATCTTTCGTGCCAGCCGACCGACCGACCGACCATAACATTTTAGGTGAAAATCGAGTGACAGGATCGGACGAAAAATCGGTCGGGAGAATAATCGGAACGTGTATGGGGGGCTTTAGAAATGATATGTCAGAGAGCTATTAGGTTTTGTTAAAGAATGGACCAAAAATGTGCCCTATATGTTTTGGGGCACAGTTTGTCCATTTACATTAACCCTCTGGGTGGTTTCAGCTTTTCGCGCCATTTTTTATGGCGCGAAAAGCTGTTTTACCGGCAATCGCGGCGGAGTACACTGTACTAAGGTCACTCCTGGGCACTCCCCAAGTTATCGTGGGTCGAGTTTCATCGATCATGAAACTCAACCCGAGATAACTGCGGGGAAACTTACATGTCCACCAGATTCCCCTGGTGATTCTCAGGATCGGCGTACACACCGATCTTTCTGGGTCCACCCGATCACGTCACTGGTGACATGAAAGGGGGGGGGGGGTACGGTTCAGCCCAATTGCTGGGGACCTCCAAATGAGCTAAACCTGCCACCTGCGCAATACTCAGGAGGTTAACAATATAAATTATTTATAATCCTAATCTTGTTGCCAAAAGGACATTAATGGCTTTGAGTTGAGTTGTTTAGAATGGAAAACAAATGTGCACTGTTATACATACTGTACACTGACAACTTTACCTTTACATTATAACAAAGTGTCATATCTTCAGTGTATATATTTATATATATATTCCCTAATGTCAGCTGGTCCAAATAATCCATTATATTACGATCATCGCAGACGCAAGACACCCGAGTATCTTCAACATGCTGTTTTGTCTTTATTGTGAAAAATGTAGGTTTTTATACAGTGTACTTGAGGTAGAGTGTGAAAAAGGTTAACCAATTATAGAGGAAGATAGAATAGCAGTAGGAGCTGTAATTAGCAAAGATCAACATTCTTGTGACTAGAAACAGGTGACAAAATTCACACAAAACTATCTGCCTCTCTACACACGGCCATACTATTCACAATGTGCTATTTACAGTTGTCTTGATGTGTTCTACAGTAGTATATAAGAGAATTGATCATGCACATAAATTGACTACAGATTCTCAATATATTAGGGCATTCATGAACTTGGGACTGGTCTCATTGACCTCACAGGGACAATTGACAGCTCCTGAGAGGAGTCCACTAGTTATCTTTCTTTGTATGGCAGTCGGGAGAGAGAGAAGCGCTGACCTGCATGGCGATCAGCATAATCCCTTGTCATATGCCCTGATGACACACCCACTCCATGTCATGCAGTTTTACAGTCAGTTTTAAATGGGTGCAGTGAGGTAACATTGAGAGTGCCAATGTATACAAAAAGCACCCTTATGTGAGTTTCAGGTGTAACAAGACTTCGCAAGTCCAGGAAGCCCTGGAAGGACCTTCTGCCCAATATGCAAGTCATTATCAGTGATACATATCAGTCTGTTTCAGGCAGCAACTGCTTCCACAGATCTCTCCTACTGTAACAATCTTAAGCCCCCCATACACATCTAGATTTTCTGTTTAATTAACTTAAAAAGATCAATTAGTGATTTATTGTAATGTGCCAACTGTAGTAACAGATATTTGATAATTTTTTGGGGAATAGAACTGAAAGTTTAATCAATTTCAATACAACCAATTAAAATTTACCAGCATGTTCAATAATTTTTCGATCAATTTTTTTTCCCAATTTTAATTGTTTTAGGTTGATCTAACCATGTGGGCTGCCATGGATTTTCAATCAATCAACAAGGTTAAAGCAGGGTACAGACGGCTCGATATTCGCTGCTGCTGTCAATTATCTGCTGGCTGGGGAGACGGCTCTGCTCTCTCCCAAGCAGCTGAAGCTTTGCTCGGAGACCAGCGGTCTCTAAGCAAAGCATCGGACATTGGCCGTAATTACGGTCATGTCCGATAAAGCTGTTTTCGAGCAGGATTGATTTGTCCCGCTCGAAAACAGCGGTGGGTGCAGATTATATGGGTCAGATAGATGGCCGTGAGCGTGCACGGTGCTCGAAGCGGCCATCGATTTGACCCATATATCTACATCTGTACCCTACTTTAGAGTCCAGGTGCTGAAACAGCAACACAGGTGATGGCAGGATCAATAGTAGTAATAAAAAGGGAGTAATCATAAACGTAGTCAGTAACAAGCGTAGGTCAAAAGCCAAAGGTGTCAGGTAATAAAGGGAGCTAGAAGAAGCGTAGTCCAGTGGTTATCAGCCAAGCGTAGGTACATGGATGATAATAGTGAAGGTACAATTGGCAGGAGCACAATAACGTGGCAAGTACAAAGACATGGTTTATATAGGAAGTACTAGGGTGGGGCCAGGATTTCAGGGGTCAACAAGAACTAGGTTTCATGGTAAGTTTGTCTAAGGGATCCTAAAAAATATAAACAATCTTGTATTTTCATGTTATTTTCTATACATTTTTATCAGCATACCATAGCTGTATATATATATATATACTCTTTTAGGTCCCTTTCATGCTATGTGCGTTTTTTAAAGGCATGCATTCTTTAAACGTATTTATACAAGAACGTGCATAATTTGCGCTTGCGTTTTTGAAAGAAGCAATGAAGTATGCATACAGTAGGGCATTATAAAAAACACATGTGGAAACGCTGCGTTTTTCAAAAACACAATGTATGTAGTGTGAATGGTAACATTGGTTTTCTATAAGAAAATGCAGTACTGCAAAAACGCACGTGTTCTAAATTTAAATTGGTTAAAAAAAAGATTTTTTTTTTAACCGAGCTAGCAAAGTATGTATATATGTATATGTTGACACGTTTGAACATGGTTAATGGTTACATAAGCTTTTCTATTTCTTCCTCCGTTGGTGCATTACAGTGAATACTACAGCATCAAGTGGATAGACATTTCTACTGTTGAATAATTACCAGCTGAAACATGCTTCTCCTCATTCTCATTGGCTACGAGGTTTAAGAGGTGGAAGCAAGTGTTTTCATTCGGTTTTACACTCTGTATAAAATCATTTGCTAGTAAGCTGCTATCTGCTGGGTAACTGATTTCTTCACATCAGGACTTCTTCATAATTCCACCGGAGACCAATATCCGTCAGCGTGCTAAGAAAATTATAGAGAAGCTGAAGCTGCTACAACACTGATGGATGAATAAGACAATGAACAGCAGCTATTGAGGATTATATCCTGGATGTATAATAAGCAATACATTTATATGGAACTATAGGACATGAAAGATTAAACATCACTTCCAGTATAACGGTTTGTGAAGCAGATCATTTATCATATTCAGTGACTGAGTATACAATATGAATGTAACACATCATCATCATCCTCAGCACCGACTGCATTTAATGCACTTGCGAAATCTTAGTTACGGATTGCATGTTGGAGCCAATGAGAGCGCAGTAAAGAATCATCCATCCGGAGGATGTTATGAACAACTCTTTGTGAAACCTGAAGTGTTCGTAATTTTGGGCATCATAAGCCTACTGGAAAATATTCTGGTGGTTGTGGCTATATCTCGAAACAAGAACCTTCATTCCCCAATGTATTTCTTTATCTGCAGCTTGGCTGTAGCTGACATGCTTGTAAGTGTATCTAATGGATTTGAGACCGTTGTGATTACTCTGTCCAACTACACGGATAAGAAGGCACACCACCTCATTGAGAGCATAGACAATATCTTAGACTCGATCATCTGCAGCTCTCTCCTTGCTTCTATTTGCAGTCTTCTGTCTATAGCAGTGGACAGGTACTTCACTATTTTCTATGCTCTCCAGTATCATAATATTATTACGGTGAAGCGAACATTTATCATTATTACATGTATATGGACAGCGTGTTCAATCTCTGGTGTGATGTTTATTGTGTATTATGACAGCAACGTAGTCATTATTTGCCTGATCAGTATCATTTTCACCATGCTTGCACTTATGGCATCTCTGTATGTGCACATGTTCATGCTTGCCAGGTTACATATGAAGAGGATTGCTGTTTTGCCGAGGACAAACACCGTACATCAAGGAACTAACATGAAAGGTGCCATCACACTGACTATCCTGCTAGGAGTTTTTGTAGTCTGCTGGGCTCCTTTCTTTCTACATTTAATTTTTTATATCTCTTGTCCCCATAACCCTTATTGTGTTTGTTTCATGTCACACTTCAATATTTATCTTATTCTTATAATGTGCAATTCTGTCATTGATCCTTTCATTTATGCTCTGCGTAGCCAGGAGCTGAGGAAAACCTTCAAGGAAATGATCTGTTGTTACCATATGGCAAGTTTGTGTGAACTTGCGGGCCGTTATTAAAAATGAATTAATAGCAAATTATTGTAAAAAAAGAACATTGTTTATGTTGTTTTTCATCCCTGGCAGGATTCCTAAATGGCTGGAAGTAGATTTACCAAAAAAGGGAAATCCCGAGCCACACTCGGGATTGTTTGCCTGTTCCAGGTGAGCCGGTAGGGTCCTGCTGTAAGTTCAGTCCACTTTCTTCTTCCAAGGACATGGAGGGTGCTCTTGCCATTTGCCTGTATTGTAATACAGAAAGTAATTAGAATTCTTTCTGGTTGTGATCAAAACAGGCAACAAGTGCTTATACTTTAACAAAGTTTTTTTGTGGGTTGAATTGCATAGGGTGCTTTTTAATGGAACCTTTTTAAGTGATGGACTAATAAGTATATGATTTCACTCAAAAAGATAAAATTGCAATTAATAGCCCTTAAAGCAGTGGTTCTCAACCTGTGGGCCACAGGGGTCACCGAGCTCACTGAAAGCAGCAGCACTGATGGGGTGAAGTGGGATATTAGGAGGGAGAGTAACTAACTATACCCACACATCATTTCCACAAGTGGAGTGGGAAAATATAAGGGAGGGGACACTTGCCTGATTGTACTGTGTAGAATTGATGGTCTAGAGGGTCAGTTCCAGTATTTGTAACACAGAAGTGACACTCCACACCGCCACTTCCGGCTTCCAAATACAGGAAGTGACACTTTGTGACGTCACTTCTGGGGTTGTGGACCTGAAAAGTTTGAGAACCCAGAACTTTAAAGTCCCAGGGACTAGCCACCCCATGAGCAGGTCAGGAAAAAAGTTGGGCCTGTTACCTAACAATATTGTTTTCTAATGTTACATTGTAATCTGTTTACATTTCTATTCAAATTTGAACAAAAAAAACTGAACTAATTGAACGGCCAGGAAAGATACACAGCTAACCTAAGAATCTAAATATCCACACCTGAAATCTTTACATTTTTTAAACTTTAACTTTCAGAGATACATGAATTTATTTATTTGTCTTCTCTTACTTTAAAAGCACAATGCTGTGTGCCAGGCTGTACGGCCATGTTATCTCTAGCCTCGAACTTAGTATTTATAACATGAATAATTGTCATATAACTAATGGTGCTGCTTGGATCAAAAAACAAAACAAAAGACACTAAAGGTGTATATCAGTTTTCACCTTTGACCTCAGGCAAGTCTATGGCATATGATGTGACAAAGAAGAATTACAAGAGAACACCTATCCTACAAAAATAAAGTTGTGCTATTATAAAAATTTAAACCCCAAAGTGTCTTCTTATATTAGAAATGTCCTTCCGTTTCTGATGTTGACACGCATCCTAAATAGTGGGGTCCCTTTGTCCCTTGTATCTATGAAAGAGGACCATAGCCACCACTCTATGGGCAGATTACTTTTACATGAAATAATGGATTTATATGGTCTTTACATAAGTGGCCTACAAAGCTGAATTATTAAACAATAAAAATAGTTTTAGTGAGGCTGGCGGAAGGCATTACCAGGTAATAAAGCCATGTTACAGAGAGACTGCATCACATTTTTCTTCAATGCAATATGTTACATAACATGGTACACTTTCTAGCTTCAAAGAAATAAAAATTTTTTTTTTAAATGTTATGTTTCAATAATATATGCTCCGAAATGTGTAATTTTTCTATACATTGATTCGTAAACAAACTTTGGGAAAATACTTTCATGGATTGCATATCTTTAATTTGCTTAAACCTCTCCTTGTGATTTCCATATATACTTGAGTATAAAGCTAGCCACACATGGTTCGATTTTAGCATTCAATCTATGTTTTTCGATGAAAAAGGCGATCGATTGAACGAAAATCGTTGTGCTGCCTGCATAGTACAACCGACGATTATTGATCGATTTTTGTCAAATCGTTGATTGAAACGTGATCGTACAGGTTGGAAAATTTTGTACAATCATCGAACTACACTCCTTGCAGCTTTTTGTGACTTATGTCAATAATACTTGATGTGTGTGGCTACTTCCCTTTAACTTCCGATTAAAACTAAAATTGTAAGAGGAATTCAATCAACGATTTTGGATTATGTCGATAAACTTTTCAGTCTAAATTTACCAATAATCGTACTCCCCATGTGGTGTACATCGATTAAATTAAAATCGATTTTTTTGATCGAACTACAAAATCTTGATTGAATGCTAAATTGAACCATGTGTGGCGAGCTCAAGCCAAATCTTTCACCTCTTAAATTTGACTTATACATAAAGCTAGATATAAAAATGGGAAAATTTCATGGGTGCACTTTATGATTTAATTGCAAAGCCTATTTTAAAAACCCCTTTGGAATAAAATGGTTTCAAAGGGAAGTAGGAATGTTTTTGTCTTTTAACATTCTAACTTTAAACATCATTTATTCAAGAAAATACATGAGCTAGAGCAATAGTTTGTTTCCATGTTTGTAAAATGTCCCTACAACCCTTCCCAATATCGCCAGCTATTTTGGTGATATCATGTTCAGGGGCTTTGCAAATAACTCACAAATAACTCACAAGTTGAAAGTGTGAGTCATTCGGTTTTCAGTTTTTTGGGTGGGACAATAAGGTACCTTTGCTTATATTCAGTTCACTCAGGTATGGTACATTGGTTACAGTAATTCATTCTGTAATGAATGCCTTCTGCTTCCTTTTAGTGCTTTCTATTCTTTATTGGCTACATCCCAGCCTGAATGTCTAATATGCATGACAAATGTCTTATAACAAGCTAAGCAACTCTTGCTAAAGAATTTTTTTCCTTGAACAAGTCCATTAGTTCTTTTTTGTTCAACCTGGCTATGTTTGGCAATCTCTGACCTCTGCTGTCCTTGGTGGCTGTTGCCAAGCAGCTAGAGAGCAGACATGAAAAGTTTAACTGAACCTCTACTTTACCACACTTAGGGCTTGTTTTCACTAACACGGAAGCCCGCGGTTGACTACAGGGCGGACGAAACTGGCTGACCGCGGCCATAGAGGTGAATGGCCCCAACTAACAACCGCATAAGATGCGGTTCTTAGCGGGGGCGAATCTAAGCGGCTGCAATTGTGCCCTTAAGCATTGCGTCACCTATTTACCTAGATTGACTAATGAAAATATACATGGGCAGGCACTGAAAAATCTTATCTTATCTGAGCCTTATTAGGGCATTTATTTGACAATGTCATGCTTATCATGCTGTGTTTTTTTAACACCGTCATGTTGTGTTCAGTGTTTTTTTTGGGGGGCATGTAGCTCTAAATATGCCTCCATTTACCTGAATAGAAATGCATTTGTACAGGTTCCATAAATCTGCCTAGGGTACCTCCTACGGCCCAGAGTATCAGGTTACTTGTCAAGAGAGCCTGTTTAACTACTGTGCACATGAAGTTGCATGTGCACGCAGAAGTTTACACACACAGAAGTTTATTATATTCATTGAAATTTAATTTAAAAAAACAGACCTCAGTTCGCCGTGTGGTGGCCATAAGCTGCAATGAAGAAGCCGTCTTCATTGAAGCTTATGGCATCGGCTTTCCTCGGCTTGCATCGGCCAGAGAATAGCGGACATGTCCGTTCTCTGGCCGGCCGAGCTGTGGGGCGACAGGGATCTGTCGCCCCACGTGGGCACATGCCAAAAAGCGGACGATTTTTAACCTGACCGACGGCGCGAGCGCGCACGCCCGTCAGTCAGGTTAAAAATCGGCCGCTTATCGGCATGTGTATGGCTAGCATCTGGAAAAAAAATTGGCTTTGAGATCCCTCACAATAGATGATTTTGGTGTTGTCCTCCATCAAAGACTTGGGTATGATCCGGTTCACCCACATAAGAGCACAGTAATCTGAATAGTACACGTAATTTCATAATTTCATTATGAGGAGGAACACTTAAGTGTCATCATAACCAAATGAAAGTTACTTTTCTTCCTCTTTTCTACCTCTTCTTCAGCAAAATGGTTTTAAGTCAAGAAACTTGAAAACAACTCATAGGTCTTACCTGGCCAGTGGTCCTCCACAAGGTTAGTGGTCCTGCACAAGGTCTTCTTATGCCTTAAACATAGGGACCACAATTGCTCATTGGCTATGTAGTTCCAGTATTGGAGTATAATCTCATAAACACTTGGGGCTACTATATTTTGGGCAACTGCAGAATTTTTGTGGTTCTCTGTGTGCACTTCCACTGCATTCAGTAGAGAGAGACAATCCTGCATTAATTAACCTATGCAGAGCTGAAAGGCAACTAACCATGGTTTTGGACCAATTCTATGGGAGTAAGTATTACTTCTTTGGGGACATTTAGGAG
This sequence comes from Ptychadena robeensis, assembly GCA_036250615.1. Classification (NCBI taxonomy): domain Eukaryota; kingdom Metazoa; phylum Chordata; class Amphibia; order Anura; family Ptychadenidae; genus Ptychadena; species Ptychadena robeensis. The sequence goes on along the minus strand of CM070036.1, from coordinate 71,816,854 downwards.
TAGGTGAGAATATGTCTAGGAAACTTTTTTTGGTGAGGGTTAAATAACCCTTTAGAGGATGTAGTTGTATTAAGGCTATACTTTCTTGAAAGTAACTAATAGGAACATTTATTTTTATATGTGTATCTGGGTAAGAGATGGGGTTGGGGGGGGGGGCTGGCTTGTCTTGGACACAGGCAAGGGGGGCCTTAAAAATAACAGATTGGAAACCTAGCTCTAGCTGCTCTAGCTCATGTAGTTCTTGTATAAATTAAGATAAAGTTAAGTCAACTTTAACTGGAACAAAATGTGTGTAAGAACTACATGTAGAGCAATATATATATTTTGTCACACATTCCTACAATGCTTCAGCAAATTTGTTGATAACTTGCTCAGAAGCTTTGCAATTAACTCACAAAGTTCATCCACAAAATGCTACAATTTTCATCTCTTGAGTATAAACCAAATTTAATTTTTTCAGCACATTTTGGCTGCAGAAAACTTTGGCTTATTTTCAAGTATGGTACACACATAACAAAATGTACTAAATTAAATTTTTTCCTAATATACAGTTGCAAGAAAAAGTATGTGAAAGTGGAGTTTTGCATGAACTGGTCATAAAATGGGCTCTGATCTTCATCTAAGTCACACCAATAGAAGAGAATTATTATTTAATGCAGTATTATTTAAGTCTGCTTAAATAATACTGCACAAACATTATAAGTTTTTATTGAACATAACATGTAAACATTCACAGTCCAGGGTGGAAAAGGTATGTGATCCCCTAGCCTAATGACATCTCCAAGAGCTAATTGGAGCCAAGAGTAAGCAAATCAGTGTGATGATATTGGATGTGTTGCTGAAGGTTGTCCTACCCTTTAAAAACACACACCAGTTTTGGGTTTAAGGGTTTCAAGAAGCACTGTCTGATGTGAGCCATTCCTTTGCAGAAAATAGCTTTCAGAAGACCAAAAGAGCACCTGGATGTTCCACAGCACTACTGCCAAAATATTCTGTGGACAGATGAAACCAAAATTGAATTGTTTGGAAAAACACACAACACTATGTGTGGAGAAAAAAGGCACAGCACACCAACATCAAAACCTCACACCCACTGTAAAACAATGTAAGTCCTGACCTCAACCCAATTGAAATTCTGTGGCATGGCCTTAAGAGAGCGATTCACACCAGCCATTCCAAGAATATTGCTACACTGAAACAGTTTTGTGAAGAGGAGTGGTCCAAAATTACTCCAGATCATTGTGCAGGTCTGATCTGTAACTACAGTAAATGTTTGGTTGAGGTCATTGCTCCTCAATAAAACCATGAAAACATATAATGTTTGTGTAGTATTCTTTTAAGCAGACTGTGTTTTTCTATTGGTGTGACTCCATATAATGCCAAAGTGTTCACATACTTTTTCTTGCAACTGTACTTACACTGCATATTTTATGCCACTCAGTTCTAGTTCACACTTCTGTATTGTGTATGCTGTATGTTGTATACACAATACTGCTCTCTATTTTCTACGCTGCAAAATATATAAAGCACACCACTTCTCTTTTTACATAATGCTTTTTCTGGATTGACTACGTAGACTGTCCTTTACATTCTTCTCTACTACATATAATGCATTCTATACATGCTGTACATTGTAGAGCACGTTATATGCTATTATATTACCTCTGCACATGAATGTAAATGGAAGCTAGACTGCTGAATGTAAATTGCGATGTCTGGATTTACACTTGCACACACTTCTATATGTGGCAGAAAGAATAGGTTACGAAAGACATATTGAACAAATGACTTCTGGAATTTTTACTGTCTGAGATCATTTTATAAAGCGTAGACAACATTATGGATTGCAGCATCTTGCAGCAGGCACTGTTACAGTATGTCACAACAAACGTTCCATAGTCTCATAGTTACTGCTTTTTGGGTAATTAATCCTATCGCAATATTTACTACTAAGCAATCAATGCATATACCATTGTCACCATATACACCAGGCACAATAAATATACAACTGATGAACTGCATACTTTGTTATTACCAGGAAGTCATAACTTCAGAACAATAAAAAAAAAACACAGATAACAGCTTACAACAAACAGTCTCTAAAGGCCCCCATACACGTCTAGATTTTGCTTTCAATCTACTTAAAAAGATAAATTTGTTTGGATCAATTTTTTGGGGATCTACTGAAAGTGGAATTGAATTTCAATACAACAGGTTAAAATTTTCCAGCATGTCTGATCGTTTTTCGATCGAAAAATGCCATAGATTTTCAAACAATCAAAAAAAATTGATTGAATGAAGTTGATTGAACGAAAAATCTGGCCATTCTGCTGATAGTACACAATGAGCATGACTAGGGTATTAAAGATATCTATTGTTGGTGACTAGCACACCTACCATTAATCCTCAGTGTAGGTCAATTATGCACCACCCCCTGCTACAATGTTAGAGGCTTTCAATATACAATCTGTTTCATCTTACACCTTCATCACAGCTTTTTCAAGAAGATGTACAATGAGGAACATACGTATTTGAACAATTTCTTCCACTTAGATATCACAGAGGGGTCTGAAATTCACATTGTAGGCATTTCCACTGTGACAGATAGCATTAAAAACTAATCAGGAAATCACATTGTATGATTTGTAAAGAATGTATTTGTTATTAAACTGCTGCACAAACGTATTTGAACACCTGAGAAAATCAGTGTTAGTATTTGGTCCAGAAGCCTTTGTTTGCAATTACAGAGGTCAAACGTTTCCTGTAGTTCTTGGCCAGGTTTGCACACGCTGCAACAGGGATTTTGGCCCACTCCTCCACACCGATCTCCTCTAGATGTGTCAGGTTTCTGGGCTGTCACCGAGCATCCCTCCAAAGATTTGTCATTGGATTTAGGTCTGGAGACTGGCTAGGCCACTCCAGAACCTTGTTATGCTTCTTACGGAGCCACTCCTTGGTTATCCTGGCTATGTTCTTCGGGTCCATGTCATGTCAGAAGGCCCAGCCACGACTCATCTTCAATGCCCTGACTAAGGGATGGAGGTTGTTGCTCAAAATCTCACAATACATGGCCCCATTCATCCTTTACTTAATACAGTGCAGTTGCCCTGTCCCCTTTGCAGAAAAGCACAGCCAAAGCATGATGTTACCACCCCCATGCTTCACAGTAGGGATGGTGTTCTTGGGATTCAACTCATCCCCCTTTTTCTTACAAACACGGCGTATGAAGTTTAGACCAAACTTCTACTTTGGTCTTATTTGACCACATGACAATCTCCCATGCCTCCTCTGGATCATCCCGATCCTAGGTGCCCAATCTGTTGCCCAGGGGCCACATGCGGCCCTTTGGGTGTTGTTTGGCGGCCCCCCTTGGTCCTCCACATGCGGCCCCCAAAACCAATCCAACTGTTAATGCATAGGGCAAAGCAACTCACCTGTGAAGTTGTCACACGCTGACCCAGCTTTTCTAATCCACTTTGGCAATCCTACATCAGTAAAATTGTCAATGTTGATCGGGGAAACCAGATCAACATATGAGCTTTGCACTCAGGGGCAGGAGTGGGGTGGGTGCTGTCTGGTTTTGACTGCCTGTCGGGATCTGGTCCCCCGCCTGCTGAGATATGTCAACGGTGGGAGGGTCAGCCCTTTAGTGATGCAGAGGGCTGCACTTGTGGCCCTCCATATCAACCTAGTTGCCCACCACTGATCCAGATGGTCATTGGCAAACTTTAGGTGCGACTCTAACTAGAGCACACAGCAGAACCTCTCCAGGGAAGGAGATGCTTATGCACCAGAGAGCCAACCTACTAACAGAGTCTTATTCTCCGCATAGTCAGAGCTCCCAGGCCTATTACCACTGACAAGACCAATACAGTCACTGCTCCCAGAGGGAATAACAAGCTAACAAAAATCACTTCTACAACCAGATCCTCTCCTGGCCGTACTTCTCCAATGTTCACTGCTGTTCATTTAGTGCACCTTTATAACTCCATTTACACCAGCTTTGCCATCAGTGGGATGTAGTTTCTTGACGCCTGGGAGATCCTCAGGACTCAAGTACTCTCAACAGCCAGAGTCAGGCTCCAAGCGACACCTGCTTACCTAATTTCTTGAGCAGGGCTCCCAGAAGGATGAGACCAATCCGCAATCAAGTGAATACCATACCTAGGTTCCAGGTTAACAACCATCCTCCTCATGCTAGTCTTGTATCACAGATGTTCCATATACTTTCCATACTACCCTCAGGAGAGAAGAACTGAAGGTTCACATGGTTCAATAAATGAAGAAAAGTGTCTTACTGAACATGTAGAACTCAGGGTACAGTAAATAACCCGTACAACAGCTTAAACGTTACAAAACCGGCGTGAACATCCTTAACCATACAGGGCTTCTCCTCTCAGATGGCCATCACTATCAAAGATATTTCTCCTTCCTCTTTTCTCCCAGAATAACAATAGCAACACCTGGGGCAGTACAGCAATGTGCCTGCACTCCCCCAGGACAAGGTCCTTAAGTAGCAGAGGCTCACAAAGTAAGTCCAAGAGCCACATACAAAGATGTTTACCTCATGATTCCTGAAAGACAATCTCCTAAAATGGCCGCCCAAATCTCATGAGAATATGAACTCTCACAGACACACTGTACCCTAATGTATGCTTTCCCTCTAGTAGCAAACTAAGGACATTGCAGGGAGCTACATACAAATAAGTCTATAGTAGCCATCAGCATTCCAGAATTGTCAGAATATTTACACTGTTTCTGATTAACAGTCTATATTAATTATGCAAATAATTAAGAATCAGTAAGGAAGGAGATTCCAAAATTATTAACATAAATGTTAACCAACCATATGTTGAGTTTATTATTGTTTTTAGGCCCTGTGGCCCAATGATGGCGATTTTACCGAAATAAATGTAATTTTATACATGTATCTGCATACCTGATAAACCTTGTGTCTGAAGTCCCCTGGCCCCTGATTGCCTTAGGGGGAATTTTCCGAATCTGGGCTAGTGGGCCTAGGCTCACTTCCCCAGTGACGATTTTGTGTATTGTAATTTGGAATGTTGGCTCCATTGCCCTAAGAATAGTAGCTTTTTGGTTCTATCTATATAAATAAGTATATATAATCATTCATACAAGTCTAGAACTAGTCAGTTCCTTGAAAATACAGTAATACCTTGACATATGATTACTTTGCAACGGTATATAAATTTTCCCTGGTTTGGAAAACGTTTAGATTGATACTGCAGTTACAAACTTTCCCTATTAAAAACATATCCTATACACACAGTATGGTTGAATATATATATATACATGTGTATATATGTGTATGTGTATATATATATATATATATTAGTATATATTATAGTAATACTACCAACAAGAGGTAATCAGATTAGTACTATACCTGTGTGTTGACTGGTAGAATTAAGTTCCCAGGTGCAGATTTTGTCAAGAAAGATAGATCAGATGGGTTAAGAGGTAGGCCGAGATCAATGGCTCGATAAGTCAATGGATGGAAGGCTCGAGAGATGGGTTGATGGACCAAATGCCTCAATAGTTAGATAGATGGATCCGATGCCTCCCTATCCATTCCCCCCTCTATCGTTTATCATATTCAGGAATAGGTGGGGCCAAATTAATCAATAACTATTGACATCACAAATCTTAATTAACTAAATATTTTGCAATACCTGCCTTAAATTTAGCTCTACTACCAGAGGAAACTAGAGTTCTGCAAATATATTTTTCAGGAATTCCTAATATTATCACCGAATCATCATCTAATTCTTCACCTTGGTTTTTAGGAGAACAATGGCCTATTTATCCTCAGTAAACACTTTTCTGTATACTTTGTTAACTTCCAGCCTTGTCACACAATCTGAAATCCTACTCTAATTATGCTTTTATCTATTTGGAAACAAATATAAGGTTTAAGATATTCTGGTCTGGTTAGATGGGTTAACTATTACACCACAATACACCACACCATAAACCACATCTTATTTTAAGGACAAAAACCTTCAGATGCTACTAATGCCTGCATCTGTGTGTACTTTTCTGTAGAATCTGCAAACAACACTTTATCATTATCCAATTGTTTTAAGAGGAGAGTCTCCTTTCTTAACAAATATACATTTGCAAACACTTCTACATAGAAAGGTCTAATTGAATAGTCTTAACTTCATCTGTCCTTTTAAACTCCTGAACAATATAGCTGACATAAAGTTCTGATTGATCAATATATAAAATACGTATGCATAATAATTATTTTCTATTCAAAAGTTCTAACAGTATTTGAGAGGCAGAGACACCTAATCTGTGTCGCACCCTATACTCCAACATTAAGGAACATTTGTGTAAACCCCTCTTACAGATGGGCCTGGACGTGTGATGACTTGAGTAGGGGAACCTTCTGTGCAACGCATGATCTGAAACCATGATGGGGTAGTGTTCTATCGACAGTGACCTTTAAAACTGGTCTCAGCTCTCTTCATGTCATTGACCAGCTCCTCCCATGTAGTTCTGGGCTGATTCCTCACCTTTCTTCTCATCAGTGATACTGCACATGGAGCCACAGTCCAAGCTCACCAAGCTGCTTGGCAATTGCCCGTAGCCCATTCCAGCCTGGCGGAGGTGCACAATTTTATTTTGGTGTCTTTTGTCAGCTCTTTGGTCTTGCCTACGGTAGTAGTCTGACTGACAGTGAGGTGGACAGGAGTCTTTAAAGAACTCAGACCGGTGCTACTAATTTAGATAAATGAATGGAGTAATTGGACATTTTAAAGGCAGAGTAAAGGCCCCCATACACGTGTCGGATTCCCACCGGATTCCGGCACGATCGATTCCAGGCGCGTGCACGCGAAACGATCGTGCCAGAATCGCGTGCAGCCCACCTTGTCTGATCGTTCGCGTCCTATTGATCGGGGGCTCAGAATCGGATCCGACAGAGAACCAACATGTTGGTCTTTCTGATCCGATTCTGCACATATCAGAGTTGCCATTTGGGAAGTAAGTGATCGGACACGGAATCGTCCAGGAATCCGTGGGACAAGGTGGTATGCAGCGATCGGATACTCTTAATTGGCCGATTGATCGGAGCTCTGATTCCCGCTGAGATCGCCGGAATCGATCGGGTGAGTGATCAATTGGCCATGGAATCCGACACGTGTATGGCTAGCTTAACAGGTCGTTGAGAGCCTTGCTGATTGCCAGGTGTTCAAATACTTATGTGCAGCAGTGCAATACAATTTGCCCAAGAAGACAAGTAAGCTTATTGCATTAATGTCAAAGGTCTGATGGGTCAATTTAAAATACAATGTGATTCAAAGCAATGGCATATTTTTAAAGATTCTTCAAAAAGAAGTCTCAAAGCAGTTTTACTCCACAACTGAGGTTTTACGCTTCCATACCTGTAGGTCATTTCATACACTTGAAGGAAACCTACAAGAACTTGGAATTGGTTCTCTGTATACTTAAATATGAAGAGCATGGTTGGCAAGTGTGTGGGAACTTGAAGGTCTTGGGCATGCTGGGTACACCAAATATCCTTGTTTTCTATGTCTATGGGACAGTCAAGACTGACAAACTCACTGGACCAAGAAGAGTTGGCAACTGAGGGTGCTAAGAGTCGGTGAAAAAAATGTCCTCTGAGAAACTTTGGTACTTTCCCATAAAGTTCTTCTACCACCTCACCACATAAAACATGGCGGATCCTCAAAAAGAAGGGTGGATTGCATTTAAAGACAATAACAAAGATCCTCACTACAAAAAAATGGTCAGACCAATGCTGAAAGCAATTCAAGCTTTAGTTTTTTTTTTCAGACCTGTGTAATATATTTATTCCTTAGTCATGACTTTAAAGTATGCCTCAACCAAGCATTGACAAAGTGTCTGCCTTTTCCAGAGTTCTTGAGTACCAGGGTGTTAAGGTGGGTTTACACGTGCAGAATTTTTGTTCAGTCAATGAAGAACGAATTATTTTTTGGTTGATTGAACAAAAATGTAGACTGACCTCGAATAAAAAATAGTTTAAAAGGTCATCGAACATGTTGGTAAATTTTTATCGGTCGTAGTATTTCGGATTGTATTTTCATTTGATATCGGGATGAACTAACATAAAAATCTAATCTACATTCGATAAATGGACAAACAATGTTCGACAAAAAAAATCTATCTAAAAATTGTAATCGGCAGTTGATCGAACAAAAAATCTACACGTGTAAACCCACCTTTACTCCCATTCACATAAGCTGTACTGATTCACTCAAACTTAACTGAAATTACTGATATTCACACTGTTTGGAGTTTTTACCAACATAAAAACAAAATATAATTTATAACAATCATAAAAATAAAACACTATAAATTAAAACAATGGTCCCTTGAAGGTAAAAAAATGCAGATACCACCTTACAGAACTAGTTCCCAGGCACTCTGACATCCTTAACAAAGGATGGTACTCCGTATCAATGACAATCCCTTCCAATGACCTTTCACATGACCATACCACATTCAGGGACTTTACAACCCCACTGCTGTCATAACAAGTTTTAAAAAATGAAAACAAACAAACAAACAAATTAAAAAAAAATTTTGTTCAAAAGAAAATTGAGGAAGGGAGGGCAGGACATTTTCCCAATACACACTATCCTCCAAATGAAGTTTGGTAAGCTCATTTACCACACTCAACTACAGGATGACCCCTGCTACCAACTGACCCAACCAATCATGTACATGATAACATAACTAAGCATTTAAAACTTTACTTACCCTTAGTATACCAGCTCCTTCTTAACCAAGTGATGTCGTCCCTACACTAAGGTCTCTGTCCTTTTGGCTCCGGGCCTGTCTTTCTGCTCAATATTTGATTTCATAGAGATAGGAGATACTGCCCAACCACAAAGCACCACATGAATACAAGAAACCCTGCCTCTATGCTTTTTAACCTCCTGGGTGGTTACCCTGACTTAGCTCAGGGTAAGTTTGCTTACCCCACAAACTTACCCTGAGTTTCAGTTGGGGATACTCACCCATCTTCAGGAAGGCTATGGTGATGTAGTGTATCAGGGACCCACTGATCTCTTCAAGGTGAGCCTCATTTGGCATCATCGACGCCAAGGAGGTGGGGGTTGGCACAATTAACCTTTGTGGAGGCGGCACCAGCTTTTATCAGCTTTTATCTTGGGCATCATTGATGACGCCAGGGATGTGTAGGGGGAGTCAGAGCTGAAAATCACGCAGGATTAAAATTTTAAAAAAGCATTTCATGGGTCCAATGCTCAGAAAAGGTTGATATCCCAAAACCTGCAAACAGAAAAATCGGTAAACCTATGATAAAGGAGTTAACTTAGTGTTTTAAAACTTAACAACAGCCTCTGTTAGATAAATTTTACAAAATCAAACAAAGCTCACATAGGCTGAGGCTCCACTTTGGTGGTTTGGGAGCGGATGTGGCTAGTTTTTTTTGCCACAAACTGCTCCCATTACCCCCACTGAGTCTCCACTGCCGCAGTTTAGGCACGGGGAAAAAAATGCGGCTTACTGCATTTTTCAAGCAGCACTGAACCTCAACTGCATCCAAACAGCCTGTCCGCATCCATACAAATCAATGGAAGCGGATCGGATGCAGTTTTGGTGTGTTCTTTTCTTCATTGACAGCAATGCTGCCTTGGTGTCATCTTCGACTCTGCACTCTCCTTTACTCCCTACATACATGCCACTTCTATCTCTGCAACATCTCCAAGATCCACCCCTTCCTCTCCCCAGAGACCACCAAAATCCTGGTACACGCTCTTATCATTTCTCGTCTGGACTACTGCAACATCATCCTCTCTGGTCTTCCTCTAACTAGACTATCACCTCTTCAGTCCATCATGAATGCTGCTGCTAGACTCATTTACTCCTCTAACCGCTCCTCATCTGCCGGTCCTCTCTACAAATCTCTTCACTGGCTTCCAATTGTCCAGAGAATCAAATTCAAAGTTCTCTGTCTTGCTTTTAAATAACTCCACACCTCCTGTCCTATCTACATCTCCATCTCCAACCTAGTACGTAAAAACACCCCTAACCGCTCCCCTCAGCTCCCTCTTTTAAAAAATCCCTGAAAACCCACCTTTTTAGTCTGGCCTACCCATCTTCTCATTTCTAACATCACTACCATACCAGTCCCATTCCCCCACCTATTGTATACTCTGTTCTCCAACCTATAGATTGTAAGCCAAATCGGGCAGGGTCCTCTACTCCTCCTGTGTCATAACATGTACCTGTGTGTTATCTTGTTAATTTAACTCTAATTTATTGTACAGCACTGTGTAATATGTTGGTGCTATATAAATAAATAATAATAATAATACCTCTGCTTATATTCGAGTCGGCTTATACTCACTTATATATGGTAAGTGCATTTTTTTTGTTTTATTTTCTGATCTTCAATGCAGCATCACTTGCCAAAAACAGAACCCCACTTGAGAAGTAGTGTTGAGCAGCATATGGTATATTTGAATTCGCATAATTTTGCAAATATACAAAGAAATATTCAAAATTCATAAAATTCGATTC
>CM070036.1:71790128-71802730 GCA_036250615.1 Ptychadena robeensis | reverse complement strand
GGACAAACTTACAAAATCAGTGAGGGGTCAAATAATTATTTCCTCCACTGTATATTGTAAGCTGCTATTCAGGGAAGGAGATTAAGCTTCATCTGTAAGCATGGCCTCTCTGCAAAAAGAGGTAAACAATTGAGAAGCCCAGTAAATGGAGCACATTGAGTATGAAGCCAGTGGCGTAGAAACCACCATAGCAGCACTATGGGGCCCATAGCCACATACATGTGTTGTGCAAAAGCAGTGTGTTAATGCATGACACCTGCAGCACTCATTTTACTGCTTCCTTTCCTTTCTGAGTTTTTTTAACACAGGTTAGTAGTTGGAAGGGGAATGGAAAGTTTTAGGGCTATTTCACACTAGCTGCATTGCTTTGTTACCAGTAGTAAACAATAATGCAAGTGTTGCCATTGCATAAAACTAAGCTTTACCACAATGCGCTGCATTATTGACTTCCATACTAATGTAGGAGACGCTTACCATGCGTTAAGGATTGTGTGGCTGGTTTGTGGCCTGCATCATAATAGGCCATATTTAGCATGGGGAGGCTGAAAAAAATATACTTATGCCAGCGATATCATAGAGTAAAAGCAGACAATTTATATGCAAACATATAGTTATTATACAGTCATAGTTTTAATTCTCAATACAGGTACTATTTAGCAATGTGAGATGGCAGATCTAACCTGACTTTGGTGACAACAAGGATTTTCTAGAGAATACACAAAGGTATTGTGTACTATTACTATTTATTACTATAAAGAAGTACAGAACTACAACCTATGAAGTTCAAGCCATTTCTCTTCAGGGCTGCTGTCAAACATATGCAGGCATTTGGGAGCATTTAGAAAAAAAGAGAATATTTTCCCCCCAGCCAGTTTAAATGGTTGTGGATTCATGCCGCATGGCTGTACCTAAAGTAAGTAAAACATTTACAATTGATTAATACTAATAATCAAAGTATGGTCACTAACTATACCCAACTGCTTACTGCTTCCCCCTGCAGAGATTATGGAACATCTTATATATATATCTCCTGAAGAAGCTATGTTATGTGAAACATGTGGAGATAAAATCAAGATACCCATGATCGTTCTTTGATGTGGTGATGTAACAATACATGAATATGTGTACTTTTAAATCATGAGACAGTTTAACTTGTATTGTCAACAATGTATATTAAATGAACTCAAAAAATAAGTCTGGTGCTGCCTTCAAAATCCCTAAATCCCCAACCATTTAAACTGGCCGGGTGAAACATGTTCTATTTTTCTCTTTATATTTAGTTGGGATGCGGCAAACCAGTACATATGTGGTCAACCCTTTATCAACTTTTCCTATTTGGGAGCATTTAGATAGCGCCCACATGACAGGTATTGGGAAAAAGCCTTTTGAACTGGATTATAGAAATGCCTTTCTATAATCCAGCTCAAAGTGGATCCCGCCAGCAGAAACGCTCCCGCTGAGCGTTCCTGATAGTGGGAGCATCTTCGGCTGCACACGAGCAGATCCGGAAATAGCCGAGGTCTCCGGCTTTTTCCGTGATCTGCTCTCGAGTGCCGATGACGTCACGCGGCGGGCGGGAGATTTAAAGGTACAGAAATTTTTTTTTTTCTTCGATTTTTTTTTTGCATTTTTTTACATTTGTTTTTATTTTGATTCGATTGGATAAATGTTTTATCCAATCCAAATCAAAAGAAAAGAAAACAAGTGTAAACTTATAAAAAAAAAAAGTTTCATTACAAGGCTTTTCCTGAGATTTAGGCTAGGTACAAATTGGTCATTCTGTGACCACATGTTAAGTGCAATTAATATGCATGTTTGAGAACATTTTGATATGACCCCCCCCCCCCATGGAGAAACAGACTCCTTTATTGGAATTGGGTCTGGCAGAACTGGTAAGGAAGGGATAACAAATAATGAACAATTAGTGTGCCTAAGCCAGACCAGGCCCGATGTCATACCTCCACGAGGGGTGAGACCCCATGTTAAGTTAAGAGGCTTCTACTCCACAACCTCACCAGTGTTGGGGGATCTGCGAGCAGCTGGGTTTAATGAGGATTCGGGGAACCAATGCACAGTCCAGTTGGACAGTTCATGGTCATATGGCATCAGGGCAAGACTGGGCAAGTCTTTTTGCTCAGACCCATTGTCCTATATGTAAACATTGCCACATGAATCCTTCTGCAGTCATTGTGGGTGTTTGCAACTAGCCATACGTCCAAATGTTTCCCACCTTCATGTGCAAAGCATTCTTAATTGAGTATAATATAATAAAAAAATTTGAGGCCTCGTGTAGATGGGTGTGCTATTATACAACACAGTAATCCACAGATAAACATACCTAACTAAAAAAAAATGTAATTTACCCGAAAGAGAAATCTCGGCCCATCAAAAACAATCATTAGTAGCACTTAAGTTTAATACCAGTGGTGCCTTGCTCTGTAACCTTGGAAACTATTCCACCACATCATCTCTTTTTGGTTGCGTTTCTTCCTCAGAATAGCAGAAATACACAGTACCACAATATGTTTATGTACAAGATATGTGTATATAATTGTATTTACAGTATATTTGGTACCTCTATGTTTAAATGGCCAGTAGGCAATGCTGCCATTAAGAAACAGATTATCCAGCACTGTCTAAGACCCATAGGTAATGATATAACAAATGATAGGTCTGCACACTTGGTAAGGCTTTAGTCAACAAATTGCTTTCTTTTTTTAATTAACTTGTCAGACAATCTTACAGGTTTAGGAAAAGAATAAAAATAGAAATCTTCAGAGGGTAACTAACCCAATGTTAAAGTTGACACTGTTATAGTACTCTAGTCAGGTCAGTTTTTCTATGTAGTAAGCGACTTGCATTCATATTATTATTTCATGCATGCTTGCCCATTCAATTGATAAAATGAAAGAGAAGTATCAAAGGGAATGTAGATAAGCAGTACTTATCTGCAATCAATGTACTTGTGTAAATAACTGACTCAAATTATTTCTCCCTGCAGGGAGCCGTTTAAAGTATGATTTTATTGTAGGCATTATAGGATTATGGCATTGCATAAGTACAATAATATATTATTGCCTTGTATTGCTGCAGTTTTTTTATGATTGTTATTTTGTATATGAGAACAAATCAATTATATAACAATAGAAGCATATATTACAATCAATACAATACTACTGTGTTTGTAGAATAGTATCTCTTAGAATGTTGAAATGGATTTTGCATCCAGTGCATGTGGAAAATATTCACAGCGCATCAATTTTTCAACACTTTGCTATGTTACAGCCTTATTTTAAAATTGTTAAAATTTGTTTTTTTCTATCAGAATTCAACACACCATAATGACAACATGAAAAAAGTTTATTTGAGATTTTGTCAAATTTATGAAAAAAAAAAGAAAAAAGAGAGAAATTGCGCATAAATAAGCATTCACCTGTAGGAAATTCAATTAATTGGACATAATCTGCAAAAGGCACACACACCTGTCAATTTAAGGTCCCAAAGTTGACAGTTCATGTCAGAGCACAAACCAAGCATGAAGTCAGAGGAATTCCAGGTAGACCTCCAAGACAGAATTGTCTCAAGCAACAAATTTGGGGAAGGTTACAAAAAATACTATTGCTTCTAAGGTCCCAATAAGCACAGTGGCCTCCAGTGTAAGTGTAAGAAGATCAAAACCATCAGGAGTCTTTCTAGAGCTGGCCAGCCATCAAGGAGAAGGGCCTTGTCAGGGTGGTGACCGAGAGCCCGATAGTCACTCAGTCAGAGCTCCTCAGTGGAGAGAGAGGAGAACCTTCTAGAAGGATAACCATCTCTGTTAAAGTTCAATAGGTACAAAGCCTTATACTACAGAAATATAACAGGTATATGTGGGAAGGCAGGGTAACATTATTTGTTATAGTGTTGATATTTAGAAGTACCCTTTCCCACATATATTTGTAGAGTCCCCTTTAAGGGACGGACCATGATGCCCCAGAGCCTAGAGCCTATATAAGCACAGGGATGGCACCCAGGGCAGTGCTCATTGAGGAAGGTCCTGGGCAGTAACTTAGCAAGCTGTTCACTCCCAGGTCTACCTTTTACAACTGTTAATTCTAGTGTGCAGGCAGCTACCCTGTATGCCCCAGTTACATAGAGGCGCAACCTGTGCCACGTGGGGTGGATCCACGCTCCCGCTTTCTGAACTGCATCAGAGTATCTGTGGAGAGACAGACTGTGCTGCTTCCACATCACCATGTTAACCACAACAGCTCTTGAGACACGCAAGTACCGGCCACGTTTGGCCTTGCTAAACTCTGCCTCACGTGGGTTGAGCAATTAGTTTAGCCTGCTGTCCTCCCATAATTGCCGGCTACCTTCACAGCATTGGAATGTTTTTGTGGACTAGAAGTTTAACGTTTCCCATTCATATGTTTGCGAGACCCTGCTGGGCCTTGGCGTTGAAATGAAGTGCATTAACATTGTTGAAGCCGCCTCTTGTCTTGGTTAATTCCTTAAACTTACATATCTATTAAACATAAACCTACTACTCTGAACACCCTTATCCACAGCAGACATGATAGCAGCACCCAACCAAATATTAAACATCTTCTTAGCCAAAACTAGGGTCACACTACCATTGTTCTTTAAGGTTTATTTATAACTACAATATATGTATGTGAAGTGCACATGGGAATTTGTAAATTTTTTTGTTTTTCAAACTATAGCTCTGCCTCCTGACAGTCTGAGGGAACATGAACTGGTTCCCTGTTATAAAAGTTTGAGGAAGCATAATATATGCTATGGAGGTGGTAAGGGTGTAGTCGATCTGCTGGTCAAACCAATGTAAACTGCAATTCAATGTATCTACCCTGTTTCCCCTATGATAAGCAATCCCCATCAAATAAGCCGTCCCCCACAAATAAGACACCCACCGATACCTTCCCCTGCCCGAATCTCCCATTCGGGTGGTACAATGGGTAACTATCTCCATGTTACTTCGTCAGGGCTAACTGCAGTGCAGGAAGGACAAGCAAGCAAGCAAGCAAGCAAGCACGGAATCTGTTACCCGGCCGTACCGGTAGAACCCAAAAAAAAAGTCAGTGAAGGGAACAATGATTGGCATAGAGTGATGAAAGGGGACAATGAAGGACACAGAGTGATCTAAGGGGACAATGAATGGCAGAGTGATCAGGAGGGGTCAATGTTTGTCACAGAGTGATCAGAAGGGGACAATGATTGACACAGAGTGATCAAAGGGGACAATGAATGGTACAGAGTGATCAGAAGGGGACAATGATTGGTACAGAGTGATCAAAGGGGACAATGAATGGCACAGAGTGATCAGAAGGGGACAATGATTGGCACAGAGTGATCAAAGTGGACAATGAATGGCACAGAGTGATCAGAAGGGAATCAATCACTGAATGTGGATGTAAACATCTAGAAATTTATTAGATTTTTATATTCACATACAGAGGTTTATCCATTGAATAATTATATCTAATGTCAGCATTTTCACTTTAGGAAAACTTTATGACGGTTTCCATTAAATTGCAAATCCCCTCAACATACTATCATTACCAGAATTTAGGCACATTGCTAAAAAAAAAGGGAGACTGTAGCATGTGTAGCTTTGGAATAAACAATGATTTAAGTAATGTTGGGATTTTCACATAAGGAAAACTTCTGCCATTACTTTAAAAGTTATGTATTCAAAATCCACATATGCTAGGATCATGATTATTTTACAATGTGTCTAAAATTCTTTTTAAAATGTTCAGAAATGTTTTTATTACTAGCATATTTAGGGGATTTGCAATTTAATAGAAACCGCAAATACCGCATGTCAGCCGAATATGAATTTCAACTTAATGCGGTTTGAGCTTTTCGCGCCATTTTTTATGGCACCCAAAGCCGTTTTACCCGCAATCGCGGCGCAGTACACTCTGTACTCCGCCATGCTTGCCGGCTTTCCACCCAGCCCTTTACACACCTCCGACGTCAAATAGACGCCGGCGGTGTGTGGAGAGGAGAGCGGCGCCCCCTCCATTAACATGGAGGTCTATGGCGCCCCCCGCCCCCTTTAGCGTCACAGATGACGCCGAAGACAAGGGTCCGGAAGGGCTCCTTGTGTCGATGGCTCTTCTACAGACCCGCCAGCACACAGAGAGATGGCGGTTGTGCCCGATCCCGAAACGGGCACAGTTTGATCAGCGGTTACGGAGGTTAAACTGCAAACCCCCTGAACATGCTAATAAACATACATGGACATTACACTACATGTAACATAACACACAAGGCATCCTGACAACATACATATTCATTTACATACCAGAACTGTCAACTTAAAAATGAGGCACATCAAGGACATGATGTCAGTGACGTCACTTCCCGTATGTGAATCGTGGTTCTTCCGCGTTCCAAGTACTGGAAGTGACATCACTTTCTGTACTGGGCTTACCTCTCGGCTGTTTTAGCAGTGAGAGGGCTTTACTCTCCCTGCTAATGTCCCACTCCACTTATGCTGATAATGTGTGGGGTGGGACATTAGAAGGGAGATTAATATTCTCTCCCTGCTAAATTAGCCCAATTTCAAGAATCCGGGAAAAATCTGGGATTTTCTTGAAATCTGGATTTGGCCTGGAGAGCCACATAAAAAACGTAACTTTCCTGGCCAAAGGGAGGGTGGACAGGTATGTTCCATACTGGTTACATATAATAATAACAACATTATTTGTTCCATGTAGCCGATATACACAACCCAGCGGATCTAATAGCGGACGTGGAGCACAGTTTGACTAACGAGGTATGAGATCTGGGGGTTCAAACAGTGTTGTATTGTGAGAGTTACATTTGACCCAAAGCCAGCTGGTGACCTGTGGATGGAGATGGCTAATCCGAGGCTCAAGAAACAGGGAGGTTGATCTACCAGGGAGGTTGATCTGAGAATCTACCATGCAGGACACTGATAAAGAGGAAAGTGAGGGAGACTACCCTACATATGGGGTGAGTACCAAACACCATATCCTGGTACTCATCAGAGTAGCTCACTAAAAAAGTTATGTGCACCCCTAGGTAGTCATACTCTGGAGCCCTCAGGCTGGGGGGAAAGGGGAGTGCTAGTGGTAGAGGCCCCGAAGAATTACCTAGTGTGGGCCCCCAAATTTCTGATGGTGGCCCTGTATGTGTTACAGGAGTATTGGTGAGTTACCAATACCACTGCAATACATATAATAAATTACCCCCCAAAAAACAAATATAAGAGTAAATAAATGTAAATTTTATTAGTTCGTTAATATGTCCACTCCACCACTGTAGTCAAATATTGATAAAAATCCAATAAAGTGATTCTTGTTTAAAAAAAAACATAACAAAAACCCTAATAAAAAAAAGTAATGCCTTCCTCGCATAATAAATGTAAAAAAAGAGAGCCATTAAAAAAATTAGTCCACAACCCAGCAGCTCAAAATAAAATCCAATCTTCTCCGTGATGTTAAAAAAAAAGAATAATACAAAATAGTGTGAGTATGAGAAAAATCATCCCACGCTTACTGCCGGTTCATGACGTCACAGGGAGCGTAATTTAATTATGACATATAACATTGTATTGCAATTTAATGTAAACATATGCAGTATTTTGGTTTGAATTGTCGGCTTTTTTGTCACGTCATGTGGGTGTTCAGCCCGAGTTAGTTCGGGCTAAATAAAGTTGCTGAAATGGATCAGCCCGAATTAACTCAGGCTGCTGTTACCTGCAGCCAGATGGCTTTCAGGCAGCCTGGGAGACTTGCTGTTCTTCTGCCCCTGTCCCCCGATGTCTGATGTTCAGATCCCGGTGTTCGGGATCACGCCGGTGGGTACGTGATGACGTCATCGGGAGGGGGAGGGGCGGGAAATTCAAAATTTGAAACAAAAAAAATTTTTTTTTTGTTTTCTTTTGCTCTTTAGGGTTTATCTTTCATTCTGACATTGATTGGAGCGATTTTTTTTGCCTCCAATTCAAAAAAATCTAATAAAAAAAAAAACAAAACATGTATTTGCTTATGATGAGTTTTCTTTCATGTTGGATTTAATTGGATTGATTTTCCTGTATCCAATCAAGTTCAAAATAAAGGAAAACGCATAAGAAGTAAATACTTTGTAAGGGCTTGCGTCCACTGCGTCATTTTCCCCGTGGTGGACGTACGTCCGCAGCGGGGAAAAAGACGCAGAGAGGACACTGTGTCCACTCTGTGCTATTTGAGTGCCACATCCGTGGTGATGATATGAAGCTGTGGAATGCCACGTCTTCATTGCAGCACCACACATTGCCGCCAGAGACACCAAGACGCGGAAAATCAGCACTTGTGCTGCATGTATGAATGCAGCCTTACTGTACCACAAGTGCTGATTTTCCGCAGTTTTTCTGCATTTTGTCTCAGCTAAATCAATCAGGTGCACTCCCCCCAATGCAGCAGGAGTGAGCCCTGAGACAGGGGAAAGCTGTAGGTAATCCGCCGGCAAATGTGCCAGCGTGGGACATTGTTCCCGGCGCGGTGTATCAGATTGCCTGTCAGTCTTGGTTGATTTAGAAAATGATTTCTAGTTTGAGCAGATTTTCGTATTTTCTATTAAATTTGATCATTAAATGTGAAAAATACTTAAGCGTTTGAAACTTTATATATTCAAGATGTCTACTAGACCTGTGTTTGGATATATTTTGGTCAGTTACAGGACTACAACATTTTTTTTTCAATGATAAACAGCGTAACGCTTTTGGTACAGAAATCTGGACCTCGGCGGAATGCTCAGGAGGTTTATATATTATTTGTTTTAAAATGGCTTTGAATTTTTTTTAAATTTTCGGATGGAAGGTGGATTCATTTTATTTTTTGGGAGATTTTTTCTTGTTTTGTTTTTAATAGAATCGCTTTACTGGATTTAAATCGTGATTGGACTACACTGCTGGATTGGACAACATAACTGTAAGCAATTTAACATTTACCATATTTTTCGGACTATAAGGCCGGACATAAGTCCCAAACAGTTTTTAGAGCAGGAAAACCAGAAAAATAAATGTATTATTTAGGTGTTCAAATCAATTGGGTTAATACAATGGATTAAATTAATGCAATATCAAATTCAGCCAGTAGATGTCACTAGCAGCAGTACTATTCCAACACACAACATCGTCCTCCTCACTGATTTTCCTAACTGATCGAGAGGAAGAGGGGCTGCGGGGGGGGAGGGGGGGGGGAATGGCTGCAGACCTCCTCTCCCTCTCTGGCTGTGCCTGTGTCTGTGGAAGCTGCAGAGTGATTACAGCTTCCACAGACACAGAAAGAGCGATAGATGGCAGTTCATCTAATTATCTCTTCATTATTTATATCAGCTGGGCTCTGCTGGTATAAGCAATAGTGATGATCGCGAATATTCGGATTCCGAATATTAATCGCGAATATAGGCAATTTGGAAATTGGCGAAGATGGTGAATATGTTGCAGAATATTCGCAATTCCGGATATTCTGTATTTTTTTTTCCATTACACATGCCTCTCAATGCAAGTAGACGGATGGGAAGGCTGCAACAAGACTCCCTGCGACCATCAAAAGTTTTTAAATCCAAAATTGGGGTGAAGCGAATATTGCAAAAATCTGCACTTTTGAAAATTCGCGAAAAATCATGGCATCCAAAATTCGTAATTTTTTTTCAACACGCCCATCAATGCAAGTTAAACATATATTCGCAAAATGCGCAAAATTCGAAAAAAACTGCAGATTTTCGCAATAAGAATATTGCAGAATGTGAATATTTTCCGAATATTTTCTGAATGTTTTTCAAAAAATTTGCGGCATGCCGCGAATACGAATGTGGCCTATGCCTCTCATCACTAATATGCAATAATATAGATCAGATGGGCGTTCATGGCCGCATTTCTCAATTTACAGCTCCCTGGCTAATCTCCTTGCCGGAAGAGCTGTCGGGGAGTGTGGCAGAGTGGCCGTAGGGGTCGTGTATTTGGACCATAAGACAAGGCACCCCCCCCCAGATTTGGGGGTGAAAAAGTGCTCCTTATAGTGTGAAAAATACAGTATTTAATGTGATTTTTGAGGGGGGGGGTTGTTTATTTTGTAAAGGTAAAAACAATATTTTACTGTGTTATAAACTGTCAGAGCCTTACATGTGCCATCAGGTGCTATATAGCACCCGATGACGTGTTTCGGCCAGTTAATCACTGTAATGCCAGCACCTGACATGGCTACTACAAGGGCATACGACAAGGGCATACTTACCTGCCCCTTGAGTGGTTGTCTCCAACCTGTGAAACGGGCAGGGCAGAGACTTGAGCATGGTGCATGAGCACATAAGGTGCTTGTTTGGGTATTGCCATGCCCCGAGCATAGCAATTCTCAAGCCAAACACATGTTCAACCATGCATGCTTGCTCATCACTACTTATTTAAATGTCAAGAGAAGATTTACACTTAACATACATTGGGGTGTTAATATTATACTATTAGTATATAATCTAAAGCAAGAGGAATTATGTAGCCATAATGATAATAACAGAAATGCTACTCATTAAACAGTAATTTGTAAAAAGAGGGGATGTCTCTGTGGTTGGATTAAAGCCTATTCTACTCCACCATTGGGGGTTTGGACAAGTATAAGAGACTGTTGAAGGTAATTAAATGGAATACAAGATTTGGATTTCTAACTTACATGCTGAAAAGAATCTGGTAATATCAATTGCAGTGTTTTAGTCTTCTTGAAAAAACCTTTGGCGAAACGTGTTGAAGATTTACAAACACTGATTGAAGATTATTCCCATGTCTGGTTGTCCATTTGTAAAGCTGGGCGTAGAATGTTAGTTTTTCCTTCGATATGCCGGCAGATCAACTGTGAGTGCACGACCGGTCGCGCCGGGAATCGGCTGCGCGCCCTTTGTGTGCCGGCATTTACTCTGGATGGGGACACTGATCCCCTTCCAAAGTAATGCAATCATTCAAACATTTATGGACAAGTCATTTCATTTCACTAGGAGGATCACCCCTATGATGGAATAGTAGCTATGTGATTGTGAACACTGTAGATCTTTCTTTCGTTTGAGAAATTGTACTTCCGGTTTTATAAAATAATAAATAAATAATTAAATAAGTAATTTTAAAGATTTCAAACAATCATTGTTTTCTTACTAGACGACAATTATGGTATGCACAAATGCTAAGCCCCTAAGCTATTGGTTTTTCTTTAGGCTTAATTTTTTTAAAAGATGTATATAAGACAAAAAAGAGTTAAGAGCTGGTAAGAATAATAACTCAAGGTCTGGAGGATAAAACATATCAAGAAAGTCTGCAACAGGTTTCTTCTGCCATTGTTTATCTGAGGTTGTAATTTTCTCATTTGTAGACTTGGTTTTCTTTATGTCCTTGTTAATAAAACCTTTGAATTGTAAGAGGTTATGCTTTATTTTACCCAGGACTATAAATACATTGTTATATGGAAATCATAAAGCTAAGAAAACATTAACATCAATAAAGAATATCCATGGAAAAAATAGCATCAAGGTGTCATGTGTAAGCTAAAGACTTGCTTCAAAGTTTTTCCATATACATTAAATACATTTTCATAGCACTGCAATAGACAACTTCACCAGGAACCTGTTCTTAAAAAAAGAGATAAACAATGTATATAAAGCAGTCTATAAAAGAAAAACATTTTTTTTTCCTGTGTGGACTGAAAATTGACTTATCTTAGCAACTCATCTACATCAATTATTGTAATAGGGTGACAAAGCTAGCATATAAGGCAGGCTATATGAATATATGAACTGAATTAATCTAAATGAATCATATACACTCTTATGTATCCTATTTACTGCTATATATATATTGAAGTACAAATAAGATAAATTAATGTGATACATTTAATATGAAAGTACATATAATTATTCACAACACATACATAATTCATTTAGATATAACTTTTGAGATATACAATCACTCACAAGTTATACATAATTAACTGAAATATGATTCATATATATGATTCATAAAAATAAATGCAATTAGTAGGGTTTCAGTCAAAGAAAATAAACACAATGTGTGAAGTTCTGAATGTGTTACTGTTATTTTTCTTTGTTTTCAATGTTTAAAGTTTTCAGAATTGAAAGTTCATGTTCAAAATACTTGAAGGAACTTGATAACCTAACAAAACATATATATCTACATACAATATCTCAAATAATTATGTATACCTCTATAATGATGATAGATGATAGAATAAAAATGATAGTCTCAAAGAATTATGTACATCTCATGAATTATTTATATGTTTTTTATTGAATCCATGTATCTAATTGTTACGCCCGCAGGTCCTGGGTTGGCACGGGGGTACCAGGAGCAGGGAATCTAAGCCATCTGAGGGTCTTCACCCAGAGCCCCCCTAATGGGAGATAGGCAGGGATCCCTTGAGGGGACCCTGTGGTCTTTTCCCACACTCAGGTGGCTAGGTCCTGCTTCCCTGGTGAACCCCCCCAGGAAGGTGCTGACGGGTGTCACAGAGGTAGTCCCCTTCAGGAGAAAGGTCTGTGCGTATACGAGAGCAGGTATACAGGAGTCACGGAGAATGGTCGGAGTCCAA
>CM070036.1:71770875-71781898 GCA_036250615.1 Ptychadena robeensis | reverse complement strand
AGAGGATGATGTGGTCAAAATACTCATTTGCCTAATAATTCTGCACTCCCTGTATACTTTGTATTAATTGTCAGGTTGCCTTGTGTCATATGTTTGTATTTAAATGTATATGTATGTTTTGTTTTTTTAATCATGGTGTTTGACTTTAAAGGGTTAATGCTTACTATAGGCATTGAATGTTTAATATGTAGTGTAAGAATGGAATATTTATATGTTTTTGTGTATGTGGGCTTTTGTTAATTGCGCTAGGTTTGTGGTAAGAATTGCAGATCTTGGTTATCTTGGTTAGTTTGTTTATTATTTTATTGTTAGTGGGATTTGTGGTTTTAGTGATTTAAAAGGTAGTTTTTGTATAGTATAAAAATGTGCAATTTCTTGTTTCTTAATTGTCAGGTTTAGTAAATTGCTTAGTGGAACATGTTTTTCCTGTTGTGGATCCCTTGTCTGCTATACTAGCTAAAATAGGGAGAAAGCAGCAACTTTTTTCCTATTCTAGATAGAACAGCAGACACAGCATGTGTCTGCTGTACATTTTTCATGACTATGGCATTCTGCCTTAAGGCCCCCATACACCTAACAATCTTACCATACAATTTCTGTACAATCAACTTTTGTTTTACCAAAACCACGTAATATCACTATGTATTCTATCAGGGAGGCCATCTTTAGTGATCTAAAGATGTATGGGGGGCTTTAGACATAAAATTAGATGTCTTTTAATTATTTTTTTATCGGATGGAAGAGGATTTTTTTGTAATGGCTTTTTATTTTTTAACACTTTTGGATGGAAAGTGCCATCGAGTGGGAAGTGGAATCGATTCCAATTACGGAACCAATCACACAGTTCACCATATCAAGTCTTCGATTTCTAGACAATTCCTCGATTCCTCGTGGAGGCCACAGAAAAGGAAAATGGGTTGTGGTGCTCATGGAACGATCGCTGGAAACGATTGCATGGCTCAAATAACATCACCCGGCGGATCAACCAAAATTTTGAGACAGGCACAATTCCTGCTCGATCGATTTAACATGCGATTTAGGGTCAAATCAATCGATTGATCACTTTGTGCATGCATCGATTTGTGATCGATCAATCGCAGTGGCCGATCTCACAGAAATCGTACAGAAAATCGATACATCTTTGCCCAGCTTAAAGTTTTTCTGAAGCACTGAAGATTTTCCGTGTGATTTCTGTGAGATTGAACACCGGAATCAATCACTGATTGATCAGTTATTGTTGATCGATCACAAATCGATGCATGCACAAAGTGATTGATCGATTTGCCCCTAAATCGCATGTAAAATCGATTGAGCAGGAATTAGACCTGTCTGTAAAATTTAGTCGATCGCTCAGGAATCGCGGAATGTTAATGGAGACATGCGATCATTCATATCGATCGACCTATTGGCGTCCGACCCACATTACATAATTTCCGTTTAGAACGATTGGCCATAGACGCTTAGATTCCCCTGAGATCGATTTGTTATACGATCGAGACATGCGATCGATCCTAAGTCGTGCATCGATCTAAAAGTGCATTATTTTCTTTATTATTTGAAAAATGATGGAAGTGGCATAAGGCCTGCAAGGGTCAATCAATAGGAAGGATCGCATGTCTCCATTAACGTTCTGCGATTCCTGAGCGATCAAATACATTTTACAGACAGGTCCGATACTTGTACGATCGGTTTGCCCGATTCCGGCAGTTTTTGATCGATCCCACACTTTGTGCATGCATCGATTACTGCACGATCAATCACGGCTTGAAATCGCCATGGTCGATCGCACAATCACATGAAAAATCGAGACGTCGAGATGGCTAGCTTAAGGGGTTACTTACTACATATCTGTTACTCCTTCCATGTAACTGATCATGGATTCATGGATTCATGGATTTTATGAATACAGCGGACAGTATTTTACTGTGTTTTAAACTGGTGCATATTGCCGGTCCAGTGTTATGTTGAGATCAGACTCCTCATCCAGATGCCCCCCACCCCCTATGGGTGACCATCTCGACGGGACAGTGGAGTTAATATATGTTGAGTTTTTTATATGTTCTTTCATGGACATGTTTTATTGCTGTGTTGGATTGTGTTAAGGTAGCCGTAGACAAGGCGATTCTCCCTCAATGAGGGATTGACTGCAGAGTGATGATGACATTGCGCTGCAGCCGGCCCCTCAAAGGACATTTGTGTGCCGGACATTACTTTGTCACTAAAGTAATGGGATCAGATGGTAATCTACAAGCATGACGAATCACCGTGTGATCCGATATGGAGCAGATTCCTGGTCGATCTCACACCAGATTTTTGCCCGAAAAATTGGCCAGGAATCTGCACGTGTATGGCTAGCTATACACAATCCATAGTGCGGGTGGGGGATATAAATATATATGACATTTTAAATGTAATCATTTTTTCTAATGATCACATTTAAAAATAAACATGTTTTCTTAAGTCAAAATTTCACAGAGATTTTGTACTTTTTCGTTAAAAAATCGAAGCAACTTTTCAGAATTCTAGTAGAAGAAATTTCGGCAAAAATTTGAAATTATGACTTAAAATTTCCACTGTAGAAATTTTCGACCCTCTCTAGTCATAAGTCCCAAGGCTTGGATACACATATCTACATTCTGGGTGACACTATACTTAGTAATGCCACTAGGTGCATAAACTATTTGATGTTGAATATTTCAGTTATTGCCCATTTTGCTGTGACTTTTATTCTTGGAGACACTGCTCTTTAGATCAGAGGAGATTAATCTTTTTCAAGGGTACACAGACTACAATAAAAAAACAGTGGCTTTATCCAGATCTTCAATGCAATCTGTTGTCTGTCACCCCCTCTTGCCCCGGTCTTGCAAGGCCCTATACCACAAATGGTTGTTATTTTTCTAAAATAAATATATTTTCTCTTTGCATAGGGGTGCATGGGGGTTCTGCATCAGGTGATTACTCCATGTCAATTTTGTTTGTTATGTTGTTGTTGCTAAACATGGACAGAAATGCCTAGCAATTGTGG
The DNA here is from genome assembly GCA_036250615.1 of Ptychadena robeensis. Classification (NCBI taxonomy): domain Eukaryota; kingdom Metazoa; phylum Chordata; class Amphibia; order Anura; family Ptychadenidae; genus Ptychadena; species Ptychadena robeensis. The sequence continues at coordinate 71,778,873 of CM070036.1, read as the reverse complement.
CTTGACAAACGATGAACCTAGCCTTAAACTGAGCCAAGTTCAGTATCTGTTGTAGATGAGTCTGCATACAATTTTCATACATTTGCATGTTATAATCCGATTAAATATTATCATGCAAACTGAACGCAGAATACAACTAATTAGACACTGGAACTTTGCAGCTGAGGAGATTTGCTCAGGTTCCTTCTGCATGATATTTTCATTATTAATGTTTTTTTCCATTTCATTGATTATATATAATGTGAATCTGTTACTTTTTTGTAATAATTTCTGTTATATATTCCTTGAAAGCATACGTTTGGTTGGTAATAAACTCCAAGATTTACACCTCTGCTCCAGGCAAGACTAGTGAATTAGAAACTCCCATGTTAGACACAGATTGTTAGTCACACCCTCCACAGGAGAGTACAAATAGGCATCCGCCTTCATTGTGCTCAGATCTATTGTGATTCAGAAGGACAGGGGTCTGGAAAGTTGCATGTTTGCTGTGCTGGCTGCTGTCATTTGTGGTGGATTTTAGGACTGCTGCCATGGACAAAGGTAGGAATATTATTAATATAATTTTTTTTGTATATGTCTAGGTACTGAGCAATGTAGCAGCTTTGTAATGGGATTTAAGCATAGTCATCCAATGTATACAGAATTTTGACATGCTACAACATGAAGTGTGTGTCAATCAGTAGTTTGGCCTTAAAATAATTGCACAATATTGTCTGTAATGTACATCTTGTCTGCTGTTCTGAAAGTGATCTGAATATCTAATAATGAAAACCTTTTAAAAAAAATTGTTTTTTTTTTTATATGCTGTAGTACACACAAGCCTGTTATGTGATTTTAATATTGAATGTCATTGATCTATCTTAGATTTCTATTTAAACACAAAAGGACGTACCCAAAAGCTTGTCTGCAATTGCATAGTAGATGTTCTAGTCTGCTGTAGTAAATGTCTTGATTAATAACTGCATGCAAAACCTTTTCACATCACGTTTGTTTGTTTAAATTTCTTTTGCCAATCTTACTTCATGTTACTGTGCTTAAGCTGGCAAAGGACTATATATTGTTGAGGTGGCACGTTTATACACCTAAAAAGCATTCTAATATGACTCTATCAGATTTTATAATGAATATGAGTTTAGTATAGTGTTTCAGATCCTTTTTCCAAGTTCAGGCACAAATCTACATGAGGTTTAGTAATCTCTTGTCCCCATTCTGTAACCTTGTTGGAACACACCTGTGGGTGTGCATTTGGTGTTCCAGATTGTTCAGACCCCCTCCCCCCATTTACAAGCCTAAACCTGCAATTGTTAAAGGTTAATTTTGGTAGAGGAAATTGATATGGGTAAAGTTTATAAAATATGTCAATGTCCATATTACCAGGTGACTCAGGTGACCAGTATTTTATGGTTGTGTTTTCTAAATGTTGTGCCAGAGGGAATTTGGCCTCTGTTGTCTTGAATAGGAATTCTCTCCAGGCATTTTGTAGGGGTTTTTGAAATGTGGTTTCTAGTCCAATTACCCATAATATCTTAAATCAAACATGTCCATCCCCCTCCTGCTTGAAGTGCAAATTACCTATTCTTTAAGAAAGATGCCTGCATTCAGGTCTAATCTTCTAGAAAAGTGTGAAATGTACATTTTAAAAAAAAGCAAATGGTGGGGTCTCTTTTTAGGAACCAGAACCTTTTCTGGCAATCGTGCCTTCTTGCATGCCAAACCCCTTTCAGGACCCCCATTATGCATAGATCATAGAAAAGAGGACTGGCAAGCCAGCTTTGTCCTCCTCCAAATTGTGTACACGCTAGGTAAAGAAATTGTAAGGACTGATAAACAATTGTGACTGGCTGTACAAGGGGGATTATTTAAGCGGGGTACGGACTTGAAGATGTCCATTTCAAGCGCCGTGCACGCTCACGGCCATCTATCTGGCCCATATAATATGCCCCCATCGCTGTTTTAATAGGGCTGATGTCTGGGGGAATAGTAAATTACCTCATAGCTTTTTATACACAGGACATTAATGTTATATAATACAATATAAAAACATGGTGTTGTGCCGCCTAGCATAAAGGTGGTCACCAAACAACCATGTGAACCTAGTCTTGCTCTTCCCGGCAGCTTACTCAGCTCATCTTTTCACTGTAGACCGAGCAGAGAACCCGGTCTTGCGGTGAAAACCTGGCTCTGTAAGCCGGTAGTGATGTCACATCCGGTAACGGCAACCAGGAACTGTGTTCCAGGGACCAGATGTGACGTCGCTTCCGGTTTTACTGATGAAAATTTTTGAATTTGAATCTCTGTGGACTATTTTAAAAGTCTGATCCACCTGTTCTCGGTTGGGCATTTGAGAAGTTCGGCCATCACTATTTGGTATCTAGATATTTAAGAAAAATCTAAAAAGGTGGAAAATAAAACTGTTGGGTCAAATGGCCCTTTGATTTGTAATTTATAAAGGGGAAAATGAATAAACTCAGATGAAGCCAATGAACATCCTCTTACATTGCTGATAAAACAGATTTTTAGCTCATTAATGAAAGGAAAAGTTCTAAATCAATATAGACAATAGTCTTGTTCCAACGCTCCACAACAAAATCCATCTATGGTTAGGTTTTGGCCACCCGCAGCATGCAGGTTCTTGTATATTTGTTAACAAAAATATTTACTGATTGAAAACTAGTGTTGAGTTTCAATATTCGAATTGTGAATATATTCTGTGAATATCGCTGCTCGCGAATATGGCGGTGAATATTCGCATTTTCAAATATGTGCGATATTTGCCATTGAGATTCTTATGGGCAAGGATTGCGACTATATATTCGCAATGCAAAAATATCCAACATGTTTCGCCCCTTGGGCTTCTTCAGGGAGGGGTCAAGGGGCAAAACATGTTGGAGGTAGATCTGCGACCAATCCGGTTCATGTCTGTATATTCACCATCGTAGACAATGCTTTTATGTTTTAATTGAAGGGGTCATCCCTATGTATGTTGCGGCTCTGACCCCATTATATTTACAATGTGTGTGACTATATAGTTAAGGTTTATTAAATATCATAGAAACAAGTTTTACCATATTTCTATTGAGGAGTGCCTTAAAAACCCTTTCTATCTATGGTCAAGTTGACTAAACTTTGGAGGTATGGTGTGTACTCTATCTTTTGGTTAGACTGGCTTCTTCTTCTTTCATGTTTAATTACAATTAGGGGTGTGGCACATGACTGCAGTTTTCTCTCCCACTCTATTTCTTCAAAATGCTATATTTCTCTACAATGCCCTTACAGTTGAAGGAGATTTAGTTGTGTTATGGCGTGATAATCCATGTTAACGGAACCATGTGAAAGTCTTTTTAAGAGAAAACTGTCCACCTACTGTTTCCCTTAGTAGGCTACAAGCACAAAGCTTTCTTATGCAAACTGGAATGGCATTAAACAATTGACATACACAAGTTCTTTTGTCGTAGGTACATCTCTCAAGATATGTAAAGGAGAGTGTTATGGAGACTGCAGAAATCTAAAGGATAATTTTATTGATCACCTTGAAACTGAAGACCAAGGAGAGAAAAGTCATTCTGAGCAACAAAACGATTTTTCAAACACATTTGCTTCTGGTAAGTAGCCATTTAGAATAAAAAATATAATACATTCAGAGTTGGAAAGATTATACTACTCACAGCAGCTATGGCTGTAAATGGCCACCATTAGGGATGATCTGAATGGCAACATTGGCAATTGATCAACAACCTCTTTTAAATTGCTGGTCCTCTTGTCTGTAGCAATAGCATAGATGATTCTAAGTGAAAACTCACTGGCATGGATTTATCAAGAATGGAGATCCTTGATATGCAACTATTCAGTTGTAAGAATAGACTCTTTTCCAGACAAAGCAGTAATGCTTATTAATGGCAAAATACTGCTAGACAAAAATATATGTTCTATTATTGCATGTCTAAAGGAAATTTGCATGTCCGTTGAATACAAGGGGTGAATATATAAAAATGATGATTGAACATTGTATTTTGAAGATCTCTTTATGCAAGATGCTGTTGTATTATTTACATGGCTGTCTGCTACAGTTATTGCTATTTTTAGTTTGTGTGTTTTTAATCATTTCTGGTTTACAGACTTGTTCCCTGCAAGGGATGGAGAAAAATGTACCGAAGATTTTCTGCTAGAAGTTTTTAACATTCTCTTCAATCATATACAAAAAACATTTAATGGGAAAAACAAAGTTCTGGACTTCCACCATCCTCACCAACTGTTGGAAGGCTTAGAAGGATTTAACTTGGAACTGTCGGATCAGCCTGAGCCCTTGGAGCAGATACTCGGAGACTGCAGAGATACTCTAAAATATGGTGTTAAAACAGGTATTGGGCTGCTTTATAGGGATCTTTTTCATCTTAATTATGCATAGTCGAATTTTGAGGGGGCTATTTCGACTTTTTGTTGAAAATCGCCCCGAAATTTCTAATATCGGCATTGCAAATAATAGAAATATTCATTTTCTTCCTATTTTTCATTTATTTATTTTTTTCTTCTTCCTCACGAAGTAAAATGGGCAGCTGCATAGGCACAAGAAATTTATGAAAATATGGGCTTTCTGGGTCTCATACATAGAGAAGCATTGAAAGGGTAACCCTTTCGTCCTCACAGTAGGTTAGTCAGGTGCTTGTACATGGTAACCATTCTCAAAAAAGTACTGTATAATGTTTTCTAGTGATTGCTGGTGTTGTAAAAATGCAACTATTGTTTATATCTGTGTGTTTTGATTTTTTTTTATCTTCTCCTCCTTTTTTTTTTTTTTTATTTATTTATTTATTTTTTTCTTCTTCTAGAAGTGTACTTTTATTTTTGTTCGGATGACTTAACGTTCCAAGGGACATTTCTTATTCTACCAAGGAGGCTTGCCGCACTACTGCATAGCTGTACTGTATTGTCCCTATGTGCGAATCAATGCACTTCTGTTTTGTAAATTTTACTTTTTGATAAAAATGTATTCTACAAGAAAAAAACTAAAAATAGGCAGCTTCAATCTGAAGGTGGTCGATTGCAACACACACTGATCGCTCTGCTGCAACATCACCCACAGATCTATGCGTGTATAGGGGGGCTTTAAGCACAGCAGCTGTTGATTGGCTGACTGACCACGTCTGAATGTGTACAAAGATTTCAAATACAATCAATGGGTGTATTTTGCAGTGACTGTCACTAGTTGCACCCCTAAACAGTTTTTCTGCCAGTGTAAGGTAATACATGGTATCCGGTGTGAGATGTTTTTCTTTTTATGCACTGGCAACCTTTTGGTTAAACTGACACCATAAATACATCACATCTAAATGGACAAGTGGGATGGGACCTAAATGTTCAAATTGTTAGTTATTTTGGAAATTAACATTGTGGAGAATACTATCCATTTCTTCCTATATGATCAACAAATATTGGACTTGCTGAAGTTGTATACTTTGTAGGTAATCATTTTTGTTTTGTTAAACCTGTGTGGGGGGGGTGTTTTTTTATTTATTTATTTTTTCTTTTTCTTTTAGGCCATCCTCGTTATTTCAACCAACTTTCTAGTGGGCTTGACATGATTGGCCTTGCTGGTGAATGGCTGACAGCAACTGCAAACACCAACATGTATGTTAAGAATGGCGTGCAGGTTTGCTTTTCGTGTCTAACCATGCCCCTCCCTTTGAACTTTAGGTTTACAAATGTGTTTTTATACTCTAACAATTAAATGAAACCATGTTTTGCTGTAGTGCATGTGCGTGTGTCTGACTTGTTGTCCATTTTATTTCCTAAAAGTTACCTCCATGCATCAGTGGTAGTCTTTTCTATGAAAAGTTTCCACTAAATACTATATAGGATCAAAAACCCCTTGTATAACCTTTCTCCCTTCTAGGTTTACATTTGAAATTGCACCTGTGTTCATTATTATGGAACAGTTAATAATCAAGAAAATGCATGAGCTTATTGGATGGAGAGAAAAGGAAGCAGATGGCATATTTTCACCTGGTAACAATTTTTTTTCTTTTTCTTTTATTTACTTTTTTAATGTACACATTCTTTCCATACTAAAAGTGTATTTATTTATTTTTATGTTTAGGAGGTACGATCTCTAACCTTTACAGTGTTTTAGTGGCTCGCTACAGGTTTTTTCCTACTGTGAAAACAAAAGGAATGGCGGCACTACCAAGAATAGTTTTGTTTACATCAGAACACGTATGTAGCCTCTGTTTTAAAATGTTTATGCTACCAAGCTGTGCAATTAATTCAAAGAATCATTATCTTTAATTTAGAACAAAGTTGTATTTTTTTTTTTATATTAATGTATGTTTTGTTTGCCATAACTGCGTTTTTGTTCTCGATTTTCAGAGTCACTATTCTTTTGAAAAAGCGTCTGCAGCCCTTGGCATTGGGACAGAAAATGTAATTGCTGTAAAATGTGATGATAGGTGAGAATCCTAGTTGTGGGGTAAAGAACACTAATGTAATGCTTATGTTGACTAAATATTACACAAGTTCTCTCCACACTTCTTGCCATGGTAGAGCCATACAAAGTGTTATGGCTAAAGCCAGCCTAAAGGTCCCCATACACGGGTCTAATTCCCAACGGATTCCGGGACGATCGATTCCGGGCGCGTGCACGCCAATCGATCGTCCCGGAATCGTGTGAAGCCCACCTTGTCCAAACGATCGGGGGCCCAGAATCGGATCCGACAGAGAACCAACATGTTGGTCTTTCTGATCCGATTCAGCACACATCAGGGGGAGTTGCCATTTGTGAAGTAATCGATCGGACACGGAATTGTCCAGGAATCCGTGGGCCAAGGTGGTATGGCGCGATCGGACGGACTTAATTGGCCGATCGATCGGATGGGTGATCGATCGGCCATGGAATCGGAACATGTATGGCTAGCTATAGACTCTTCGATACACACTTGCAGCACATGTCCATTTTTTTTTTTTTTCTTTGGATGGGGACTGTCCGAAGTATATGCCGGCAAACAAAGGGTGCACGTGATTCTCAGAATGACTGGCTGTGTGTGAGATAAACAAACGCAGTCGAACGGCCATGCATCATGCTGTCTATGGGGCTTAACTTTCACAAGCCCACATATGGTGTATTGTCTGGGTTGTCAATTGTGCCTACTAGTCTCTGCCCCTACAGTTCAGAGAGGTTGTTTGTCACAGCAAGGCACTATGGTTTCAAAGATTTAATATTACTACACAGTGGAGTGTAGTTTACCACTTTATAACTGCATTTCTGTTCCCATATATTCCCATTTTAACCTAATTGTTGTTGGAATTGGATGATTGCAAAGTGTTATTAAACTACATTTTGCAGGCTGCCAACAAGCCTGTATGAACAAATGGGGTTTTACTAGCAAGGTCTAACTACTTTGCAAAGGGTGTCAAATGCTTGTTAGGCATGTTCCTCACATGTCTATAATTATCTAGATTGATTTCCGGTCCAATATACAGCTGAGTTTTGCTTTTAAGAATTATATTTGCAGCCAATTTTGTGGCAGATTGATGGCCGTGAGCATGCACGGCGGTCGATCGTCCCCAAATCTTAATGGCTATGGCCAGCTTTAGAAATGGATATAAGAAACATGGTGGAAGGTTAAAGCGACACAGAAATCTGACGTTTGTGTTTGGTCACTGGTATATCTGTGTCTACGTTCCTGTTCACTTATTTTTCATATTTATAATTGAGTTTGATTCTGCATGAAAAAGCATGCTAATTTCCAAATGGCAATTTAACACACAAGATGAAGTCCCCTCCCATAAGGCATAATATAGTAGGTTTACGTATACATTTACATTATGTATAATGTTTAATATGTATGACCACGCTACAGATTTTGATAAAATTTTTAAATGTAGTTTTCCTGATGCCTAATACATTAGATGGTTATCACTAGTGATGGCGTGAACCCGGAATTCGATGTTCGCGAACGCGAACCTCCGCAAATGTCCGCGAACCCCATAGACTTCAATGGGCAG
>CM070036.1:71748132-71768981 GCA_036250615.1 Ptychadena robeensis | reverse complement strand
ACTTAATCCCTTGCTGGCGTTCTTTATCGAGGTATGCAAATAGTAGTAACATGTGGTCCTGACATTCTCTTGAATGTTTGAGATGAATTCCTGTCTTTTCTAGTTCATAGACTAGTACGTTGTTTAAATGTCAGTCTTCATCTTTCACGTTTGACCTTTTTAGTTGAAGTTTTACACTCTTTCTTCCACTAAAGTGGTTAAGTCTCCTTACTGAGCCCCCACTACCTCCTTCACAATCATTATGCCTCAGTTCAACCCATACAGCATTGGCTGACTAAACAATTACTATGTGAATAATTTGCATATCAACACCCACACCCAGAGAATGGCCCCTTGACTTGCTAGAACAGGCCAATGGACGCTACATGCAGTGGTAGGGACACATGGCAAGTTGGCTCCGGTGACATCTATATAAATGACTAGATTTCTCAATGAAACTATTTCTCTACACACAAATGGGAAAATTTTAATTCTGATCATGTATTTTTTTTTTTTTTTTTTTCCTGTTCTAGCCTGAACATACTAATGTTTGCTTTTGGTATATACCACCCTGTCTCAGAGGTATGCAAAGGGATAAAGAATGGAATGGAAAGCTGCACAAGGTAAGAAATCTGTGAATATAAACCAAATGCATTAGTCAAATAACTGCTATTACTGTTGACCAATGACATGCAGTACTATGAGCGCGATTTTTGCTTGCTAGCAAAGGCTTGAATGTTTGTGATATTGGTTGGCTAGTGATGGCCAAACATCAGCCAGATCTGTCCGTGGGCAGATTTGGACTTTAAAAGAAGTCCGCCATCTGCCTGTCAAATCCGGTACCTGGAACGCATAGATATTACTGGTTACAATAGCCGGATGTCACTTCCTGTACTCGAGCTGGCATTTCACTAGAAGACCGGCTTCATGCCCGGTCTTCTAGTGAAAAGATTCTCGGCGGCGGGATCACACTGGTCTTGATCCTGCTAGAAGAATTAGAGAGCTCCTTCTCGCCGTCGAACGGGGAGGGTCAAAAACCCGTACTGCTTGCCAGCGAGAAGGAGGGCAAACATCTATGTTCGCGGCTGAACTGTCCGCCATGCGGGCAGTTTGGCCATCCAGATGGTTGGCAAAAAATAGTAGGTTGACATGTAAAGCTGAACATAAATGCATAGTTTGCCTGGAGTGTAATTACGGTTGCTGAAATGGAACACTAATTTTCTATTCCAATTCTGACACCACCTGTCTATGAGCATTGCAGTCAGTGCAAAGTTTAGTTACAAATAACACACGAACACTTCCTACAAGTTCTGATAAGCCTTGACCCATCTGGTTTGCAAAGATATAATGAACATCCCTGTGTTCCACTTGTTGCTTCTAAATCTCTGACTCTTGTAACCTTAAATTGGACTCCACTGGCTAACTGAAGTTGTGAAAAACTTAAGTCAGCCATAGACACCTCAATTTGTCTACGATCAATCCCAGATGCAATCGAGGAATCATCGATCGTTTTGCAATTGATGGTGCACCACCTTGGCAATCCAAATTAGTATTTTTTTTTGTTTTTGTTTTTTTGTCCTGAACTCTCCAAGGGTCAATTGCTCAAAATCGAACATTCAGAATGGCTGCAACATAGGGAGCTTTTGGGTCAATCTCGCATAAATTTATGAAGGTTTAATCCGATTTTTTTGTTTTTTGGCGGCACTCGGACGATCAGGCAAAAATTTGACTGAGAAATCGACCAGTGTATGGCTAACTTCTACGCAAGTTTTTGGAATGTCTTAGATTCCTTCATGTTTAATATAAGAGGGGGATAGGAGGGGGGGGGTGAGTTACGAAGTAAACACCCCTGCAAGGGGACTTTAAAGGGCCACAATTGAGAAAAAAGGTAAGTTAGGTTCACAGTAAGTAAAAATGGTAGGCTTTATTAATGCCTCAACATGAGGCTCATGAACAAAAAATGAAATAAAATGACAGCCACAATCATAAAACATTTCCGATTTCAAGACAATATCAAATGTATACGTGGTTACTGTAGAAATACAGTAGAATATGAGCAGTAGATTCGGACGGGGGATTCCATAGATTAGAATCCTCCCCACCCCTTCTAATCTATGGAATCCCCCGTCCGAATCTACTGCTCATATTCTACTGTATTTCTACTTTAACCACGTATACATTATTTGATATTGTCTTGAAATCTGAAATGGTGGAAATTTTTATGATTGTGGCTGTCATTTTATTTCATTTTTTGTTCATGAGCCTCATGTTGAGGCATTAATAAAGCCTACCATTTTTACTTACTGTGAACCTTACTTACCTTTTTTCTCAATTGTGGCCCCTTAAAGTCCCCTTGTCCTTGATTGCTCAAGGAAAAAAACATAGCAGGGGTGTTTACTTCGTAACTCACCCCCCCCATCCCCCTCTTACATTTTGATTCGGGATGTGGGCCACCCCATGAGGGGAGATGCCACTTTATTTTGTAAACTCTCATTTATACACCATAAGGTCATAAATATTTTAACCTTTTTTTTGTGTTGACACACTTGACTGATCGAGGTGAAAGTGGAGAGTAAAGGCCCCCATTCACATTTCGATTTCCCTACAATCGATGTCAGATTTGATTTGTAATTTACGATTGAATAATCTATGATCAATCAAAATATTACCCACATGGAGAAGCTGATCGTTGGTTCGATGGAAAGCATAACCGAAGAAAGTCCATTGTAAATTAGTTCAACTTGTCTGATTTTTACTTTTTCTATTCGATTTTTAATTTTTTTTTTTTTTCTAGTTTTGATCGATCTAGGTCAATTGAACCATGTGGCCAGGCATCGATTTCTGGTCGATCGCGTAACAAAAAAAAAAAAAAAAATAATCAATCAGTTTGTTGATCAAGCTAAAGAATCGAAATGTGCATGGGGGGCCTTTAGTTGAGATGGTGATCAGAGTTAAGCTAGCCATACACGGTTCAATTGACTGTTCAATCGATGTAATATGATCAATTATTTTGGTCGGTCGATTGAAAATTTAATCATGTCCACATTCAACGATGGTTTCAATTCGTTTTCAATTTGCTCGATCAAAATTTGATCGGACCAGTTGGAAAATTTTAAATGATTGCTACCACATCAAGTGTAAATTAAATACTATTCCTTGTCCCAACCATTTGTGATTAGATCTAATCAAATAGCATACTGCTGTGTCTACAGGTCGGCAAAAAATAACTTTCTAATGTATTTAGTAAATAATTTTTCCAGACTGCTATATTTTCATTGTTTTCTTTTGCTATTGTAAAGGTTGCTGCCAGAATTAAAGCCAGGATGATGGAAGACGGAACTGCAATGGTTAGCTACCAACCCCTTAAAGAAAAGCCCAACTTCTTCCGAATGGTTATTTCAAACCCTGCTTCCAAGAAGTGTGATATAGATTTCCTTTTAGATGAAATTGAAAGGCTGGGACATGACTTGGAGTTATAATCTCCATCCAACATTATGAAACTTCTTAAGGAAGCATGAGCTACAAGGGTTCGTTTAAGAATCTTTACAAATACTTTTACTAAAACCTATAAACTACTCATCAGTTTTTGTAGCATTTTTAGGAATTTACATCTTTTAATTCTCATCCATTTCTGTATGGACTAATGGTCAAAAGTTTGTTTTTAGCATAACTGTAAATACACTTTCTTTTTAAAGAACTTGCTGTATTACCATGGACATACCCTGGTACTTTCAGATAACCTGCACAAAATTGTAATGGCAAAGGGTTTCTCTTGTTACGTATTTTTTTTTTTTTTTTTTTTTTTTTTTTTTTTTTTTTTTTTTTTTTTTTTTTTTTATAACGAAGGGTTTTAAATGTGTTTTTATCTCTTGTTTTAGTGAAATCTTGTATAGTATGAAATAAAGAAACATCATTTTCTGTGACTTGCTTAAGTTCTGATTTTGTTTGTATACGTGTGTACACACACAATTTTTTTGATTTATTTATTTTTTTTTATTCTGATTGGATGTTGCATGATACACCTATTTTTAAGGCTTTTGAAACAGTTTTGTAAAGCAGAACCTTGCCTACAAAGGCTTGTAACTGTATATAAACAGCAGAATTCTTCTTTTTTTATGTCAACATTGGACGTCTCACAGAATGTTAACCTCCGACACCAAGGTCTGCACGATGTCCATTGTTGCTGTAAATAGATAATGAGAGATGCAATCCTTTTTATTATATATATATATATATATTATATATAAAATTTTTCTTTATTTCATTCTGTCCAAATGTGTTGAGGTTGGCGCTGGCTGTTAAGGAATCTGCACCTACCATTGTATAAATCTAATTGGCAAGAGCTGCAGGAACAATGGACAACGCTCCTATAATCACAACAGCGATAGATGTTGTCCTCCTACGCACCAGAGCATGATTATTTTTAATCAGATTTCCACAAGAAATTGCTATTCATGTAAATGGGATCCTCGACTATTATGTTCACCTTTTTGGACACTCCAAACGTGCTTTGTCTGATGCATGTAAAAAGGCATGGGTGTGAACCAGGCTTTTCCAATGCCTCTTACAATGAAACCTGCTGTTTTGAAAAGGTACCAGCAGTTTTGGGACTCCTCTTCTATGCATATATTTGTGTCTGCTGGACTTTCCATGAACTTTGACTGCGCCCATAGAAAACAAGCGATAAAGCTAGAAGCCTCCACTTTACTTAAAGGTTCTTTTTAGTGATCTGTAGATTTCCTCTTGCTTCCTTTTCAGTAATTACAATAAATGTTTGGATATTTTTCAAGCAGTTCACAATTTGAAGGAAGAAACCCCTAAGTTTGTTATCTTGCCTTCACTGTAAAAATGTAATTATAACTACAGATTAACAAGCAATTGTTAAAAGTGTGTGTGTGTGTGTTTTCTTGCCCAGGGTGCTATGAAGCATATGACTTCCCTTGAATGAAGCTGTCATGTGCACAGCTGGTTTTCTAGATCAACATTGACAATTTTACTGCTTGTTATTAGGAGCGCCAAACTTGATTAGGCAGGCCAGCGTGTGACATGATATATGGAATGCTCCATGTATATTAAAGGTTAAATGCCACAATATATATTTTATAATTGCCCCCTGTTCGTTGGTGGGATAGTGGTAGCATAGGCACTCGCCTGTCCGCTGATCTCCTGCTGACGCGTCCTCTCCCAGGATCTTAGAGCAGGAAGAGGTGGAGCAGTGAGGGATTTGCTCAGACGCTGTCTGGTTTGATTTGCTTTCACATGTGCCAATCTGCATACAAGCCAGAGCCTGAGCAAATCCCTTGCCTTTTCTCTTTCTACTCTAAGAAGATCTTGGTTGAGGATGCGTCAGCAGGAGATCAGTGGACAGGTGGGTTCACATGACCTGATGCATTAACAGTTAGGTTTTGGCGGGCAACAAGTGGAGGATTGAGGGGGGGCCGCAGATTGGGCATCTGGGATCTAAAGGCAAAATGCTTTACACCACTGTACCTGGAAGTATTGAACACATGGGTCCGCAATTGGAAGATTACGTTTCGCAAGAACACTGCTAGTGAATTTTTTATTAGGGCCCTTTCACACTAGCTGCTTTGCATTGCCATTGTAATGGAACATCTACTGTTTCTACAATTTTTTTTTTTTTTTTTGTTGTAGTAAAATTTACAATTGATCTGTAGTAAAGTGTTCAGCTCGATTGGTTTGGGAACATTAGCACCCAATCTTAAGCTGGCCATACATGCATATATCTGCAGCCAATTGGTGGAGTGTCCATCGTTCTGACAGGGAATTGCTGGGCACTGGTGGTGCAGATCAATTCCCATACATTAATTTGGATGGGGACCCTGGTCTCTACCATGCTGATTTACTCAGACTCCAACCTACATACCCAAAAAGACTGTAATAAGACACTAATAAAATTTAAGTATTAGTTTGAGGGTGTGCACACTTATGTAACCATATTTTATTTTTTTTTCTTCACCCCCCCCCCCCCTTAAATGATTTAATTTTTGTTTTCATTTCAGTTTATAGGTCACATTAAAGGTGGAAAATGTTCTGAAATGACGGTCAGCTCAACTGCAGTCCCGCAACTCAAATTTTTTAATTTTATAGGGTCTGCTGAACAGCATGCACTCGCATCTAATGATTTAGTGCATGGTTTGAACAGCATGCATTCGCATTTAATGTTTTAGAGCATCTGCACACCTGCAGGCACTCCCATGTCATGTTTTAGAGTGTCCACTAATCTGCAGGCACTCCCATATCCTGATGTTAGAGTGTAATTTTTCCTGTAAAATTGATTTCTTTGGTTTTTTTTTGGGTGTGCTTATGTTAGTGTAACATTTGCGTACAACTCAGATAAAATGGTTACCAGCAGCAACTTGGGAGACCAAGATGCATCCAGATATTGTCTGCATGCTGTTCCCGTCCATTTGAGTGGTGTTTCTGTCACTTTCTGACCTTTTGCAATGGACCAGGGGATGCCTGGTTGTCTCCCATTGACTTACATTATATTTGGGTGCTCAGAAGAGCACACAAAGGTCATGATCTGTTTGGACTAAACACCCGAACACTTTGGTGTTCGCTCATCACTATTAATAATACAATAATAACATTCTAATCAAGTTTGTGTGTGTGTGTCAACATGTTTTGCCGAACCTTCTTCAGGACCCACACTACGTGTGGTGTTATATTTGGATCATAACTTAATCAGGACTGGGGTTGTAGCCAGATTAAAAAAAAATCAAGTCCACCCTAGGCAGCAACTCATCTAGAGGGTACCTTTAATGAATGAAGAGCAGCAGGAAAACAGTGCTGCATTTTAAACTAAGATGACTAGGGACCCATAGTGATATTGGCTATGGCTATTCAGATGTATTTGTATTACTGGATTCAGTTATGTAGAGACATTTTACAAATAGCATGAGTTGTGTTGTGCAATAAATATATGTTGTAACACAGACTCATATCTTCTCCTATATATAAATGGCTGCTTACAGGTAAGCTGTTCAGTGCCAGATTGTAAAATCTGGCGTTTCATAAGTTGATCAGTGTGTTCAGAGAATGGGTACTGCTAGTGTGTAGACACATGCTAAAGTTTAAGCCCTGCAGCAAAGACTCTCTCCTGGCACTGGCTTTGTGACTGAAAGAATATAGAGTGGATACTGCATATAGAGTGGTCCAGTCCAGTCTACGTAGCTGGAACATTCTGTATATTCACTTGATATCTAAAACTTTGGGGTGCGTCTTATGGTGTGGTGCGAAAAATACAGTATTTCATTAGTTTGTCATTTTCCAATCAGTTAAATGCACAAAGGACAAAAGGAAAAAAGGCAGTCTCTTTGGAAACATTTATTAGAGAGCCCAGTTTCTAGATATATAGCTCAGATGTATTGGATAAGTCTGCCAAATATAAAGTACCTGGCCTATAGCCTTACAACCTTTAAAACAGATATACTGTATTTGATTGAGAATATTTTATTTGTGGTATCCCATACAATCAGGTGAGAAACTTAACAGCCAATTCCACTGTTACATTTAGAGATTGTGAGACAGTTGTTTGCCATGTCTGATGCCATTGGGCTTTTGGGTCTGTAAATCACCTTTCCATCTTCTCACATAAAGGTGAGCCCGAAGAAGGAAAGTTGTTCATGTGGTAATATAAAATGGAGAGAATCAGGAGAACTTGGGAGGGATAGAGGCTGGAGCCAAAGTTCAGGTAGACACAGTTTAAAATCCATCCTCTGGCTAGTAAGAGAAAAAATGAAATTTATAAAAGTCTACAGTCTGCATAACAGTGCCACTGTACCCTTAGCAGTCACTGTAGTAAAATTGAGCAATCCAAGCTATTTGGGTTGCTGTGTAGTATTGGATTAGATTGGGGTTCCCAAGGCCACCATGTCATTTGTGGGTATACATAGACAATCTGCCCACTCCAGGCCTAAAACCCTCCATACACTCATAGATCCTGGTACGATGGTCAAACGCCCAATTGCAGTGGGATGATGTCATTACTCTGTTAAGGTACCCATACACGTTGCGATTTTTTGTGCGATTTTAGCCCTTCCGTCGGTCGGGTAGGTCGATCGTTCGGGATTCCTAACATGCAAATGTAGTCCGACCAATGCTGTTTTTAGAAAAAACATCCGAAAAGTCGGTCGGGTCCCGAATGAGGATACCTGTAATTTTCGGTCGGCCACTTTTAAAAGATTCCCAATCCAACCAGCCGATCAGTTGGTCGGGCTGTGACTAATCGAGGGCCGAAAAATCGGGCATCCGACCGACTTTTCAAAATAGCACTAAAGCAAAAATCGGGCGTCGAAATCGAATATCGCATCGGTCCCCGAAAAATCGCAATGTGTATGGGTACCTTTAGTGAGGTGTTTATATTGCTGTAAAATCTTTACTCTCAGTTTTAATAAACAATCTGTGTTTTTCTGACTGAACATTGTATGATCTATTAAGAAGGGTGACCATATGTTTTTAACAGGCATTTTTTATTTTTCATTTACCTCATACCTTGTCTTGTCATTTATTTATAAATGAAGAATTGATTATTTTCAATGAATGAATTACAAGAGACCCCTTGATTTCCTCTGTAGCCATCATGTGTCATTTTCTATATAATAGCACCACCTAGTGCATCAAAAGATATATATTTAGAGATATTTTACATTTGGTCAACAATATATTAATTCACGCTACATCAGTGTTACTGAAGTTCCCTAAAGGTTGACAGTAATACAAAATGACATAAAAATAATGTCTACAGATAAAGTGGTATCTATTATCCAATTATATGTTATATAAGTATAGAGGAGCTAAGTGCCAATGTATTTGTTATTGCAAAGTAGTGTCTCACTCTTAACTACATTACTAACTGGGTTATGTAAAGGAAAAAATTATGTAACGAGTCGTCCAGAAGGCGGTTAACCCTTACATCCCAACAGAGCAATGACTTAAAGAGCTTAAAGTGGATATACACTCAATATGTAAATATGACATATGTAAAATCAAAGTTTGACTTACCTCTGAGCTGCTATGATGGTGGCTTAGGGTTCCAAGATCCTAAAATAATAAACTTACCTGCTATTTTTTGAATCGTATGAGCGATTCCAAATTTATTCGCCAGTTTCTGGCTCAAGGTACAATATCGTGAGTGACCACTGGGGGTTCTATGGTTTTCTATAGGGGTTTTCGTCAGTGTACTTTGAATGAAGTGCCGAGATCATAGAATTACCTGGCAAACAATTCTCTTTTGTGATGTATCGCTGCAACTTTATGTAACCAGGGCCAGGAAGTGAGGGAGGGCTGCGGGGGATCTTGTTAAATTACTCATTACAGGTACGTTTTTTAATGCATTGTTCTCTTTTATTGGCACTTAGAGTGCCATTCATGAAATTCTTATTTTCTGGCGGTAGGTCCGTTTTAATTCAGCATGTCATTACAAGGAAAATGTGACACTGACATCATTGCACCACCCCACCCTCACACACTTACACACACTTTACACATCAGGATCTCAGGCAGAAAATGTAATTGAGGGTATTGGAACTCCTATAAATAGGTGTCACTTAGAAGAGCAAGGATAATTATAGCTGCAGTATTTGTAGTCTGTGTTATTAGTTGCTGTGTATAATTAGGAGCGTATGATTATGATTAGTTATTAATCATACACTTCTATGCATTTGCTATTATAATATCCTGAAATATGTGCAGATCATAGAAAGCTGCAGGACAGAATTTTTGCATTGAAATTACTTAGTGTAACTACTGTGATTTACAGAAAAAACGTTGTTATCAACTTTGTGATCTAGGGGCTGCAGTTAGTTTGACAGATGATCCCCTAAACACTTAATTAAAGCCACAGTACACTGTGAAGACAGTGATGCCTTGTGGCACAAGCATCTCAGATATTGTGCTGTATCTATGGTGATACTATGGTGCCGGGCCTATTTATCTCATACCAGCGATTATTATGAATCCGTAAAAACACCAGAATACTTAAGCCCCCCATACACCACATACAATTACCATGCAATTTCTGTACAATCAACTTTTCTTCTACCAAAACCATGTAATATGAGGACCTTTCTACACCTTCCAATCACTATGGATTCTATCAGGGAGGACGCTGCACTACATAGTTGTTGGTAGATCTGATGGAAATTGTATGGAGGAATCTAAAGGTGTATGGGGGGCTTTAAAGATGTTACCTCAACCCTCAGACCTAATATAAAACTTGTGGGCTCACAAAAATTCTGTTTGTGAGCCAAAACCAAGAAATAAAGAATAATTGGGGAATGTAGTCCAAATAATTCTGGACTAGAATTCTTGTTCAAGTCCTACAACTTGCTAAAAGACTGCAGCAGTTTGGTCAAACAATGGTAACACAGTGAGAAAGTTCAATGATTCCAAGGAAAGCATTATTTTGAAAATGTTTTCATTTTATAAAGAAAATGTTTTATAATTTCCTTTTTTTTTATGTTGAAATGATTATTATGTGAAAGATTAAATATTTATTATCAGGAAACTTTTTTTTTATTTTGTTCTTAGAATAAATTCACACTGCCACTGTTTTACACAAGGTGGTGCTAGATGCAATGGTAAGAAATCAGAGTCATTGAAAAAGCTAAAGAAAAATACAATTCTAATAAATACTGTATAGTTTTCAATGATTTATCAGTTATAAAATGAGTTATTAAAGTCATGTCAGTACTGATACATTGAGGAATAAATAGAATGCTATAGAAATTACAACCAATATTTTGTCACTATTATGTGTTCTAAATGTAATACTTTGTTATGACACCTTTATAGGTTTATTTAAAAGTTTCCATGTAGTGCAGATTTTGCTTATTCGGTATATCTTTATCACTGATTTCACTCCAAATATTATTAAATAAAATAGAACTTCTGGTTCCCATGTCTGTATTTAACTTTGAGCTATCGACCTTTCTTTGTTGGCAAATGTTTTTTAATTGCAACACTATATATATATATATATATATATATATATATATATATATATATATATATATATATATATGTGTGTGTGTTACAGTGACCATTGAGCAAGGATTCACCAGCATGCTCTTTCTGTCCATTTCAAATGTGGTATCACCCTGCACATGGTCCCAGCATTCTGGCAATATTTAGACTCTTTAGCCTCTGGTGCGAATTATAATACCCAACACATGATGGTATCCACAGGAAATACCTGACTTTTCTTCTGATTGAACAGACTACAAAGAACTGTTTGAAAGGCTATAATCAATCAGCAAGCATGATATAAAGGACATGAAAAAAGGCCTAAGCAACCTGCACCAATGTATGGACTCAGTTAAGGAAACCACAGTTACACTCCATAGTGCTGTTGGTGATCTGCAGTGAGTTGTTGTTTTTTATATTGATCTACAGGATATTTGGCTTCACCTGCATAATATAGAGCACAGACACTGCTCCGAATGGACTACATAAAGCAACTGGAATGCCAAACCCCCTCAGTGATGGCGAACCTTTTAGAGACTGAGTGCCCAAACTGAACCCCCAACTCCACTTATTTATCTCAAAGTGACAGCATGGCGATATATAGCCTGATTTATGTATCGTATACAGGCACAAAACATGAAAATACACACTCTTCTTTGTTATAAAATAGAATAGGAGAGGGAGTGGGCACTGTGTGCAATCAGAAGAGAACTGACAACATTAAGAGCCAATAGGCTGCAGTATTTCCTCTGTGGTGGCTGACAGCTTGCAAGGTTTGCCATCACTGCCCTAGATGGAGTCTTGGTTTGAAAAAATTTGTTCTTCTGTAGCGCATCTTCTCCCTAAAGTGGCTGTTCATCCCCACCTTCTAGTTTTTAATTAATCTTCATGCAAATCTTTACCATGTTTTTATTGAATTGTGAAAAGGATAGGATTGGACTGCTCATTTTAAAGGAAGTGGTGGCCCTCTCATTTTGATTAACCTATTCTATCAACCTAGCCTCATGCAAGATAAGAGCTTTAAGATATTATCCCGCTGGTGTAGGTACCCAACCTTCATAACAAGGTGATTCATACCAGAATATGCACCATATCTGGTGAAAATGCCTTGCTCTCTCTTAGTCTGCTGTATTTGAACTGTGTGTGAGCCTAGAACAGTTCACTGCCCAGTTGAAAGATACAAATGATAACTTCAGTTATGAATACACCTGCATTTAGGACACTAGTTGATCAGTACTCTCAATCTTGAACCTATACTTGTTGAATGAGATAATCTATTTTTCTAACAGAAGCCTAACTACCCCCTTTCTTTGCTAATCAACTGCAGACTGACTAAAGGTTATGCCTAGCTAGGTAGTATTATAAAATGTAATTGTTTATAAAACAAATCAATTACATAGTAAAATATAAAACAAATGTAAGAAAATAAAAAAATGGTAGAACAGCACAAAATAAATAAAAAAGGTTTTATTAAGACAGAATAGGAATGCATTTTGTTATTTTTTCATTTCTATAATTGATTCAACTGATTGTGTTGCAGGAAAAATCAATACAATGTAACAAAGTGTACATATTTGACAAAGTGTACATATCTGACATATCTACTATCTAAGGGCACTGACAGGCCATACTCAAGTATCATTTCACACTAGAAAAACATTTGCACTTGTTCTATCAACATAGCTGGTTATGTTTCACATTTACTATTCTACCTTCCACCACCTTTAAAAGTTAATAGATGAATGGTAAAATCCAATTTAAACTGAGAAGTAAACCTTAACATCAAAACTCAAAATCGACATCTACATGCAGGAAAGAAATACTTGATCGCCGGCTGATTTTGTATGTTTGTCCGCTGTCAAAGAAATAACCATTCTATAATTGTTATGCTATGTAGTTATTTTGTCTCTCACAGCTACAGTAATCAAAGAACCCTCACAAACAGAAATCAGAGATTGCTGTTCATTGTAATGAGAGAAATATGTATTTGATACCATATCAACAACTTCAGGCTCCCTGTTGTCTTTTTTCTGGTAACAAGCTCATAGGAAGAAAACCCCAGTAAGGGCTTGTCCCCACTTTGTCGGCTGGCCGTGGGAGGTCGACCACTCGCGTCTTGTCACTAGTGCACGAGCGGTCGCGGCCTTTGTGGTTTATTTTGCTCTCGATTGCATCCATAGAGAATGCATTACACACAATTTTTGACGGTGTCCATTCATGTCTATGGGCGCAATTCATGGTGATCGGCCGCAGCCACATGTTTATGTGGGGACAGGGCTATTTAAATGAATGGAAGTGGCCCCGCGGCCAGCCACACAAGGCTGGCCCGGTGCATTTTATAGAAGACGCATCCCATGCATTTGAATGGGACTGACTACATTGGCGCGCAAAGGTGCATATAGGAGAATACCCTTTCTTGAAAACGCAAAGCAGGCTATATCGCATCTGACATGCTTCCTAATGTGCCATGGTGAAAACATGCCAAAATTGCACTATGCAGATTCAGAGCTCAGAGCTTTTTTTTCTGTGTGTGGGAGGGAAACATACTTCCTCTGTCCCCATACACATCACTTTCTGCCTCCTAGCACATAGGGACGGATGATTATTTTCTTTAATTAAAACTGATTTGCTTCTTTTAGGGCTCTTTCAGTACATCAACATGGATGGCAGTAACGCAGAGTACATTTGAGGGCTGTTTAACACTATGTGGGCTGTGCCTGCGCTTAAGCTTTTTGCCCATAATGGACTTAGTGGTAACACTAACCGCATCTGCTTGGCAACAAAATGCTTTTTGCGGTACGCTGTGCTTGTGTCTACCATACACGTGTAGGGGAGATGCTTGAGCTGCACCTGCAAAAAGATGTGCAGCAGGGCATTTTCAGTACCGCACTATTGTGCATCACCGGAGACCCAAGCACAGGGCTAGTGTGAAAGGTACATAGGATTCTAATGGAGGCAGCGCAAGCATCACCCATAAATTAAAAACAGATAGAAGATAGATTGTTGATAACGGACACAGTAGCGGTAACTAGTGATGGCCGAACTTCGTCCAGGTCCGTCCGCAAACAGGCAGATCGGACTTTTAAAGAAGTCCACCTGTTCATGGGCAGATTCAAATTCTCCACCTCTCGTGGGGAATTTGAGTCAGGAAAGCCGAAAGTGGTTCTGATTGCCGGATGTAAGGTCACTGACATCCCTTACGGTTTTTGGAGCGTTTTTTTCACTAGAAGACCGGGTTCTTTATCCCGTCTTCTGGTGAAAAGATTCTTCCTCCGGCGGGATCTCGCTGCTCCTGATACTGCCGGAGGAAGAATAGTAAGCTCCTTCTCACCAGCGAATGGGGCAGGTCGAACATCCCTACTGCTCACCGGCAAGAAGGAGTGCGAACATCCTTGCGGACAGTTTGGCCATCACTAGCAGTAACGCCACTGCAGCCACAAACCCTGTCTGTCACTGGCAATAAGAATACATTTTGCACCGCATACTCTATGGAATGCATAAAAACACAATGCATTAAAAAATGCCTAACCCTAAAATGCACCCAAAACTCACTCATGTTTTTGGTGCAGCTCAGTGTAGACCCAGCCTAAGGGAGTTCTCCTAATCCAAGCTTGGTTTTATAGTACCTGTATAAAATAAACCTGGCTACATAAGCAATTGTAAATTAGGCACAACTGCCAAAGTGCTGTCCAGGGATATCAGGGACCAGATTGTAGATCTACACAAGGTGTAACTGATCCTACAAAACTCAACACCAAGCAGCTAGGTGGGAACATTAGTTAGTGTAAAGATTTGTAAATGAAAGAGACACAAAATAACTTTGATCTCCCTTGGTCTGGGTCTGCATGCAAGATCTCACCTTGTGCAGTTGCAATGATTAAGATAACGGTGACAGAGCAACCCAAGACACATCATAAATTTCTGGGCTGCTGGGAGTCACCAAGAAAACAATCGGTAACACACTACACCATGATAGACTGAAATCTTACAGTGCCTGCAAGGCACCCCTGCTCAAGACATCACGTGTACAGTCTGCAGTTTGCCAACTAACATCTGAATGATCCAGAGGATGTTGTAGCCAGGAGACCTAAATCAAGCTCTTAACTCAACTCACTATGTTTAGAGGAAGAACCCACAACAGAAAACCTCACCATCAAACAACCTCCATCAAAGTGGCAATCAAGCACCTTCTTCCTTAATCCATTGGGATGGGTATACCAGCATGACAATGGCAGAAGGAAAAACTTTTAAGCTGGGCATAGACGCTCCGATCCCTGCATGATCCGACTGCCGATCCGATGCGCGCTCCCGCATCCCTTAGGGATCGGGTCGTGCAGGAATCGAATGCAGCAACTAACTAGGATTGGGCTAAAATCAGCCATCCTGTCAGATCGCACAGTTATCCGATCCCATTAATTTGGCTGGGGACAGCTGCCCCCAGCCGAAGTAATGAGCTGCACATAAAGAGTTCCGGCCGATTCTTGATGACGTAATCACACCTGCTCCTAGCGACGAAATCGGATAAGGAATAGACGGTAAAACTTACCCTCTATTCCCAGCTTTAGATCCTTTAGTGGCTTATCCAGTCTCCAGACCTTAATCCCATAGAAAATCTGTGGATAAAGAAAAACTTTTCAGTCCTAGTTAACATGGTGCACTACCAAACCTAGATGTACATGTCTACTGCCCACTCATGATAAAGTCTATCCATTATTTTCCTTCTGTGCTTCTTTTTTCTAAAATATAGATACCTACAAATGTGTATACCTTCTTATAAAATACATATTCATTTACTCATATCTCCCATTATATATAACTCCATGTGTTTTAGCATTGTTGTTTATGGAATTTGGTATGGTTTTATATCATAAGCAGTGTTACTTGAAACAAATGACTTTGAATTTCATTACAGATGTCATCCACTTTGCACTATTTGTGGCTGGCAAACTGGCTTAACTGCATGGGTTTACAAGTTCTTTAATTAATAATCAATTATGAATGTTGTCTAAATACCAAGCAATGTATTATTGACATCTTTCATCTAAACATTACTTAATATTTTATCAAATCTGAATAATTTATCTCAGAATAGAAACCTGTACCCAAGCATATCACTAGAATCTGTACTCATCAGCATTTTTCATGTGACTTTTCCAGTTATGGTCATGATATGCATTTGTAGACACAGTAAATGCAGAAACATATAAAAAATTAAATGTTTGCATGGGCAAAGGCCTTGTACACACTAAAAGCTAAAGTAATGCAATCTTCCATAGGTTAAAAAAAGAGATTTTTCCACCTCGTTATGAAGGAAATCCTTGGGATGTGAAAGAGTTTCAGACGCACAATTTAGTTTCATAATATTTATGCAACTAAGGAGTAACCTATTGGCCATAAATATAAGACTTATTGGGAATTTTTAACTCTAGTCTTTTGAAAATAGTTTCTGAACTATTTTTATTCCTTAAGTTGGCCCTACTCCTTTAGATCTCTCTTTCAGATATTCTTTAGATCTTCCAACAACTATGTAGTGCTGGGTCCTCTGCGAATGAACACAGGTAGACTTGATGGTTTAGAATTTCCCTCACATTACATGGTTTTGGTAAAAGGAGATCTAAAGGAAATCTGACAGAGAAATCTAAAGGTGTATGGGGCCCTTATAAATACCGACACTGTTAATAATAAGTTGTAACTTTAGAGGTGTCCACCTGGTTACATATCATTTTACAATGAGGGACTAATGATGAGCATCATAGGAAATATTCATATTCGCAAAATAAAATTTATTTTTGCCCGATATTCACAATAAATTTGTGATCTCCAGTCATTATTACCTTCATTCGCAAATCGACATGCACAAATTGCAAACGCAATGCATAGTAGTTCAGGGACTGATATTAAAAAATCTCGAATATTTGCCATTACAAAGATAAACTTTATCTTTGTACTATACTTTACTGTACTATAGTCTAGTTTTTCACAAATTCTCAAAGTGCCAATATTTGCAATAAAAATTTGCGTTGGAATATCTGCGATTAACACTATGAGGGACCACACTTTACACAGTCATTTTCATTGTGGCTGTCCTTCAAATTTATATAAGAAAAACATCTTTTTCTTAATTTGAAAATTAAATGTTGCTGGGGTCTGTGGTAGTTGTGATTCTGATGCTCTAGATCATGATACCAAACAATAGACCTCCCAACCTAAATGCAGTCCAGCACTAATTACACATGTTCTCTTGTTTCAACTAACAGGGAACCTTCTGCCCCAAATAGTCTAACCCTAAGGGGCAAAAATCATACCAACGCTAAGGCCACCCTTAGATGGCGCGGTGCCGGGCCAACTCTGCAGCTGATCGACCAATCATGACGTCATCACACACGGCTGGTTGTTCTGAGAATCGGCCTGGCACTCTTTGAGTTTCCGAATTTACTTTGGATGGGGAAGCTGCTCCCCATCCAAAGTAATGTGATTGACCAAAGAAAAATGGACATGTTCGTTTTTTGGACGATTGATTGAGTGCCCAAGATCCATGTGGGCAGGTTTGATCCACGGCCGATTTCTGTGAGGAACACAGGGCAGTCGACCTGCTGCGGATTGAATTGCCTATGGTTGGCTTAAAGCATAGGCAACAGCTAAGTTGCAGTGGACTCCAAAACATTTCCCTTCCCCAACAACAAACTGCAATCTCAGGTATCATCTCTGCAATGCAGCAGAAGAACCCGGATGTGTGCCTTCTCCAAGTGAAACAATGAAATAATAGCAGATGCTCTCTGTAATGCTAGGCATACACATGCCGAGTAGGTCAGACAGACCTACTCCGATATTCACCGGAATGCAAACGCGATGATGTCATCACGTTTGCACCCCGGTGCATTATGGGGCCCCTTCAGTCAGGCAGCACCCTTTGTGTGCTGGCCATAAGCTGCAATGAAGACGCCGTCTTCATTGAAGCTTATGGCATCGGCTTGCCTCGGCTTGCATCGGCCAGAGAATATCGGACATGTCCGTTCTCTGGCCGGCCGAGCTGTGGGGCGACAGGGATCTGTCGCCCCATGTGGGCACATGCCGATAAGCGGCCGATTTTTAACCTGACCGACGGCGCGAGCGCGCACGCCCGTCGGTCAGGTTAAAAATCGGCCGCTTATCGCCATGTGTATGACTAGCATAAAGCTTGCAATAAAGGATGCACATTTGCATAGAAAACATGGTAACAACAATGGGCCATTTGTTGGACTGACAGCAGAGTCATCCAGCCATTCAGAACCAAAATGTTAAGAGTTAATAGAAAAAATTCTATTGATAGCAGAATAAATAGATTGCTGGTAGACACAGCTTCCTTTGCATAGTAATGCTAGACACACACAGGTAGATTTGTAAAAAGATTTGAGTACAATAAATCAACGTGCACGGTCACAGTGATTGATTGTACTCTAATCTGCTTACAATCCTACCAGTGTGTGCTGTCCTTCGAGCGGGCTCAATAAAACCCGCTCGAAGAACCTCGATTGAACGGGTTTCCAACATGTTGGAAAACCCCGTTCAATCTCCAAAACTTTACATGAAGAAGAATATTCATGTAAAGTATAGGAAAAGCCGACTCTGCATCTTCACACAGAGCTGACAGCCGAAGACGGCTGGGTGAAGGGGGCAGAGTCAGCATTCCTCCAGCACTGCTGTATGGGGAGAGAGGCTGGATAGATTTCTGCTCTGCTCTCTCGGGGAGAACTCTGCTACCCGGAAATCTTCATTGCACAGGAATTTACCCGTGTATGGCTAGCTTAACTAATACCTTTCATTGTGTATTTTGACACTTTGGTATTGTTCTCTTGAGCATCAAATAGAATAATTTTTTTTCCCATTTTGAATATAACAGTAAAAAAATCGAAGTTACCGAGTTATGCAACAAGAGGAAGTGAACTTTTTATTTAAGCGCACCCAAAGGAAAAAGAACACAATCTAATGAACATTTTGCTGTCACAATGGAGGAGAAGCACTTTACAATACTAAAACATTTACTGCAGTAATGCCCATGGCCACTAGGTGGATGTATATAACACCACACCTTAATATTTGTTTGGGCTTGTTGGTATGGCTCTATAAAATAGTTTTTAAAAGGTGAAAAGGTAGCTCCATAGACTTCAGAAGGGGACCTGACCTGTACTTCTTGACAGTATGTGTAAGAAGCACTTGCTGTGACAAGGAGATCAGCAACAAGGAATAATAGGGTGTTTGCCAGTAAAGCATGTTAGGTGAGTTTAGGTGCACTTTAAATAAAGCCACGGTAGCCCATGAATGGGAAAATTTTGTAGAAAAAATAAGTTAGAATATCTAACTAGAGTAAGCTAGAATATCAGTTATATGCACAATTTAATCCTTACTTGTCTGTAAAATTGTAAATTGTAATTTTTTTTTATTAATTGATTAATCACAGTTAATGTGTCAGAGAGCCTTGAAAATAGTATTGTCGCTTTTTGTATAATTTCTCTTAGTTATTATATGCATGATTTCAAGTGTCACCCAGAGTATGCATCTCTTCTATGCAATTATAATGAAATGACACAGGCGGCTTAAAATGATCCCCAAAAATATGCCATTAAACCAAAACACTACAATTTTCTTGTCACTATTCAAAAGATGACTTGCATCTGCTCTACGCCCGTTCTGTAACTGAAGATTTTGTAATATGAAATATTAATACATCACGATTGGTACTAAAGTATACACAAAAGCCCCAGGAAGCTTGCGCTGAAAAGTAAAAGGTTGTCTCTGATGGCAGATGGCACTATGGCATTGTGTCAGATCGCTGTACTTTTTGCCAACCTTTCAAGGTAATCAGATGGAACAAATCACAAAGTACAAATGTTAAATACACACAGTGTGCCCTCATCGTGTACATGTCTGTATCGTTACTGTACATGATAATTGCTTCACCTAACATCAGTTTACTCTGCCAAAGACTCACTCCCATTCAGTTTTTGTAGACACATATTGGAAAAAAGACCTTTGTTAAAAACAAGGTGTAAAAAATGTCTGTTGCTCTTGGAAGCTATTCTACCTTTTCTGTTTAGATAAATTACACCTATCTACCTATCATTACTGTCACAGCGTGTGACACCAGAGCAAGGGTGACACAGGATATTCAAGGGTGTGAGCCCATTGGACCAACTTGCACAGTTGGCAAAGGTGCAATCCGGGGCGCAGAGTCTAAGAAACAGAGCAGAGAGTCTGGAACCAGGAAGTCAACAAGCAAGGAGGCTGGAGATAAACACGAGACCTATTGTCCAGACACCTTCCTGGTGCCTGAGACTCTCTTAAATAGTGCAGAAGGGAGAAGCAGTTGACAAGGTAAGGAGCATCACAGGTGTCCAGCAGAGGGAGCTTGGCTGCAGGAGAGTTAACCCTCTGAGGTCAGGAAGGTATTAGGAGCTAGATGCAGGCAATGCAGAAGCTGCAGTCACATATCCCCTTGCCCTGTGGAGATCTGTGACAATTACACCAAACTGTGCCTGCCTATCGTCTTGCAGACATTTTTCTAAAGCCACATCCCCAACTGAGCCAGTTTTTCAATCGTTTTAATCTTATACACTGATGGGGGGCCTTACATGTAAAACAAATGCAGTACAATAGGGTGGGAATGCCCAATACTTTTGGGAGTTCTTATGTGTAAAGAGAATAAGAAAGTCTATTTTATTAAAGGAAATATTTTAATGCCACCTTTGCCTAGAGTCTCTAGACTTTTTTTTTTTTTTGACTATTTAGTCTCTTCTCAATTCATCCTCTCCTCCTCCTACTGCCACTTTCTGTGTGCAGGCTTCTACACCTACAGAGAGTGCAGAATTATTAGGCAAATGAGTATTTTGACCACATCATCCTCTTTA
>CM070036.1:71730356-71741674 GCA_036250615.1 Ptychadena robeensis | reverse complement strand
TAAACAGTGCTAGTGTACTGTTATTGCAAGCTTATATAAATCAATATATTACACAGGCAGCAGAACACTCTCCACTGTGTCTTTAGACTCTGTCACATCTGTCATGTGCTCAGTATGAACCTTCTTTCATTTGTGACGAGCACAGGGTGCCAGTGGTGAATTTGCCTATCTTTGTGTTCTCTGGAAATGCCAAATGTCCTGCACGGTGTTGGGCTGTAAGCACAACCCCCACCTGTAGATATTGGGCCCTCATACCTCATGGAGTCTGTTTCTGACCATTTGAGCAGACGCATGCACATTTGTGCGCTACTGAAGGTCATTTTTTCAGGGCGCTGGCAGTGCTCCTCCTTGCACTTGCACTAAATTTTGAGTGTGACTCCAAATCCAGACCTCCAAAATCAATTTGATTTTCGTATTTGATAATTTTTGTGTGTTTTTTTGTCATCAACTATGAACAAATATTTAATTTTATTCATTCAGATCTAGGATGTCTTATTTTAGTCTTCCCCTATTTTTTTGAGCAGTGTATTTCTCCACGTGTTTTGTGACTACCATCAGAAGATTAATCCATGTAAAAGAAGTACATATATATTAATCAATTCAATATCTTATAAAAAAATTTATATCATGTTTGCATAAATTGGAAAACGGGGAAAAAATATTGTAATTGAGCCTAATGGTATCGAATAACACCATATATCTGTATTTTATTTACATGAATGCTTTCTAACTTTCTCCTAATGAAGCAATGGTAGTCACAAAATGGGTTGAGAAATAGACGCAAAAGCACTGTGTACAATTGTGATTACAAATATGTGGTAATGTTAAAGAACATTTTTATTATCTTTTTTCTGTGGAATAAAATGTTTACTTTGGCTAAGTTACTATTGCAGATGCCATTGAAAATCCTGATACCCTCCATATGTGTGGTGGGAACATGAATTGTTGTTGTATAGTATATTGAGTTGCGATGCTGGCATTACATATGATATGAGGTGAACATATAAGATCCCTGTTAAACTAGTGGTGTTTTTGAAGCGGCAGATCCAAAGTGTATTGTTTTTCAGCCAGTGCGACAAAAGAATTAAAGTCTGTACACAGAAGTCAGGGGAGTGATGTTGCTCTCTATAATATGTTGAAATGCTTGCTGAAGTAAACTGTACCGGATACTGCATGCGGTACTGTAGTGAAAACAGAAAATCTGTGCCTGCTGAAGGAAATATTTATATTCTTGAAAAAATCTGGTGTTTAGACTAGTTATGATTGGATCCTATTTATCTTTTAACTTTAACAACGAAAATAACACATAACCTGTGTAACATTCCCTTTAATGTTTGTTTCCAAAATGAATATACCGCTGAATAATTTGACTGCTATCTTAAACAGTGGTTATCAAACGTATTCCACTGAGCTCTGATAACCCCCAAGGCTCACCTTTTAAGTCATCTTCAAAAAAAAAAAGTTATCTATGTGTAGAAAAACATGGAAAACATGGAAGATTTGAATTAAAACATTTACTACTCAAGTTATTCAGAATTATGCATATCAATGGAAAAATTTACTTTGAATTTCTGGGATGTAACAAATGTTAATTTATTAACATAATATAATAAAGTCCCCTGGCAAATAAATTTCAGATGTTTAGTACCACATGCTTGATACTGAATATTGACCAACCAATTAGATCAGCAAAAGAAAACAGGGCTTTTAAGGCACTGATACATAGAACCCAAATAAAATAAAAAAAGTCTTTATTGAGTTTATCATTAAAATATCATTAACCTTCCTAGCGCACTGCCCATATCGCGCCGTATGGGCAATTACGGCAGTGTACAAAGTATTTCTTCCATCCCTCCGCCCCTCTCCACACAGCCAGTGTAATAATGATGCCGGCTGTGTGGGCGGGAAAGCCGGCGCTCCTCCATTAACATGGAGGTCTATGGCGCAACCTCCCCCCGCCCCTTTTCACGTCACCATGAGGTGATCGGGGCGGTGCCGAAACCCCGGAAATGCTGCAGCGATGAAGACAATCGCTGCAGCTTTCTAGGGAGGTATCGGGTGTAACCGATGCCCGCTTCCCATGCGGTTGGGAGTAAGTAGAGCAGCTTGGTAGTACCTTTCCGGGTGAGGGAGGCCTAGACCACCTGCCGCCTTGGGGAGGGTCAAAATGCCGAAGCTTAAACGAGGGGGCCTATGCGCCCAAATATATTTATTGATCATAGATCTAAGCGAACTGAAGAAGGCACGTGGGATAATCACGGGGGTCGTCTGAAATAAATACAGAAGCCTTGGGAGCACATCCATTTTACAGACTGCGACCCTGCCTAGCCATGAGTGGGCCAAAGCATGCCTCTGGTCTAACAAGAGATGGAGTGACGATAGCAAGGGGCAGTAATTGAGGGCATACAGTTGCGATGTGTCAGCCGATATGTTGACATCCAAGTATTTAATGGCTGTCTTTTGCCAGCGGAATGCAAACGACTTCTGCAAGGTAAGTACCAAGGAGTCAGACAGTGTTACGTTTAAAACCTCGGACTTGGAGTAATTTATTTTGAAATTACTCAAGTGCGCATACGTTTCAAATTCCCGATGTAAAGAGGGAAAGGCCACAATCGGGTTGGAAACGTACAAGAGTAGATCATCTGCGTAAAGGCCAATCTTATGATCTAGGGGTCCTACCTGAACACCTTGCACAGCCTCGTTCAGTCGGATTGCATTAGCTAAGTGTTCCATGGCAATGATGTACAGATATGGGGAAAGTGGACAGCCCTGTCTGGTACCATTGGAAATTCGAACTGTAGGGGAGAGAATCCCATTGACTCGAATTTGTGCAGATGGTCTGTCGTATAACACACGGATCTTGTCCACAAAATGCGCTGGCAAGCCCAGGTGCTGCAGCGCTCCAAACAAGAAGGACCAACCAAGACGATCAAATGCTTTTTCAGCATCTAGAGTGAGCAAACACAGTGGCAGCTTTTTCCGTTTAGCATAATCAATAAGGCTGATCATCTTGATTGTGCCATGTCTAGCCTCCCTGCCCGGCACAAACCCAACCTGTTCTGGGTGAATACCTTGGAGATAATAGGTGTAAGACGGTTCGCAAGTAACTTTGCATATAACTTGACATCAACATTGATCAGAGATATTGGGCAGTAGCTCGCACAGAGCGCGGGATCCTTACCCTCCTTGGGAATAAGGGAGATGTGTGCCAATTGAGACTGCGCTGGGAGTCTAGTGGTCGCGGATAGAGAGTTAAAAACGTCAACAAGTATGGGGTGCGTATCCGTAAAGAGCTTGTAAAAGCCATTCGTGTAGCCTTCTGGCCCAGGGCTCTTGCCGTTGGGCAGGCCTGTCACAATGTCCTGTAGCTCCGCAGCCGCGAATGGTGCCTGTAGGCTGGAAAGCATGTCCGCCGGTACTGTTGGAAGGGCAGTACGTGTCAGGTACTCCAGTAATGTGGGTACATTGGCGGCAGGTGTCTGAGATGGAGGTGGAAAATTATATAACCCTGCATAGTAATCATAAAATGCCTGCGCAATTTTAGTTGTTTCGTATGCCACTGTGCCATCCTGCAAGTGCGCCTTTGAGATAAAGGTCCTCGCACGCAGAGAACGCGCCAACATCTTACCACACTTATTGCCTATCACCACCGATGGACACCAACCAGGGTTAGCGCTGGGCTACCCGGGAGCAGGGAGTCTAGGTCACCAAGGGTTTTCCCCCAGAGCCCCCCTAATGGGAGATAGGCAGGGTCCCTTGAGGGGACCCTGTTGTCTTTTCTCGCACTCGGTGACCAGATCCTGCTTCCCCAGGTAGTCCCCCCCAGTACAGTGTAAGGTGGAGTCGATCCCGATGTGGAAGCGATCAAGCGAGGTACCAAGAAGATGAGATGAAAATCAGGGTCAGACATAGCAGGAGGTCAAGGGCAGACGAGCGTAAACGGTGTGGGAGCGGATAGTCGAGGCAGGCGGCAAACAAGACGAGATACAGTAACATGCGGAGGTCAGGATAGGAGAGGTCAAACAGGATGGTCAGGATACGAGCAGAGTCAGCAACAGGTAACCAAACAACCGGGTAAGCTATCAGGTACACAAGCTACACAATCTGGCAGCACTGGCTGTGTGTGCAGACTCTGCTTTTATAGCCAGTGCACCAGAGACCCACACAGGAAGTGGGAGTGCCCAAAGCCAAGATGGCTGCAGCTGCCTCAATAAAGCCCAGCACTAGCTGGGATTCACACACATGCGCGGGAGGCGCCGTGCCGTGCGGCTAGGTGCCCGGCCCTGTAGCCTGGCAGAATGCCTTACAGCCCTGGGGTCTCGTGGAGGACGTGTTGGAGGACATCTGGGGACATTGGTGACAACCCCAGATGCGGGAGCTCTGGGATCAGAGGTGAGCTGAGGGGATCGCGCTGCAGCGGGGGTCCGCGTCTGTGAGGATGGACGGCGGACCCCAGGGTGACATTGCCATGCATATACAGCGTTTTTTGAAGTACAGCTTTGTGTTTAAGGTAGGTTACGTCCATAATAGTTTGTAGCTGGGCACGTTTGGTTAGCAAGTCCTGGTAAACTGTAGCATCCCTACTCTGTTGTGAGAGCCTTCCAAGGCAGCTATGTCAGACAGCAGAGTGGCAATCTCCTTTGCTCTAGCTTTTTTCAGTCTGGCGCTATGCGCAATTAGCCTGCCGCGGAGAACACACTTGAGTGCCTCCCAGCTGGTGGGAAGGGGGGTAACGTGATCAGCGTGGTCCTGTATATAGTCAGAGATAGTGCGTTTAATGTCCAGGCAGACTAATTCGTCAGCCAGAATGGATTCGTTAAGCCTCCAGGTGTTGGATTTCGCAAGGGTGTCCGGGAAAGTCAGAGTCATTACTATGGGACAGTGGTCCGAGAAGGTCTGGGGTAGAATGTCAGCAGTGGGGTGCCAGGAAAGTAAGTAGTGGTCAATCAGGAAGAAGTCAATCCGTGTGTGTGTGTTGTGAGGTGGGGAAAAAAAGTGTAGTCATTCGTTGATGGGTGCAGCACACACCAGACATCAACTAAGTGCAGCCTATGTAATTGCTTTTTAAGAGACATCAATAGTGCAAAAGCATGCGGCGATTTACCCGATGAGGAGTCTTGTCTGGGATCCAGCGTAAAATTAAAATCCCCACCCAACACTAATTTACCCTCCGCAAATGTTTCCAGTTTAGAGAGGAGAGAGAGCAGGAAAGGGATGGGTTTACCATTAGGCAGATACACATTGGCCAGCGTAAAAACATGATCAAAGAGCTTACACTTACACTGGATGAACGGTACGGAGTGGTGGACAGATATCGGAACACCCTTCATTTTCTGAGCAGGGTTGCAACTCATTAACGTGATTGGGTAGTGTTTGGTTGTAAGTTTGGGTGCCGCGTCCTTCAGGAAGTGCGTCTCTTGAGTAAACAACACATGGACCCTTTGTTTATGCATTTGGTATAGGAGCTGAGAGCGCCTCTGAGGAACATTCAGCCCCCTAGCATTGAGAGAGCATATTTTAAGAGAGGACATCTGATCTATGTGAGAAACTAAGGAGATATGCCAAGGACGCCATGCCCACCCCCCAGGGAAAGGAGGAGTAGGAGAGTGAAGGGGAGGAAAGGGAAACACCGGGAAAGAACACATAAAACACACAAAAGTCCATAAGTGACACGACTAACATTGTGGAGAAAGCTCCACTCGCAGGGCAGTTACCATAGTAATCTGCCCCCAGGCCTAGGGTGGGGAAGGTGTCGGTGCCAGCCAAAGAGCCTCCGCCACCACCCTGTCCAGAGAACATAACTGATACAGATATAATTCAAAATCTTAATGGGCAAAGGCCGCAAGTGCCTGGAAACCAGGTCAAACTAAATACACAAAACGAACCAAGAGTTTGCGGGAGTTCTCGCGCAAGCGCGTGAAACTCACTCAGGGGGTTCTTGCATCTCCTACTGGCTAGCGAAATAGAGCAGGGGTGAGCAGCCAACTCAGCAAACTACCATACTTTGGCAGGAAGGCCTTCAAGGATCCTATACATAAGAAAAAATTGATGAGGATGGGTGAATGAATAAAGAGAAGAAAAAACAGGGTAGGTCCGTGTGCAGTCCACTAAACTAGCAGCTAGGAAAACAAATGTCAGTAAGAACACCGATGACCAGGCCTTCCCAGGGGGGCTACTCAGCAGCCTGCTCAATAGAGAGAAACGATAAGATCATACTTGCCAACGCAGCAGTCTTTACTTTGGAGTTGCAAGTCCACTTCTACGGGAACGGGCTGGTGTTGAGATCTTGGTCAACTGGGCAGCTTGGGCAGAGGAGCATCCGGCCATGAATCAAGCTGAATATCAGAGAGGCCAGTGGCTTTCAAGAAGGGCGGTAGATCCGCAGGGGTTCTCAGGACAGCTGATTTTCCTCCGTTTCTCACCCGAATGTGGAAAGGAAAGCCCCACTGGTACTTAATCTCCGCGGCACGCAACGCCGTTGTAAGAGGACCGAGAGCTCTGCGTCGCGCTAGAGTTCGGGCTGAGAGGTCAGGATACAACAGAATGGTGGCTCCATCGAAGTCAATCTTATTTTTCTCCCTGTACTTGCGCAAGAGGTCGTCTTTTTGTCTGAAGTAATGCACGCGGCAGAGCACATCTCTCGGAGTCGTTGCAGTGGTGTTCCGGGCTCCCGGAACCCTGTGTACCCTGCCGAGCTCAAGGGGGGAGTCCATCGGCAGGCCCCTTGCAAGATTCAAGATGGCGACCACTGTGTCATACAGATCTGCTGGACCAGTGGCCTCAGGTATGCCGCGGACGCGGATGTTGTTTCTGCTGTCCCTGTCCTCTTGACTCTCCATATACAGCTGCATATTACGATTGTCCTCTGATTTTTCTCCAAACGCTGCACAATAGCATCCAGGTCCCTCTTTGTTGGCAGTAGAGATAAAAAAGACCGCAGTGCTGGAGGGATCTCGGCATAGTCCGATTCATCAGCGGACACCGAGGAGTCCCTGTGTGAAGGGGAGTCCGGATCCAGCGTGTCCCGACTGGCTGAAGGCGATCTGCTGGTGCGCGGGAGCACCATCTTGGCAGCATGAGAGGCGGGGGGTTCCGATCTCCCCCGGCGAAAATAAGCTCCGATCTCCCGCCTGGAGCTGCTGGCGGAGGACCGCTGTGACGCGGTGGGGTTCCTCTTGGCGCTGCGACCCATGGCGCCGCGATTTCTGGCCGTTTAGCCTGTTAAATTAGCTCTCTGGACTGGTGGAACGGCGGAGCAGGAACTATGCACGTCTGCTCTCCGCCATGCGCCGGCCATGCCCTGATGCTTATAAACTTAATGAAATTGTCTCAACCTTTTTATCCACAACTTCTGGGATAAAAAGGTTGAGAAAGGTATATGCTAATGCTATATGATGATATAGTATTTTTGCTGATTCTTCCTGCATTGTCCAATAAGGGAAGAAGCAGGTCCTGGACCAGACCCTACATTCCTGACCTCAGGATGTCCATTCTCTGGATGTGATATTTTACATATTAGCTTCATTTTTGTCTGCTTGCCTGGAGTTAATCCTCTTCTAAAACTAAGGCATCAGACAGTAATACGATATGAAAAAATAAATAAAAATATAGGACACAGAATAGCGTCTATGTGATTGGAAGACATTTTATATTCAGTATACTTACAGTATATATTGTGCATACATTGCTGTGCACATATAACTTATTTAACAATGTTTGTGTAATTTTTGCTTTCCTGTGTTGGGCTTTCAGCACTGAAGTAAACTTTTGGTTGCTGTGGGAAAAATAATGTGCTTATCTTGTTTATGTACTTGACACTATTGCTGCTTTTTGGTAATTATTACTGATAATGTGTCCCATCTTCATATAACAAATCTTATAAATTAATAAAACTCGGTTATTTTCTACAAATAAACCAGATCAAGTGCTTTGAGTGTTCTTCTCTTTCGAAGCTGAAAAAAATGCTTCCATTTAATATATTTCATTTGACATAATTCTAATTCAGGTTAATGGATATGGGCTATAAAACTAGTGGATCACTTTGGAAAATGAATAAATGAGAACACGAAAAAGTCACATTTCCATAATAAATACAGGGTGACAGGGTGGCTGTATAATAAGGACGTGCTCAACTAGACAGGCTTACACAAAGAACGAAATTCTGGCGTTATAATAAGGATGCACCATTTCATTTAATTGTTAAAAAAAATAAATGAAAGGAAGTGGCACACTAGCAGCCCAAATTATTTCTACAAATGAACCATAAAGAGTTATTAACTCAAAAAAAGTAGATTTCCAAAAGACATCGAGAGATGATGAAAACAATTTACTAATTTGCGTAACATTTGTATTGCAGGCTAGTGACTCCAACGCCTCCAATGGTGGTTCTCTCTGTTAAACTTCAGGTAGCTAAGTCTTGTTAATGATAGGGCTGAATCTGAATGTTTGCAATGACAAAGGAAAAAGTACTGATTGCTAGAGATGGTCGAATTTTTCGACTTGCTAAATTTGTAAGCTGATTACAAAGCCTCTGAAAATGGTATAATCACCAAAGTTTCTGGAGATGTAGAGAAAGGCTGTGGGAACATTTGAAAAAAAACAAAACGTTTTGCTCTAGCACATGTAGTTTTTGCATAAATCAAGTGCAAAGTTAAGGTCGAAATTCAGATTTTTGAAATTTTTACTTGACTTTGAACTTAATTTGTGCAAAAACTATTTGTGTTAGAGACATACTTTCTTTTTTTGTATTATACCCCCATACCCCTTCTCTACATCTCCAGCAAGTTTTTGTGATAATATCATGTTCAGGAGCTTTGCAATTAACTTGAAACTGCGAAATCGTTGAATTTTTGAAAAAAAAATTGACCATCTCTACTGATTGCAAGAAATGTGTTATGAATACACAATGTATTTCAGTTTCAAAATCTATCTCTACTTAGAGCCTATCTGGTGCTCCATTACAAACATTGTCACTCACTCACTCACTTAATTCAATATCTAACATTTTACCAAACAATACGTTAGGGGAAATCCGCCTGTAATGCACCTGGGCACACAATCACAACGAACAGCAGAAGTCTATTCAACAGCCTTTATTGAGGTAGTCCAAAACAAGGCAAAAGTTATACACGAGAATCAGTCTTAGAAAGCGTTGTACAAAAGGACAAGGCAAGAAAAACAATCCAGGGTCAGGGCAAGGAGAGTCCAGGCAATCAGGCTGTGTCATTGTTGGTTGTAAGAACACGTGCAGATAGGCAGGTAAGTAGTATAGCAGGAAGCACAGAAGCACACCCAAGCACACTGCTATACAGAGTCTATAATGGTCAATGATGTCCCGCTAAATTTGGAGCTTGCCCAATCACATCATGCCACCTAGTGCTATGGGATTGGTGAACGATTAGCTGGTGAATATCCCGCAGCTGTAGGAATTCACCTGGGCTTGCTGTTCCAAACAACCTGGACTGGACCTACCACCGGGGAGGGGGAGGGGAGCAGATGTCTGCAATGTGTAGACCCCGGGGGGGCACAGCACACACATATATGTTTGTATATGTTCATGCACAAAAAATCAGTTCCTCATTTCTGGAGAAATCATATTTATTAAGGGCAGAGAGAAGCAGTTCCAACCACACTTCAGAAATACAAGAAATTCTGACTAGGGAGCTGTAATTCTATAAAACGACCACTAGATGGATTCAGCAGATGTGAAGCTGCATTCCAATTCACACAAGACAACTGACTTCATCTTTCAATTTTGAGCAGTGATTGCCTAATTATCAGCAGTGCTGCTGCTGATAGTGTAATTAATCTGATAGGGTTAATTGTATCATGTCATATTTATGTTGTCAGGTTCATAATGATTAATACATTTATTTATTTATTTTTTTGTGTCATTGTGAGTTCTTATTTTATACCATGTCCTGGTGCAACACTATAAAATGGTAGGCCAAAAATAATCAACTGTAGATTAAATGTTCTTGCCAGGGATAAATATTTTTAAAATAAATGTTTACCATACATGTGTGAGCTGTGACTACTTCTAAAAATGACTCCACAGCTTAAAAATATTAAATTAGATCAGCACTGTTAAGTTCATGGCTGATTAAATATTCATGAATTTTGTGCCATACAATATACAGAGGTTTTGCTATCAATAGCTAGTGTAAAGTTTTTTTTTTACATTATTCACTACAAACACTTTTATATGTTAATAAAAAATAATTAGAGTCCCCTTCCTTTACATAACCAGATACGCCCATGGAGCACGACAATGAATCCAGAAAATCAGCCCATCTGTAACAGAATGGCTAAAAATGAAAAAAAAAATTCAATGATTGTAAGTAAGGAGTAAGTAAGTAAGTGAGTAAGTAAAAATGTTTGCATGTGGTATTGGTAGTATAACAATAACCTTAATAACCTTAATGTTTGTGCTACACAGTGTTATCTTCTACCCATCCATATATTAATTTGTTAGCCTTTCCTGTGATTACAAACCCTTCAGCCCTGGGGTGGTTATTTCCCCCAATCTTTAGCGCTTCCAGATCAGTGGAGGACTGTAGCTCTGCTGTGTGTCTGAGCTTCACCCATACTTTTGCATGTCCTCACTGTACCATAGAAGACCCATGGAAAATTGGCAGCATGTCACAGAAATGGAAGTGCCTGAAACAAGTTTTATATGGGACCCCAAATATTGTTTTTGTCTGGAGTTTGGTTTTGGTTAGAAACATTGTTCACTGTGTAGTCATTTAGTTGTATGTATGCTGGAAAAGACCTCTTTTATTTCTTTTGGATGCTTACTTTATGAGAGCAGTACAGAGGATATTTCTGAGGAGCTGTCCCAGAGAACAGTGGGGAAACATATACACAGGCTTTGAATTTCTCTTTTTGTATAGAGTGTCTTGAAAAATCAAAACAAAACAACCCTTTTGCAATACCTGCTCAGTGGGCGCCCTGAAAAAGGAAGCTGTTGCTGGCTTATAATATAACTTAAACATATTCTTATTCTAACTAAAAATATTCTATATTTATTTCTGAACTTCTGCTCTCTTCATTCATTCACATAATGAACACCATACAAATGCCTAATTTATACAAATTTCTGTTAGTTGCTTCCTATGGCTCATTATGCCAAATACACATTAAAAGGCCATTTCCCCACTTATGGTATTTCTTTAAATGTTGTTTGTATTGGTACACAATGTTTCTAATTAGCCTTTTTGGTTAAAATAGTCAACATTTAACTACAAAATGTAACGACAAGCTCTCTATACAGGGAGTGCAGAATTATTAGGCAAGTGGTATTTTTGAGGAATAATTTT
>CM070036.1:71715043-71727472 GCA_036250615.1 Ptychadena robeensis | reverse complement strand
TTCGCGAACATCAAATTCCGGGTTCGCGCCATCACTACTAACCAGTAATTAATTTGCACATGTGTATAGCATTGGTTGCTTTATATTGCAGAGCAAAGGTACAATGTATTGCACATCTTTATTGTGTTGTAAAAGTATGGTAAGGCACTACCTCTGTCTGCAAGTGAAACTATAAAACATTTATATTCATTACATTTATTTAGCTTTTTGAGAGTGTCCCTTCAAATAAAAATGAATGCTAAGCCAATTTCTAAAGCTCCCCACCTTTAGATAACTCCATACAATTTCCTTTAGATCTACCAACAACTATGTAGTGCCGGGTCCTCCCTGAGAGAAAATATAGTGATTGGAAGGCTTAGAAAGGTCCTCATATTACATGGTTTTGGTAGAAGAAAAGTTGATTCTACAGAAAATGTATGGCAAGATTGTAAGGTGTATGGGGGCCTTACGGTCTGACAGTTATGCAGGTATGTTCTGGCAACTTTCTGAACAGTTTGTAATTGAACACATTGTCTTTCTGACATTAAATCCCCCAAACAACATAAGGCTAGGATTCCACTATGTTTTTTACCCCATGTTTGCCCCAGAGAAGATGTCAAAGAAGTATGGCTTATTCAAGGTAATGGGGCTATGGCACATCTGTGTTCATTGATTGAGGCATGCACAAAACAAACGTGTTATACCATGTTTGCATGATTGTGACGCATGCCTGAAATGGGGCGTGTCCATTGATAATTAATAGGTGCATCCAGATGACATGCACATGCTTGTCCATTGGTTTTTAACAGGCAGGTAATCCCTGCATTTCGACAATTTCCCGCTCAAGAACCAGGGTCAAAAGGAGTGTTTTTTCCCCTCAATCAACGCACATCAAACAAAGGGAAAAAACATAGTGGAGTTTCAGCCTTAGACAATATTTTAGATTTTTACATAATTCGAATAATAGGTTTGTTTTGTGATACTAGTATGTCTACTAAGGTGAGTCAAACAAGAGCTCAACTATTACGCAAAACAAAAAGTGTAAGACTGTTGGTGGCCTCCTACAGCAGGTCTAAGGATTAATTTACAGCCCACCCATTTGCTCCTGCCATCTTTTATTAACCGCAATCGGTTGTCCAGAGAATGTGGGCCGACAATGATGATTAACAGCTGCATGCTTGCAAAAAATTACAACCATTCCACTATAACTATAATCTTACTATCCACTTTAACTATAGAACCATTCTCCAAAAATGTAAGTTGTATCTATACTAAAAAAACAAAAATGTATAGATTTCAGCATTATTCTTTGCCTTTTAAAAATGCTTCCACAAGGTTATCCAGCAAAGAGCTACATTACTTTAATACCTCCTGAGATGCAAGACTTCACCACCAAAGGGGAAGAGAAGAAAAATGACAAGAAAGAAGGGCTGGGTCTACACTAGGTTTTTTCCCCAATGCTCGCCATGTGCCGACCACGCAGTGCAGACATCCTATGGGAAATTGTGTGCCAGTCTATATGCTGGCTGGGCATTGTGCATCTGTCGGCAACATGCAGGTACACCGGAGTCACAAAACGTGTAATTTAATTCTTTTCTTTTTTTATTGATCTATACTCCATACTACATATAATGACAAAAAGTTAAGATCATCTGAATATTTTCTGCAGCCACTTTATGTGACAAGGGTCAGAAGTGCAAATTTATTGTAGTGCTGCTCACAACATATAAAATGTTATACTTCAGTTTGCTAAGCTGAATATGAGTGGAAAGGGGGAAGATAACTTTTCCATCACACTAAAAAGGCAGTGATCGCTTGCCTTCCAAAAACAGTGCCTGTTCTTCATCCTTGTTAAAGTTTATTTGCCTCATGACACAGTCATTTGTCCTTTTAAAAACCATTGTATGGTCATATTTCTACATTGAAGTTCAACTGTGTGACTTGTGTTGAGGATTTGTGAGTCATCCTGACAAGTGAAGTATTTCATATTTCTACTTTGGATATTTTTATTGCTATAGGACAAATGTCAAATACGTCTTTGATGTCTAACATTAGAGTTCAGCTGCTCACAAAAGGACATAATAAACATTTATTGCATTTTACATGACTGTTGTTTTTTTTTTTTTGTTTTCCATCCCCAGAGAAACTTTTAACCATTGTCCTAAAATTATTTTTAGATCATATCCACCATCAGCTTTCAGCTACAATGCTATCCAAGCCAAATATTGCTGTAGCTGTTTTTTTTATCACAATATAATTTAATGATGTTTTTATGCTATGTTTCTTAAACTTAATGTGTTAATTTTTATTACAATTCAATACAATACAACAAGTCAGTCTTAGGCAAGAATCTATGTATACTGTAGAGGATTCCAATCGTGGGTACTGGATTGGAGATACATCTCCCCATATTTTGGATTGTGGTCCCTTGTGTATTGCAGGAAAAGAACCAGGGATAGTTGGAGGCAAGTGTGGTTTCCACATAAACTAGTTGTTACACGGCCCAGAAACTTAAGGAAGGATGAAGTGGGCCTTTCTTGTCCAACTGTGTACACACTGGGATTTTTTGGCCTTCAGACAGGAACTGTGGCTAAAAAGGATCAGGTGTTCAGGGAGACTAGCCAGGTTACTGACAGATGTTGGGTCATCTCTCTGCCTAAAGATTCCTGCAGATTTGTGCAGATTCCTGCTCGTGGTCGATCGCCCGGTGGACGCTTGGCCGAAAATTGGGTGCGCCCACCTGGCGAGATTGACCAGGAATCTCCCGCATGTTGGTAGATTCACGGCCAAGCATTACTGTCCCTCATATATCGAGGGAGAATAAATTTTTAGTGAGTGGTCAATTGGAAAGCCCAGGAGACCTCTGGGGCTTTTGAGAAACCCACTGGGAAAGCTAATACTAGTTGGAGAGCTTTAAGACAAAAAACAGTGAGTGTTTGCTTTGGTGTACTGAATGAATACAATTAAAAATATAATACTACAACATGCTGCCCCTGAAACAAAATCCTTATAGAAAAGCCTTTAGCTAAAAAAAAAAAAAGAAATGGTGCGCAGTTAGTAAACAATGTTTTGTATAGCAGAGGAGCCTTAACAGAGTTTCAAGCTACAGCCAAAACAACCTCCCATGAATGCAGAGGTTAATCCATTGAACAGAATTTCA
Source organism: Ptychadena robeensis (assembly GCA_036250615.1). NCBI lineage: Eukaryota > Metazoa > Chordata > Amphibia > Anura > Ptychadenidae > Ptychadena > Ptychadena robeensis. Next base: position 71,724,333 of record CM070036.1, on the reverse strand, counting down.
AAAGCTAAAATCAACCATAACCGAATGAAATGAAAGAAAAGGCCTCTGTCACATAGAGGGAACATCATCAAATTACTATTTACACTCACAATGTTATAAAAATGGTTAAAAATAACTTTAACACAACTAATGCTATGTGTCTCAAAGGACAAATGTCTCAAAGGACAAATGTTTAACAATCTGGCCATGTCTCTCGAAATAAAGAATCCAGCCACACCCCGGAGTTATCTACTGTGGAGGCTGTGATATTAAGAGCCTAGTGCCACACCTATTGTATCAGCCAGACAATTTCAGAAAGAAATATGTGGAATTTTTTTTAGGTAGATTGCTGATAACTAAATCTACGTTAGTATGTAATCATTTAATTTTCTTAGCAATGTTGATCTGCCAGCCTTGCTAATGGGTTATATATATACATATATATATATCTAAAACATAAATGTATAGGGGTGCACATAAGTGGTCCGCCAGTACACAAATGGGGTGAAAAGCAAGCTATGACCTATATTTTTATTGCACAGTTTGTGTATGAATGCTGCTGTGGATAGGTCTGCATTCCGCACCTACATTTCAGCACCGCGGGCACGCTGCTTAGATAAAGCAGAATGGACACTGTCCCATTCATTAGAATAGCAAGTGTTTCCACTGCTGGGAAATAGAAGCAGTGAGCACAAGCCCAAAGGGTAAAATCTGAAAAGAGAAAAGCACTGTTGGAATGTTGACAGTTATAATATGACTATGAAAGGTTGACATTTTGACTGCTGGTAGTCTCAGGGGTTAGTTGCTAACTCAGAACATTTCAGAGTTACATTACTGCGGTATGAGATCTGGGGGGTCAAACGTGTTGTACTGTGAGAGTTATATTTGACCCATCTGGTGACCTGTGGATGGAGACAGATAATCGGAGGCTCAATCAGGAACAGGGAGGTCCATTGGCAGCAGAACCTGCCATGCAGGAAGCTGACACAGAGAACAGAGAGAGACAGTGAGTGGCAGGTGCAGACACAAAGTAATGGTAAGTGCAGTGGTCTGGTCCTCTCTCTAAAGCCTGGCATACACAATTAAAGCAGCCCCAGAATGCAACATGATGACCTCATCACGCTGCATTCCAGAGCTCATCGGAGCTCGACTGTCGGCACCCGTCTGTGGGTGTATGGCAGGCATTACTCTCTGAGAGCTCTGGCCCTATCTCTGACAAATATTCATCCCTTAAGACGCTAAGACACTTTCCTCCTGATTTTGGGGGGAAAACTATGTCCTAATTAGCAATACAGTCATTTAATTAATGTCAAATTGTATTATGTCAATATTTAAATAAAATAACTAAAGAAAGAATAGCTTACTTTTAAGCTATTTGAATTACAATCTGTTGACCATCCTGACATTCTCCCTATAGTACAAAGATCATATATGACCATTTAAAGATGATTAAGATATAATCTTTTTAATATAAAACACAAAAGCCTTTATCCCATTTTGATAAAAGTCATGTCTTGCAACTCAACATTTCAAACTCATGTCTTATTTCCAACCTCAATGCACTGCGAACACTTAGGATTTATGACATGTAGGACAAAAATAACTTGTAAGATACTACTTTAATTGACTGTGACATATGTGGTGCTCTTGTTTTATAGCAGTAAACTGCATCTGGTAGCTTACAGGCTATTGTCATATCAAGACTTTACATCTGTCACGTTGATTGTTGATGCTGCTTTCTTGTCAGAAAGCAACAAAATGAGCAAATACTTGTAGAAAAACATGTCTACATTTTTCTTACTAAATTAGATTTGACTGAAAAAGCTTTATGGATAAACCATATTTCTTTTTTTTAGACAAGACGTATGATGAAATTGAAACATTAAGATATATACTTACAATCAGGCTACAACATAGTACCCCATTTTTTTTCTTTGTCATGTGCCCCTTTTAGCAGACGGTAGACTAAAAATTGTGATATGAGGGATGTAAAGAAAATATGGTATTAATTTAGTATAAAAAATATTAATACATGTAAGAGTTTAGTAAATGTGTATGATTATATGCATTTGAATATTTGTGGGTCAATTGGGACAGACAATAACACTTGATGGGCAAGGTTTTTCTAACTAAACCATACGGACCTCAACATTCAGGTTACTTTAGCAAACAAAATTCTACGAAATCCAATGTCGGAAGTACCATTGTTGTAATCCAATAATAAACAAATACAATGTTGGAAGTACCATTGTTGTAATCCAATAATAAACAAATCCAGTGCTGGAAGTACCAATATTGTAATCCAATAATAAACAAATACAATGTTGGAAGTGCCAATGCTGTAAACCAATAAATATATGCAAAAATTCAGGCTTTATAGGTACAAGCTTTGTACTGAACAGCTTTCCCTTACTTTTAATAGATCATCACACACTGAGGAGGAGGACTCTCCAGGTCTCTATCAAACCCCAGACAACCAGGTGTTGGGTGAAGCAGATAATTTGACACATCAGAGAAGATTACCTTACTCTTTTCAATCCTCCACAGTCTTGCGGCTGTAAAGTGCACCTAAACACAGAAAAAGGCACAAACAAAAAAATTTAATTACATCTTTACTTATTTCTCAACTGTCCAAATGTCAGTCAAAAATCTAAAAATATATACTTACCTTTCTGGTAGCCACCATTTTCCATCCTGTACCTTCAAGTCTTCTGGGGGTTAATGCCGAGGTAATGGGGGCCCAAAAAAAATTACTTTCAATGGATGAAAACTAAACTAAACAGAAAGTTTAACCAGTTTAACCTCCCTAGCACTCTTGCAAGGTCCAGATTTCTGTACCAAAAGCACACCATAGACTCTAATGGAATTTTTTTGTGTGTTGTAGGCCTGTAACTTCCAAAAATATGACCGTACAAGGGTCTAATACACATCCTGAATATAATAATGTTTAAAACACACAATTATTATAAAAAAGTACATTCAAAAAAGGTATAAAATGTATCATTTAAATGATAAAATCTCTTGAATACTTTTTTGGTATGAAAGATTTCAAAACAGTATTTATGTTTGTTTATAATACCATTTTTATAACAATTGGAAATGTGTTTTGTTTTACTTTGTATTGGATACAGTTATCACTGTTATCACGCGCCCCTGACCTGGGACATTCATATGAAAATTGGGCTGGGAGAGGGGTGACATCGGCCGGCTTTCTTCAGTAAGGAAGCCAGCTTAGAGCATCAGATCCCCCGACAGCACAGAACAGTGAGTATGTGCTGCTGCCGGGGGATCTGAGCGTAGCTGGATGGCTTCATCTCGTCAACTGAAATACTGACAAGAAAGTGCTGGATGAGATGGAGCCGTCAGAAGCACTAGGGGGGTTAACAATGAGCCATCTCTCATCTCATTGTGATCTTAAGCCAGGCAGCACCCAATGTTGCTCTAATCTGTTACAGGGTTTGAGCCATCCACGGTTCCTTGGAATGAACTCGACCAAACAGGTTTCCAACATGTTAGAAAACCTTGGTCGAAATCCATTACTTTGAATGGGGACTGCGGGTCTCCATCCAATGTAATGTACAGGCTGCCAGCTGAACAGCACACCGGCTGTGATCAGCTAGCTGCTGTGGGAGTGTGAAGAGGACGTGGCCAGCGCGTCTCTGTGCCAGGGAGGGGGGGCGTGCAGGCTGGCTGACTCTGCTTCTCCAGCTGGGAAGAAGCAGAGACCCGGGGGTAACCAGGTCCCCATCGAACGAGAATTGATGTGCCCATGTGGTGCACATTGATTACCGTTTGACTGACCCGCAATCAATCACAGCGTGGTGACGTCACCACACTGTGATTACTCACCAGTCAATTGCACGGGAATCTACCTGTGTATGCCCAGCTATATGCACAAATCTCCTTACAGGTTAGGATCTTTAAGGCCCCCATACACGTGTCGGATTCCCACCGGATTCCGGCACAATCGATTCTGGGCGCGTGCACGCGAAAGGATCGTGCCGGAATCGCGTGCAGCCCACCTTGTCCGATCGTTCGCGTCCGATTGATTGGGGGCTCAGAATCGGATCTGACAGAGAACCAACATGTTGGTCTTTCTGATCCGATTCTGCACACATCAGGGGGAGTTGCCATTTGGGAAGTAAGTGATCGGACACGGAATCGTCCAGGAATCCGTGGGACAAGGGGGCATGCAGCGATCGGATACTCTTAATTGGCTGATTGATCGGAGCTCCGATTCCCGCTGAGATCGCCGGAATCGATCGGGTGAGTGATCAATTGGCCATGGAATCCGACACGTGTATGGCTAGCTTTAACCTTTTTTTACAGATGGTCCCAAAAAAGACTTCAACTGATTGTGAACTGCTCTTCACCCCGCTTTCAGTTTGAAACCGTGTTTGTTGTCAGTGTAGTGTTTATGAGTTTACAGTCGTCCGTCTCAGTGCTTATTCCTTTTTGCCTTTTGTCAGGTTGTAGTTCTGCTGTCCCCAGTCACTGCTGCTTGACTTTGTTCTAGTGTACTGCCGTCTATGAAATAGAAGCAACCAGATGCTCACTGTAGTTTTGTGCCAGCAAAGCCAGAATTGTGCCTTTCTTTTCCTCACTTGAAACCAATCTTTTCATCTGTTTTGGTCAGTAGTTATTTTTTCATTCTCAATTACTGTTGATTTTCTCCTAGAAGTGTTTTTCCATCCAACTGGTCACATTGATAAAGGAGAGTGTTTATTACAGCAGGGTTGCCTTTACTTCTTCTCATTAAAATAGATTTGATTGAGGTAATTAGCACCCAATAAAGCAGAATGAGGTGTGCTTGTGACAGACATTGATATTCAATGGCTGTCAGCAGTAAATCAACCTTTTAAATATATATATATATTTGGCGATTTTTCATCCATTTCTCCGTATGGATGTTTTTATGTTTTTGTCTTTTCTGTGCTTTAATAGAATTGTTATTTGGAAAATTAAAAAACTGAACTTTTACAAAATAGTATATAGTTTAAATCTTTTACACATTTAATTTGTTTAGAAGCTATAAAACCCAGCCAAGTATTTGTGGAAAGCTTGAACTTTAAATTTCAATTTGCAGGTTCAGCTTTGTAAGCAAGAAGATTATAAAACCACATTACTAAATTTATATCATTGATTGTGTTTACAGAACATGCAGGTTTAGTTTAGATTTTATTCTACTTGTGCATTGCATTCATGTTTGTATTCAATACTGACATTTTGATCATTTCAAATTAATTTACATTTTGTTATATATGTGTATTCATTTTGTTTATTATTACTCTGAGAAATACATTCTACTTATAGAATGTTAAGCCCTTTTAACAAATGCTGCATTCTTGTGGGGAATGGGTTAGAGAAATGCTGTTGACAACATATTGCCAGCCAATCTGTAAGGGGCAGCTGAGGTTGTACGTTCTGTGTAAACTTACACTAACAATAATATTTTCTTGTCCTTTTGGTTTAACCCCCCTGCCATTCCTGGCGGTCCCAGCTCGTCCAGCTCTGACCTGTTAGAACTGCAGTGGACGAGCTGGGTTTATCAGGCAGAGATAGGAGCCACAGGAGTTCAAACTCACCGCTCCCTGTGGCTCCGATCTAATAAGGCAGCTGCAGGAGAACATTGGGGAACGGGTGGGACATTTAAATAAAATCTTATTGAGTTGTGTTTTCTGCATTGAAAACAATATTCAATATGATTCCCTATGTAAAATACTCACCTGAATAAATGATCCTTGATGATGATGTCCTTGCTTCTCCCTGCCGATGTGACAGACATTCTGTTTCTGAATGTAATACATTGACTTCAGAAAATATTTATTTATCTAGTGATATCACAAGATTATCCATAAAAATACCTAATGGACAAGTTTGCCTTTAGGTAAAAAACAAAAATCTCTATCCATATGCCACTATCCTTAGCTAGCTTCCACGCCTACCCAAATTCTTGCTACCCACACCAGTGCCAGATTTAGCCTAGGGCTGAATAGTACATATCTGTATATTTGGAGAAATCTGCTGTTTTGTGTGTGATTGTATAATTTTTTTTATATGGGAAATTCTTTTCATTCATTGAAACCTGTGTAACAAAAAAAGACAACAAAACAATTAACAGGCAACATGGTTAAAGAACAGAACGATCATGGTCCAATGAAGAACGCATTAAGATTGTTCAAGACTATATGCTGCATTAGAAGTTCTCTTATTAGGTCACAACCCTTATGAAACTTTAGTAGCAGACCCCTACTTACATAGATAGCTATGTAAGTTGAGTTATTAAGAGCGTTTAGAGCAAGTGGGTGGAAGTCTTTCTTTTTCCACCTTAATGTATTTCGTTTCCTAGAGTAGAAAAACATCAATGACAAAAGGTTCTTGTAGCTACTGTATTTGCCAAAGTAGACACATAATTGTCACTTTTTTTTTAAAACCACTGTATAAGAAGGCAATCCCAAAATGCCAAGAAGATCCATTGCACCTGAGAGCACCACCAACTGGTAGAGGGTTGAAAATTCACCAGGAGTAAAGTAAATCCTGAAGTAAATCTCAGTTTATACCTAGTGAAAACCAAAGCCAGATAGGGGGATAATTACATATCCTCTGAGTTATCATCCAAATGGGAGCCATGCTAGAACAGTGAACTTTAAAACACATATCTAATTTACCATAAAACTTTTGTAATAGTGTTGTATTTAAGATCTTTAAACTATGACTGCAAAGTGGCATTAGCTGCTTTCATATTCCTTTGCTTGTTTTCCATGATAGTGTTACTGGTTGCATATAATGTGCTTTCCAGAGAAAATGTTCTCAGTCCTTACATGCTAGAGTCATATAAGTGAAGACACAATTGAACATAGTTTACATTTAGGATCATATGGGAACAATGGAGCAAATTAAAACAAAAGACAAAATACTCACATTAAAGGAGGTTTGCAAGGATTGTGCTTTCATGTCACTTCCTGGTTGGGGATAAGATCACTTCCTGCTCACAGGTGCTGGAGGGCTCAACAGAAACAATGGGACGTGTTGCGAGGAATCTCTTTGCCAATCACTGCTGACGGTTGTGCACAACTATCTATTATCTTTCTATATTTAATATCATAACGGCTCAAATTGATGGTGGTGAAATGATTGCAATGATAAAATGTACCATATTTTCTGGACCTTAAGACACACCTGACCATAAAATGCACCCAGTTTTTAGAGCAGGAAATCCGAAAAAAAATATTTCATGTGTTTAAATGAATGTGAAAAATTCCATGTAGTTCCCCTTTTCAGCCACAAAAATGTTGTCATTAGAGAGCACACTTCAGCATCTCCTCTTCCTCACACGGAGAAGTGAGGGGGGCTGACAGGGGAATCTGCACACCGATCTCCCTGTCTCCTCTCTGCTGCGTGTGTGAGGAAGCCGCCTCCGAGTGCAGCTCTCCCCACACACACTCTGCATTGGCTATATCTGCAGGGCTCTGCAAATATAGCCATTAAAGTTTAGCTCCCTGCCAGCTTTCCCAGCAGATGGGAGATCTGCACACAACCCATCTCCCATCTGTCGGGAAAGCTGGTGGGGAGCCAAGTTGCGATCACCGGTGGCCAAATGGCCACAGGTGATCACACATTAGGACCATAAGACACAGACACCCCCCCACCCCCCAATTTGGGATGAAAAAGTGCATGTTATAGTCTGAAAGAATACGGTATGTGTTTTTCCATTTATTGTATGATTAACATAAACAAATTTTTTTTTTCTAAGAGCGTTATTACACTGAACTTTCCAACCCACCAATAGCAAAGTAATTAGTAAAACATTATTGCCAACTATTCTAGTAGGTTACAGTTTCCTTCATGACTTCTTCTTTGGAATAATTTAAGATTGCAGATTATACTGTCAGCATGAAAGAAGTGAATGTTTATATATTGTAGCAAAGAAGCTATAATTCTTTCAGTAAAAATGCTGCATGCTAGATGTTAATCCTTATGGCACACTATTCACCTTTGATAGGCACTGAGAAATGCCTTTCCATCTTAATATAGAGCATGATCTGTGAAATATTGCTCTGCAAAAAATCCTAAATAGATTGAGTGAGGATATACTGCAGGGAAAACTGTGTTCCAGCTCAATATTTTAGACCTTGCTAACATCACAAACAATACTAGAGGAATAAAGTTCTGATATTTCCAAGTCAAACTATTATTACTAAAACCAATTTGTCAAGTGACATTTTCTAAATAAACGGGATCTACAAATTATCTCCTCTCATGGCATGTCAGAATAAATACCTGTATAACAAGAACATTTGAAATATATTTTTCTTCAAACATTATCTTGTTTGTAGCAATTTTCAACAAATTAATAGTTTAAGTTGTTATTGTGGTGCTGACCTGAAAGAAATATCAAACTACTATCATTAAAAGTTTTCAGTGTATCCTTTCCTTGTCCCCTGATTCACTTTCTTGAGATATATATTGTGGGGGTTCAGCTCAAATGGGTGCTCTCACAGCATCAATCCATGCAAATGGTATCATTTTAGGGCTCCTGCCCACGTTTATTTGAGCATACAGTCCAAAACAGAACTTACCCTCGCAGGAGGGAATGGCAATTCAAACAAAAAAGTAACTAAAAAATTCTAAGCCTCCTGGCTTCAAACACCCAACATAAATGGTCCTGGGCTCAGTTTTCCAGCATGAACAGGTCTGGGCCTCACCTTCTCTGTGAGCCCCCTGTCTACACTCAAAGCCGATGGTCTCCTACTTGGTCTGAAGCTGTGTCTCCAACTTCTATCAGGACCCTGACACACTGGTCTCTGCTCCTTTTCTGGAAACACCTGGCTCCACTCACCTGCAAACAGGTGTTAACCCTTTCAGTGGATCCTGGGGGAATATGAAGACCCACCCAGTTCCATCCTTCCTATCCAAGAGTGCGGGAGCCCTTTACGAAAACTAAAACAAAAACATTCATTAACCTAATAGTGCTGTGCAAATAATTACCAGACTCTTTCCAGGACACCACCTAATGGTACATTCACACAGTGACAGATGACCACACTGTCACAATATATATATTTATTTATTTTTTACTTAGTAAAGATTACGATTATTAGGATGACATCATAGACAGTTTCTACATGATTATATTGTGTATGCAAGCTGCAGCTGCGGATGGTCAGTTACTGAAGATATATTACAGAAGATGGTGAGTTACTGCAGACTTACTACAGGAGATGGTGCGTTACTGCAGATATACTACAGGAGATGGTCAGTTACTGCAGACATACTACAAGTGATGGTCAGTTACTGCAGACATACTACAG
>CM070036.1:71695561-71706740 GCA_036250615.1 Ptychadena robeensis | reverse complement strand
GTCCTTTGGACCTATCCGGGTACTCCATTTGGCGATGGGGGTCCCCTCCCTGTTTTTGGGGGGGTCCCCTCCCTGTTTTTGGGGGGGTACGCGGACGCTCAGCGGCCTTTTGACCGCTTTTCCATCTACACTCCCGCTGGACCCCGGCTGGGGCACCCGGGTTCCCCCAGGCTGCAGACGGGGCTTCCGGACTGTACTCGCTGGGGTCCTTGCGAGGTTTAGTCGACGATGTGGGCGTGACCGGAGGAGGGGCATAGCCCCTCCTTCCTGTCAACCTACGCAGTGGCACCAGGTGTCTGTGCGTCCGTGCGTTGCCTCGGGGGGCGTGGCCACGTCGACCCCTTGGCCGGCGTGTGTCCACGGTCCCCCTGGCAATGGCGGGGGATTTAAGGCTAATGGGCGCATACCCGTCACCAGCGACTGGAACGGGGGCCTTTGACTTCCGGAGGAATTGTATGTTGGACACACTGATGGGACCGTGTGAACCGCCATATCTCGGGCACCACTCTGCAGGTATTTTTGAGTCACGTCATCACTCAGTTACTGCCCCCGGCTGGTCCCGAGGTGGGCGGGATCGTCATCACGGTCTGGGCTTTGTGATCACGGCAATGACTTTTACCATCTCCTTCCGTAGGTGGCTGGTCCCTGTGCCGAATGCCTTCCTGTTCCCCCGTTATCCTCCCAGGACGGCCTCCCCGCCGGGCTGGCTGGGCACACATGGGAGGGGGATCACCTGGACTTCTGGGGTCCCCGGTCTGTTTCTTGGGGCAAGCCCCTAACCTACTCTAACCTAACCCCATCACATCCACAAGATGTGAGTATACATCAATGATTAACCATCTGGAGGTATAATTATGCCCACAATATATATATATTGGTATTGAATACTGATCATAATTTCTGCCAATTATAGCAACCGCTAACACGTATATCTCCTGAGGAAGCCGCAATGGCGAAACGCATCGAGAAAGTGTTTGTTGAATCATATCATTATACTATGGAAGGATCTGGTGTGAATATATACCAGAGGCTGTGCATACTGTCAATATGTATGTGGAACACTCGCATTCTCTCAGTCCCCTGTGTGGGTTTAATGAGAGAGTGTTTGTTCAAAAATATTGTGTTTATTATGGAAGGAACCGCTATATATGTAACACGGTTATTGTACTGTTGCACTTTATTATCATGAATATTCAATTTATATGTGTATGTATCCCCTATTTGGGACTAATCATGTATGGTCAATACTATAAATTTTTTAACAATAAACTATCCATTTATTTATTAGATATATTGATTATTTGGTGCCTTAAAAGTCCCCCTTCCCTTCTCCTTTATCCTTAAATTGTCTAATCATATGTTTCAACAGACCCCTTATTTGATATAAAAGCCCTTTTTAGGATAACATTTTACTCTTTTTTTTTCCTTTGAAATGCAAATTGCTCATCTAAACCTAGGCTTTAATTGAAAGAAGTTATACTGACTTAGTCCTCTGCTCCCAAAGCCATTCTCTACTTCAACATATGTGTGATTTGCCCCCCTGTTACTGTAAAGCCTTTAACTTAACATAGCTGTTTGGGAGGTGGCCTTAGTCCAGTGCTTAGAAAATTTGACAAGTCATATGCAGCAGAACCCCATAGCTAATCTTGGAGAGGAGGAGGCACAGGAGGAGTGCTGGATGTAAAGTTTCATGTTATATTCTTCTAGACTTTCAAACAAGCAATCATTTACACAATTAAGGGGGAATGGAGGCCCACTGCAAGGGTTAATGTGAAAAAAATCTGAGATTTTATCTTTTACAATTTTGCTTTTATGAAGATTAATTTTAAGCAAATCTTGTGCTAATAAAAGCAAACTATATTGTGAGTATAAAAAAAAGAACCCTGGTTTTGTTGGTGAAAAATTTCACCCCGGTCCCTTTATGATGGGACCACTAGAACTGGCAGTTACGGGCATCAAGAAGTAGGAGTTAATTAAAAGGGTCTTTATTAGTGATGGCCGAACATCGGCCTGGACTGTCCGCGAACGGGCGGGCCGGACTTTTAAAGAAGTCCGCCGTCCGCCTGTTCGCGGACACATTCAAATTCCTCACCTCTAGGCGGGGAATTTGAATCGAAAAAACCCTCGGAAAAAACCCTGGAACGCATAGTTCCTTGTTAAGGGAGCCCGATGTGACGTCACTGACATCACTTCCTGCTCCAAGCCGTTTTTTTTCACTAGAAGACCGGCTTCATGCCGGTCTTCTAGTGAAAAGATTCTTCCTCCGGCACGATCTCGCAGGTTCTGATCCTGCCGGAGGAAGAATATAGATCTTTTTCTCGCCGGCGAACGGGGCGGGTCGAACACCTGTACTGCTCGCCGACGAGAAGGAGGGCGAACATCCATGTTCACCGCCAAACTGTCCGCCTTGCGGGCAGTTCGGCCATCACTGGTCTTTATTATATAATATTGAGGACCATCCAATTAACAATTCAAATTGAAGTTTCGACAATTGTTGGCACCACACATGGTCCAATTCATTTGTCAACATTTGTAAAAACATATATATAAAAGAAGACAATAATGTAACCAATAAATCCACGATTCAATTTTGCAGTGATTGTCCAATGGTCCACTGATCCTCCGACGCGTTTTGCCCAGTGGGCTTCCTCAGGGAGGTTATTGGAGCATTGGTCTGAACAAAAGATCATGAAATTTTTCACCCACAAAACCAGAGTTCTTCTTAATTTTCAAATTCCTGGCTAGGGCACATCAGCAACTTACCTTGAATATAGACACACCCTACCCCTTAGCTACTAATTCTTATATTGTGAGTATATCCTCATAAGGTCTTTCCTAATTGATACATATGATGCCTATATAGGTACACAGCTAGATGGTTTTCATTCCGTTCACAGAAACCATGAAGCTAGAATCTTTTAAGCAAACAAAAGAATACAATGTTGGCTAATGACATAAGCAGCTCTATAGAGCCATCAAAAAACTGTCTAATAAATGCATTAGTTAAAAGGAATGTAATATGCATGGAAATCTATGGAAATACGATTTTGTGATATGAAACATGAACCTTTTAAAAAAACATCCTTTTTTGATAATAAATAGTATATAGCATTCTGTATGACAGAACAGTTGATTGGGTATTAATGAAGTGATTTTATTTGCATGTGTTTACTACATGAAAGCAAAAGAAATGATTGCAGCCTAATCACTATTCCATCTTCCTTTTACTAAAACCTATTATTTGTTTATCCTTATGCACATCCCATTAGCATTAAACACATCTACTAAGCTTTGCAATAAACCGGTTGACGTTTATGTTTCAATGTAATAACAATTGTTTTATATCTGTTATTTTTATTATCTATTTGCATGTTTTTTAAACAAATAATAATCCAATAGATGATATTGTGTAAACAAATAACTATACCATCATAAGTCAAATGTTCTGTGCAACTCTGTGCTCTCTTGATCGATTAAATAGAAGTTCACTGTAGTGTCATAGTACAATAAGCTGTCAATCACCATAACGAAGGAAAATGACTCGTGCAACCTTATCATCCTTTCCCTATACAAAAACAAAAAATAAACAGACCAACAACTTTTGTTTTTTACTTGGGTTTAGCTTTACTGCCATTTCACTGAAGTCTGGATTTCTGTACCAAAAGTGCCACATAGGTTTTCATTAAAAATTTTTATTATTATAATGTTGTAGGTGTGTAACTTATGTTGTAGTTCTGTAGTGAAATTGGTGCATGTGGCCATCGTGAGGGGGGCAGAAAATTCAAATATTTTGTAGTGGATTATAGTGGAAAGTACTTTATTTATTTTGCGTTGAATTGAATACAAGTTACAAGTTACACCAAGGTCATCAAAAATTGGAAAACCTGAGAGAAGAAGAAAACCAGCAAAGAATACAGGTGGGTGTCCTTTGTTTTAATTTTTAGCTAACCAGCTTAAGTGAACCCTTTTCTTCATCCCACTTTTTTAGTCCAGCTAAATACCAGTGGGGGTAATAGTACTTAATTTTGTATTGACCATTATTATTTTTTTCTTCATTAAAAGAGGTGATGGGGGTGGGAGTTTTAAGGATGATGGATATGATGCTGAAAAAGAATAAATGGATCCAGGGACAAGGGCGGGTGAGATTGTCGCTCTTTGTAAATGGAAGATATGTAATTGTAATTGTACTACTGTAGAATCATGTCCGGACTAATGTTTGAACTTGTATTATTGGTAAAAGAAAATAAAGGAAAAAGAAAATGCTAAAAAAAATAAATAAATTGTATTGACCATAGTTTAGAAACAGTGTACAAGAAACAACTACTAAAAAATACAAATATATCTGCAAAATGCAAGATCACCCAAATATTTGCTTGGCTATACTGAGTAACGTATTCCACATTTTTTTTTTTACATTTTCAAACAAAGCTTATTCAGCCTCAAGTCACCAAAGTTGTCAATGGCCTATTTGGACTTCCTTTTCACAGATTTAAAAGTCCCTAACATAAAAGTCTAGTTCATGCCTATACGATTGATAATAGCTGTAAAGTAATGCCACTTCATCAGTCACTTAGCATCTCAGTCTTCATAGAGCTACTGCAGTTGTGACAAGGAAATCCCAAGCAACAGACTAGCCCGAAATCCTCTTAAAAATAATGGAAATTACAAAAAATAACCCCAAGCCCCAAAAAGACAGATAAAAGCACACTCCATAACACAGATATGTATTACGGTATTTTTCGGACTATAAGACGCACCTGACCATAAGACGCACCCAGTTTTTAGAGCAGGAAATCAGAAAAAAAGTATTTCATTTGTTTAAATGAATGTTAAAAAATCCCATGCAGTACCCCTATTCAGCCACTAAAATGGTGTCACTAGAGAGCACACTTCAGCGTCTCTTCTTCCTCACACAGAGCACAGAGAGGGGAGGGAGGGGGAGCACGGTGGAATCTGCACTCTGGTCTCCCTGTCCCTTCTCCCTTTTGCTTGCCCTAAATCATGTTATTACCTAATATGTTTACCCTGGAAGACTAAGCTGTTTAAACTCCTGGCTTCCAAGCTTTTTCACACAGATATATACTGCACATAGGACACAGGTTTCCTATGGAAAATTTTGTATAGGGTTGAATACCATCACATGATGCAGTCCTACATTACTGCATACACATTTTAATTTGCAACACATCCAATATCATCACACTGATTGGACTCAAGGTTGGCTCACTCCTGGCTCCAATTAGCTCTTGGAGAAGTCATTAGGCTAGGGGTTTACATACTTTTTCCACCCTGCACTGTGAATATTTACATATTATGTTCAATAAAAACATGAAAACATATAATGTTTGTGTAGTATTATTTTAACCAGACTGTGTATTTCCATTGGTCTGACTTAGATGAAGATCAGAGCGCATTTTATGCAAAACTCCATGTAATCCCAAAGGGTTCACATACTTTTTCTTGCAACTGTATATTGTGTTACTAAATCACTGGCGGAGTGATAATTCACCCTGCTACGTAAGCAGGCAATTTTCCCTTAGTAAATCAACAACACTGTGTCTTGTAGGTTTTTGTGAAATTTGCAAACAGTGGTAGAGCTGTGTACCAACATATTATTAATCTTCAGTAACTCCAAATAAAAGATTATACCTATGTACATGTTGGCATATTGTCATATTGCTTTCAAATATAAAAATAATAAAATTCAAAACCCTACATTGATCAAAGCAGTGACAATTTATCACTTGGAAAGCTGGCTGATAATACATTCACAGCTTGTGCTCCACATTGAGGTAGGTGGTAATTTTAACATTTTGATAGATATTAAGAGCAAAGTGAGAATCACTTGACCCCGCAGTGTCATCAGGTTGCAGTGAACATTTTTTTCAAGCATCTCTTCTTTAATTAAGATTTGTCATTAGCTCACTCTCCTCTCTTCAGTGCTTAATGCAATTCAAAAATCTCTGTCATATATATATATATATTTTTCATCTTCTTGTCAGCTCTTCAAATTTATATGGGTAGCATGCTGTCACAGTCAAGTGAAAACTGCAGTGATTAGTCACCTGTGGATTTTTGGTGCAATAAAGTGTAATCTATAATGAAATGTAGTTCCATTGCGCCCTGTAAATGTATTATAATGTAATGCAAGTCAGTGTAGTTTTTTTTTACCCAATGTTTACTAAGTTATAATGTATTGTTTTAAAATCACTCATTGAAGAGAGAATATGTTGACCCAAACAAAATAGTTTAACGTTTTTCTCAAGGAACTGGAAACCAGAGATCCCTGCTTTGGGAAGGTTAGGAATATTGTCATATGAGCCCTCTAGGGGTATGTCCCCACTGCATTAACAGCTCTGTCGGGTCCCCCTGCACTAAGGGCATTCCTTGCTGGGGACCCGATGGAGCCGATATATATTACCTGTCTCGGGCACTGGCTGTTCTCACTTCCTTCTGCAGATCGCCAGCTGGAGGTTGAAGTACTTCACTATGTTAATCCCTGCATTGCCAGATCAGCTCAATGCCAGAGGATCTGCTGGGCAGGTAATGGGTATGTGCTCCATCAGGACCCCCGCCAAGCACTTTCACACAAAGCAGTTGAAGTGAAGCACTGCAATAATAAGAAATATCTAAGCATTGCTCCATAACAAAGGAATATGTAGTTTTAGTGGTAGAAACATTAGACATGAAAAGTAATGGGATACAAGAGTGAATCTAAAACTTGTTCACACACAACAAACCTTTTCACAGCTCTTCAAGAATATTTATTACATTTGAAAACACTTTATTTATAGACCTTAAACACTTTAAACAATGAAATAAATGCAGTAGAGTATAATAATACAATTTAAAAAATAAACATAAAATAAAATAAATATAAGCATCAGGCTTGTGTCTATTCTGACTCAAAAATGAATGATTTGATGCACTATTGACAAAATGTATGTATTGCAAATCCAACCATGTAATCTTATTCATGTATTGTATGGAATGAACAAGGTAAACACAACTTAAATAAAAAAATAAAACTTAAATAAATGTCTTACAATATCAAGACTTTGTTCTTCTTTATGCCTAAAAAAACAATTGAAAGAGGTAATGATCGGATTGTCAGTAGTCGGTCGTAGTTCCCATCCGCAAAAAACATAGAAAAGAATAAGAAAAATACCCTCATGGGACTTTAACTGGAACACTGACTCCCTTGTTGATATATAATATAGTCATAATCTTAAAAATATTACATTTATTAAGTTGCATAAGCAATGTCACAGTAGATGCTATACAAAAAGCACATCCAAATACAGACGGTATGGTCTAATCCACATATTACAACATCAAATAAAATGTGCACACATGCTCTATTTGCAATCTATAAAAGCATCCACACTGTGGGTGCATTTGGCAGCTACATGTTTCGCCGTTCGAATTTGGCTTCCTCAGGCTGTGCACCCACAGAAGATGTGCGAATCTGGGATTAATGTGGGAAGAAAACGCCTAATCAGATTAAGTAAATCTTCTGGGGGGATGGGTGAAACTGAGCAATGTAACACTCAAACATTTTTGTTGAAGTTTACAACCAAAATATCACCACAATTTTGTTCTTTTCAGACAGACTATACTCTTTTTTTCTTTTTTTTTACTAATTGTTTTTATTTGGGAATACAAAGAGCCTACACAAAAATGATTACACTTGCATACAAAACAAAGTGCAATACAATTTATAAAACAACAAATGAGCAGAAAAAGATATTTGTGTTGTGGTGATACAACATAAAATTAACATTAGCATAATCATCAATTCTAGGTTTAGAAAGGACCAAAAATTTATACAGGAAAGAGAGGCATATCAAGAAGTCAACTAAAATGTGTGTTGGGGTTATTTTGTTTTTAGGGGACATTTGTATCAATAAAGTATTCCCATTAAAGAAAAAAAAAGATCTTTGTGATATTGTCTATAAAAATACATGCTATATATTGACCTACAAACATACCTATAAAACACACATTGTTTTACTTTTTTCAGTGTTAGTTTATAAAATAGTGTTATTGAAATTAAAAAAAAATATTTTATTTTATGATAAAATTTCATTTTCATCAAAATGATTCTGAAATGATGAATCTGATTAAGTAAAGTTATTTACAAGTGAAATATAGGCTATTGCAACACTCATTACATACAGTTGTGTTAAAATTATTCAACCCCCACTGAAATTGAGTGTTTTGGCCATTTTGACATTGATTTTGATCATTTCAGTCATCTTGTTTACAATGAAACGAAAGAGGCACTTGTAAGTCAGACAAATATAACATAACATTAATAATGAAATAACCACAAATGTCTTTTCTGTGCTCACATCATTATCAGTTTTATTTAACCCCCAAGGGGCATTCATTCTTAGTACTTAGTACAACATCCTTTTCCAGTTATAACAGCTTTTAATCATGAATCATCAAAATCAATGTCAAAATGGCCAAAACACTTAATTTCAGTAGGGGTTGAATAATTTTGAACACAACTGTAGTAACATGAAATTAAAAACACCAGGAAGGGTTTGTTTTTGAGATAATGGGAAGTCTGCACTTATGCCCCACACCTTAATCCTCTTCAATAGGACAATGTTACCTAGCTGAACCTATCCTGCCAACAAATGAGCTGCTAGGGATGTCCAAATGAAATATAAGCTATTGCAACACTCATTATATAGAAACATGAAATTAAAAACACCAGGAAGGGTTTGTTTTTGAAATAATGGGAAGGAACAAATGAACAGATACAGTCAGGTCTATAAATATTGGGACATCAACACAATTAAATTTTTTGGCTCTATACACCACCACAATGGATTTGGAATGAAACAAACACAATGTGCTTTAACTGCAGACTGCCCACTTTAATTTGAGGGTATTTACATCCAAATCAGGGGAACGGTGTAGGAATTACAACAGTTTTTAAATGTGCCTCCCACTTGTTTAGGGACCAAAAGCAATGGGACAATGGCTTCTCAGCTGTTCCATGGCCAGGTGCGTGATTTTCCCTTATTATCCCAATTACAATGTGCAGATAAAAGGTTCAAGTGTGCTATTAGCATTTTAAATTTGTTGCTGTCAGCTCTCAAGATGAGATCCAGAGAGCTGTCACTATCAGTGAAGCAAGCCATCATTAGGCTTAAAAAACAAAACAAACCCATTGGAGAGATAGCAAAAACATTAGGCGTGTCCAAAACAACTGTCTAGAACATTCTTAAAAAGACAAAACGCACCGGTGAGCTCAGCAACACCAAAAAACCGGGAAGACCATGAAAAAAAACTGTGGTGGATGGCCAAATAATTATATCCCTGGTGAAGAAAACACCATTCACAGCAGTTGGCCAGAGTGAATACAGAGGGTTCACCACAAGATGTTAACCATTGGTGAGCCTTAAAAACAGGATGGCCAGATTAGAGTCTGCCAAACGACATCTAAAAAATCCTTCACAGTTATGGAACAACATCCTATGGACAGATGAAACCAAGATCAACATGTACCAGAGTGATGGGAAGAGAAGAGTATGGAGAAGGAAAGGAACTGCTCATGATCCTAAACATACCAGCTCATCAGTGACACATGGTGGTGGTAGTGTCATGGTGTGGGCATATGTGGCTGCCAGTGGAATTGGTTTTCTTGTATTTATTGATGATGTGACTGCTGACAAAGCAGCAGGATGAATTCTGAAGTGTTTTGGGTACTATTATCTGATTCTCATATTCAGCCAAATGCTTAAGAACTCATTGGACGGCGCTTCACAGTGCAGATGTACAATCACCCAAAGCATTCTGCAAAAGCAACCAAAGAGTTTTTGAAGGAAAAAAAGCGGAATGTTATGCAATGGCCAAGTCAATCACTTCACCTAAATCCGATTGAGCATGCATTTCACTTGCTGAAGACAAAATTGAAGGGAAAATGCCCAAAGAACAAGTAGGAACTGAAGACAGTTGTAGTAGAGGCCTGGCAGAGCATCACCCAGCCAAATAAGAACAAGGACAGAGGCGCACAACCTAGTACAACAAATGGTTAAAAGATGTGGAAAAGGATAAGGTAAAATAAATGGAACAAAATGAGACAAAACAACAGACAAGATACTCACATTGAGAGAGGTTTACAAGGCTGGCTCTCTCAGGGCCATGTGCTATCCAGGAGGACCTCACTTCTTGGTGGGGGAGAAGAGATCACTTCCTGCTTACAGATATTGGGGGGCTCAATAGGAATTCCTTCAGGCTGTTATTGACTGTAGAAAATGTATCTTGTTACCAAAATTTTGATAAGATATTTTTTTTAACATAAAAAGTTTCTTTCTACTCTTTTTACACAGAATTGCTTAACAATCAATAACACTTCAGCCACTTCACAAAAAGAAACATGCATTGACATTGTCAAAGCATATCTAAAGTTATAGCCATAAATGAACAGCCAGAAGAAAAACACCTTACAAATGGAATACATTTCTAATTATATTATATATCATGGGGGACTTTTAGTAACCAAACCTATTTCCCAAACATTAGTGAAAGGGAATTGGAGACATGTTCTTCCCTAAATTCCCTAAATCTGGAGATAAAACTCTTGACATAAAAAACCTGTCAAACTTGAATTAGATCAATGGAAATGGCTGCCTAGATGCATGTAGCTGCCTAGTGGAAATAATATATTTCCCCCTACTCTGGGTTAACGTGGTTCTGTAGTGAGCATATAAATATTCAATAAAAATAACATATACGTATTACTTACCTGCACTTGCTTGATCACAAAACCTAAAAACCACATACTAACCTTCCCCTCTTTCTTACTCTTGCGCCACCATTTAGTCTGTCCAATTTGCCATCCTCTAAGATGGCTGTAACAGATATTTAAACAGTCTTTGCTCTGCTCCTTCAGTGGCCATCACAGACTGGAAGGGTGAAGTGGAATCTAAATGAAGAGAACTTCATCTTTTTTTTTTTCCAAAAAGCAGAAAATCTTTATTGAATGAAAACATTACAATTATTGATGGCGCGAACCCGGAATTTGAAAGTTTGCGAACCCGGCGAACCAGCGAACCGCCATAGACTTCAATGGGCGGGTGAACTTTAAAAAACAAAGGGACCCTTTCTGGCCACAATAGTTATTTCAAGGGGTCTAACACCTGGACAATGACATCACAGA
>CM070036.1:71685342-71695461 GCA_036250615.1 Ptychadena robeensis | reverse complement strand
GACTGTGACTCACAGGGGTCAAAGTTTCTGCAATGTTAAAAGATAGGGGGCGAATCGAACCGAACCGAGCCATATGTTCGCGAAAATGTGCGAACGCGAACATTCGATGTTCGCCGCGAATAGTTCGCGGGCGAACAGTTCGGGACATCACTAATTACAATGTGCATCTCAGAAAATATAACATTGCATTTTACATTGAATATAAATCCTTGTTTGTCTGTTATTACAATACAAGTGCATTGTCATTATTATATTTAAGAGATTAAGAATTGTAACTTATTGCAAATAAAGTGACAAATGGGTTTGAAGGGACAAACCCTATCGAACTCAATAAAAACATGAATGAAAAATAGAAAAATTCTTTCAAAATAGAATCTCTGTATATCAACTCATCAGTAGATGACAATTTGTGGTATCTTTGTGTGCAGATTAATTCTGGTTGGTTCGTGCCCTGAACGTATTCCAGGCCGACCATGATTTCACATACCAGATCATGGTGTCATGTGAGATGTGAATCAAGTTTTCCCTCTCATTTATCTTGTCTATACGCTGGTACCAATCTTCCAAGGAGGGGATCTTATTTGTCCTCCATAAAGCAGGAATCAATAGTTTTACCGCATTTAACATATGAAATGCTAAAGAGTGTTTGTAGAAATGAAAGAGGAACACATTGTGGTGTAGGAGCATAGATTCCGGGTTGAATCTCAGCTCCAGATCTGTGATCTCTGTGACTATTGCATGTACCTGTTCCCAGAATTGCTTGATTAATGGACAAGTACACCAGATATGCAGGAATGTGCCCACTTCGTTAGAGCATCTCCAGCACTCGTTACTAAGGCCCAGAAACATTTTGCTAAGAGCCACTGGGGTTCTATACCAACGTGAGAGCACTTTAAAATTATTTTCTTGGATCCATACATTAAGGGACCCTTTAGTGGTCCCACTCCTCCCTAGAAAAATGGGTGTTCAATTCAGCTTCCCAGTTCTCACGATGCGAGTGGGCGAGTGGGGAGATCTCAATTAGGTGATTGTACAGAATCGATATAGAATGTCTGATGGGTTGTTTAGTGTTCCAGAGTTTTTCGAAAAGGGTATTTTCTCTACATGTCAGAGCTCTGTGTTTGTGAGTATTAAGGTAATGCCTCGTCTGAAAATAGAGCCAATGGGGAATCGGTAGCCCATCTTCCATCAGTTGAGCTCTGTCTTTAAAAGAGTTACCCTGAAAAAAGTGTGCAGCTCTTATTTCTGGGTGCATTTCTGATATCTTCATGGAGAGGTAGTGTTCTCCCGGGGGGAAGTCCTTGTTAAAGGCCAAAGGCGTGTGTGGGAACGTCATCTTATCTCCACCCTGCTCTACCTCTCCAGTGATACTCTGTGGACTTCTGAGTAGTGTTGATCACAAATATTCTAATCACAATTTTTTATTGTGAATATCTCAAATACAGTGCTATATCTTTTACACTAGTACATAGCTACCGTGAATTGCATGTGCAATATGTGCATGTACAAGTACAGATTTACGCAATGAAGGTAATAATGACTAGAGATCATTTGCTGTTTATCACTACTGCTGGGTACAAGGGGACTTCAGAAGGTAGAAATCACAGGGATGTCTACCTTCCCAAGCCCACTTAAGCCTGGGGCCTGCCACCCTATGGACATCATTGAAGGGTAGAGTGTTGCCGTATATAGACCCTATTGAATATTCACTTTAGCTCTGCCTTATTTTTTACACTTCTGGCATGGATAATAGAAAGTGATAACAGGTCAATGCTATCTGCTGTAAGGTGAGCATTCTCCATGGCTATGCTACACACATACTATATATTATTAAGAGATACATATCCTGATTGTCATTCCAGTGTTTAAAATCTCTTGCCCTTTTTGCTAAATCAATTTTCCCCATCACTCCAGTGCAGTCCCTTAGTACATTAAAACATAAGCAAATGCATAAATATGCCTTAAAATGTCTGTTAACACGCAGTACTCTTTAATGCTAGGCATTGTTGGTGTTGATTGACCAGAAATATGAGTTGTATATGAAGAAAACTGGTTATCATGTATTTGCAGGCATAATTACCTACATATACAATGCTATTACACAGTGTCTGTTGTTTTCTCTTTGTTTGTTGTCCAGTGGCAGCTTGTTGTAGCTTAGAATGATCAACGACCTTGCAGGCTATAACCTCCTTGGTATGTTTAATTTGATAATAAAAAGTGCCTCCACCGACCTTCTTTTGTAACTCATGTATTTCACATCTGTTTCAGTATGCATTGGATGAATAGGCTTTTCCTGCCAAGGCATAGCCCTTTTCACTTACGCCAAATCTTTACAAAATGGTATCTTTAATAAGTAGGCTCCATTAAGTCAATGTTTTTGGCTCAACCTCAATTGTCCTAAGAACAATTTTGTAATATCCCTTTTTAGACAGCTCACTGGCAGATTCTTTTTCTAAGATGATGGTTATTACAATTTTCACTGCGATGCTGGGAACCATTCCAAACACAGACGGTTTACAGGATTTTCTGTTTACCACTGTGAAAAAACAAACATTCTATTGCTCATGAAAAAGATTAATGCCTGTCCAATTAGGAACAGTTCCCAGTAACAATAATTGATAATTTCCTATTAGATCTTAATAAATATGCAACACTTCAAACGTGTAGTGCATTTAATCTTATCTTTGGATACAGAAAAAATATTGTCTTTGTTGATCATAAAAGTACATACAATAATGATGCCAGTACTCTTTTACAAATGGTAAATATATTTTATTTTTGCATCATAAACTACTTTGCTCTACTGCCAATGACATTTACTTTTTTATATCCACTAACAGGTTAAGTAATCATCAGTAATAAACTCACATATAATGCTGTCAAGAAACTATTATGCTCAGTCAATGGAGAATTCTGCCTTGTATTCAGGGAGAGCGGAATCTCTTTAACTGCACTACGTTTTACCAAAACTGCACACTGCAAAAGTGTAGTGGTTCAGTGCTTGGGACACTCCCTATTTATTTTCAATGGGCACAGACCATCATTGTGCACAATCTTTGCACAATGCAGTCTGATGCATTCATGTCACGGGTATGTGCCCATTGAGAATAAATGGGGCGTGTACAAAACATGGGGCCACGTTTTGGCAAAAGGTATAGCAGTTTTGGCCTTACTGCTTTGTAGTGACCCGAGAAAGGACCACAAACGGTATATTTTGTGTTGTGTATATATGCCTATAAATGCTATATACTGCTGTATAATGCTCTGCTTCATGTCCCTTTAAGTGCTTATATTAATGCTGCTTGAGGTACATTCCAGGAAGGCAACCTGCTCTGCTCTAAAATTATACTTTGTATAGTTATAGTCACCTTGGTGATGAGTTCACTCCCTAAACCAACATTGTATATTGATCCCACATAGAATCTTCTGGGCTCTTCTGTTCTTCCATGGGCTGGTGTCAGGCTCTCCATGGCTGGAGTCCACGTTTCTGTTCTCTGGAGTTAAGCTCCAGGTTTCTGCAGCCATAGTGATGGGTCCCTGCATGTCCAATCCGGTAAGAGGAAGCCAACGCAAGGTGTATCATTCTTTTAGTACCACGGTTCGTACAGTTAACCCTGGCCCTGGATTATCCTACACTCTCTGGAGGTGGCCTCATTCTGCAAGGTACCCAGCACCAATAAGGGCACTGTTTGTAACTTAAGCTCCTCAAGTGTATTACTCCATCCCTGCCAAAGGGTTTGGTGAAAGACTGTACCTAATCCCTCTAGTAAAGCTGTACATATCTCCTATTTGCTGTCTTCTTTACCTTCCATTACTGAGTGTGAGCCATGTGTGAGCATTAATTCCTGGAAAGAATTCTATGATTAATCTATTATTAATTATTTCAGGGCTATAAGATTATGGTATTTAATACAAAGGAAGTGTTGGCGCATACAGTAATGTGATCAGAAACTAAACATTTATATGCACAAGATTTGCAGGTGAAAACACACGGGTGGTTTATTGTGCAAGTCCATATACAATATGTACATCAAGTAAGGCAGTAAAATCCAAAATAACAGTAGGCCACAGAAACAGAGGCTATGTAGCTCAACACAGCTACACAGGTACAAGCTTTGCCACACAGGTAACAGCTGCTCCCCAGTCACACACAGTACTGGTTCCAGGGTGGAGCCCCTGACTGAGCAGGTGAGGAGATTACATAGAGCTGAAATCAACTCTAATGAGCCTAACAGTACACAGCTGGTCTTACTCTGCACCAGGCCCAGCAATTCCAGCTCCCTCTGCTGGTCAGATAGAAAAGTACTCGGCATACTGCCGCTATCTGGGACACACATACCTCCCATACTGAATGCAACCAGAGGACTTACAAGCTTCCTGTCACAGTGGATTCACACACACATTTTTCTTTTAATGCTGGGAAAGCAATATAAAAATGATAAAATTATTGTGTTGGCATTTTTAAAAAGTTGTGGTTACTTGTTTATTGAATGGTGTTTGCAGGTCATTTCGCTTCTTAATTGTCTTCATGAGAATTTTTTTTAGCTGTAAAAATGGCCACTCCCTAAAAACCTTTCTACACATGCATTGTCATATAAACTGCTTACAAAAAGCCCAACAAACAAACAATATAAATGCCTAATAAAACCTGTATTACTGGTAGAGATGGTCGAATTCAACCAATTTGACAATTTCAAGTTAATTACAAAGCCCTTGAGCATGCTGTCATCATAAAACTTGGAGATGTAGAGAAGGGTTGGGGGTATACTACAAAAATGTATGACTCTAACACAAATAGTTAAGTTCAAAGCCAAGTAAAAATTTCAAAAGTCGAAATTTGGACTTTAACTTTAACTGGAGATGCCGAAGTTATGCTGGGAAAAGTCGACACCCCTCCACTGACATGGAAGTCTATGGCGCTGCCTACCCCCGCCCCATTCGTGTCACCGGTGACGCAATCAGGGGGAATCCGGCAGACAGGTGAGCTTTTCTATAGTTAACTCGGGCTGAGTTTCATCCATCATGAAACTCAGCCCGAGTTAACTATAGAAAAGCTCACCTCAGGCAAAACACCCAGAAGGAATGAGCGTGCCAATTAAGTCATGGTGACCAACCTGTCATGTCGCTTCTGTTTCCTATGGCTGATTTGCCATGCCCTTCCCTAAAGAACACAATCAGCACTGTAAGTACGGCATTTATTCTTTTTCTAGTATTCTAAGTACTCTCTGGAAAGATGATTTCCAGTTACAATAATAGGATGGCTGTATAAGACTATAGCAGACATAGGACTAGAGGACATTAGCTTTTACAGAGTTAACCATACATTACCGTACAAGCTTGCATGAATTTCTGACTTGTCACAATATATATAATATATAATATAGCAACAGTATATTTTTCCAAAAGTAGATGGGCTTATTTGTGCTAGGATTTGTAAACTAAAGCCGAGATCTGCAAGTGCTCTTGGATTTACATAAATGTGGACCCTAAGCATAAATTTTCCATGCAATAAATATATAATCCCCGGTACCCACTATGTAGCCCATAGTGTCCATGCCCCACTTTATTGCTTAGTGTTGCCTTTTGTGTTCCAGACCTCTAATCGGTTTGTTATTGACAGCCAGCTTTAAAAGCTGTAGCAATCTTTTGGGTTTCCGTTCCTTTTACAGTTTTGCTTAGGAGCACTCTGCAGTAAAACACTTAACACACAATGTGCAAAACACTGTATTTACAGAGGAATTTATGTGTAATATCTCAATAATTTCTGTCATTTCAGAAGCTGGAATGGATTGATAGGAAAAATAGGTCTGATTACATTCAACAATAGATCAATATAAGAAATTATATGTTGCTTTAGGTCTCGTTCACTCATGGTAAATACACATAGTTAATGTTCTACTGCCACCCTACAGTGTCTGGATGGGTTTATCATGCTTTTAAGGCCTGGCTTGGTTTTAAAGTGTTAAAAAGTAAACAGGTATCAAGTAGAATTTTATTAAATGACAGTGGAGGGGTACAGAAACACTCAGGTGGTGTTTTTTTGGACAAGGGCAAGGTAATATGTTTACACCCAGACCTTTAATGCTCAAATAACGCCTGAAAAATGCTCTGCTGATAAGTGTTTACAGAGCTTTTCCCCAAGCACCATGAGTCAAACATTTGAATATGGCATTACAATGCTCCTAAACCCCCTCATGCTAATTTCTATTCATACAAACCTGCCATGAACTTGTGGGAATGCTACATTAAAATGTTACAAAAACATAATTTTTACTGAAAGTATAATGATGTTTTATTAGAAGAACAAGAAATATTATTAAGTAAATTTTGGTGACCTATACTTCACGTCTCTTATATTAAAGTTATTTGCTACTATGTATGTCCACTTTTACATGTCCTGGTTACGATGGGCCCTTTGAACACTTTGGACTCTTTCACATCCGTGCTGTGCTTGCAGCTGCGGTTTTTGAAGATAAAAGACTGCAATAGCAACTACTAACCCCTTTCATTACCGGCAGTCACCCAAGTGTAAGGAAGGTGCTTGTGCTACAATGCACAAATGCAGGCTGGAACGTGTACCATTGACCATGCAGGCTGCCGTGTGTTTTCTGTATTTTGCGTGCCATTGAGCATTACCATAAACGCAAGCACAGGTTTAGTGTGAAAGGTACACAGGTTTCCTTGCTTGACCCTAGCTGCCCTGTGCTAGTGTGAATGGGCCCTTACAGAATTAAATGCCATGTTGAAACACATATTTTTCTGTCCTTGCCTGCTCAATTTTCTTTGTTTTAATTACTTTTTATAAATCCATATTCCTGTATTTTATAGCAAAAGCTTGAAACCTTTTGCAAGGAACTATATAACTGGAATCAAAAGACAAAGGCACTTACTAGGCATTTACACAGTATATAGATATAGATAATGGGATCAGTTTAGGGAGATGCCAAATTATATAGTAGAAGTATAAACCCCCATCCAAAACCACACAAACAATAACAACATACAAGCTTCATGCTCACACACTCCCCAAGTGGCATATAAGCAGATTATCTCAGTACTTCCAGACCTTATACACTATCCATATAAGCACCTTGGTGGAGTAGTAGCCACTAAGCATTTGAAATAATGGTTCTCAGTGGTATGTGTGTTTCTCATTAGGTGCCCCAAGCTTATGTTACAACCATGTCACTGAGCACAACCATTTCCTTATCATGAAGAACCAAAACTGCACACATTTTTAACGTCCACTTTGACTAACGGAAAGCTGAACCAGAATAAATTAAACATTGCTGAATAAGCTAAAGAGTGCTTTAAATGAATTTAAAGCCCATTATGTGTCAAGCTTTCCTTTCACATTTACATAATCACATTATGTTGTACTAATTAAATTTCCTTCTTGTCATTACAAAATATAAAGCTAATGTGTTATTATATTTATATAAACAATTCATAACAGCTTAGGATTTTAACTAATTGACTATTTTAAAGCAAATATTTGTTTCGCTTGTGGAAAACAAGTTATTTGCACAGGGTTACTCATTTAAGCGTATTTTCCCTTTTTGGAAGATAGTTAGTTTTTTATGATGATGTTTTATGCAAGGAAAAGATGAATGTGATTCAAGCTTTTAGCAATTCACTGGTCCATGGATTTACATATGATGATAAACTTTAGATGAAAATGTCATTATGTTAATATTCTACATGCAAACAAGTGTAATGAGACTTCATAATGCTGCCTTAGCCAAAGTGTTACCCAGTAGTAGTGTTTGGTAAAATACTAGTGACATAATTTTCTATTTCGACTTTTTTGTGTTACTATAATCTGCCAGAATTAGATGGTATAATTAGATGGTATGTGTGGAGCTGCTTCCTCCACAAGTATTCTAAGTTGTCTAATAGCAGTGTTTGGAACTAAAGCTCCCCATAGACGGGCCGATTCCCGGCCATAGTTGCAGGCGACCGGCCGATATTCGCACGGAATCGCGTGTGTTGGTGCAACACACAGGATTCCTGTCAGTTCTGAAGCCGACTCCTCACTGCGTGGTGACATCACCACCCTGTGAGGAGTCTGCTAAAAGCCGGCCATAGATCGAGACATCTATGGCCGGCTTAAATGGAATCCAATCTTTTCTATGTTACTTTCCTACCTCATCCATCTCAGTAAGTCTATTGACTATTATCTGTGACTTCTCTTTCTGTAAAACTTTGTTTATCCTTTACCCCTTTTTATGAACACATTTACTCTAGTTATGATCTGTTGCGATACGGTCTAAAAGTTGCACATTGTATCCAATGGGCTTTTTCATTTGAAAACACATGACAGTACATGCCAATACATGTAAAAAAGGACAGGATGGACGCAAGGGCTACATGACTATAGTAGGTATAGTCCCCTAAGAATTAAAAGGGGTTACAGAAATATGTGGGTTTAAATGAAATTCAGGAGACTGTCTGAACTGTAGTGAAAGTCTTGCTGGGCCCTTCTGGGAGTTCTTTTGAGAAGGTATGCGAAGAAGAAGATTGTCTCACCCACCTACCCTGTTTGTGTTTCATTTTCAAATTTAGTTTTTTCTCTTTTTTGCTGTTTGATTATTTTGTCATAGAAGCTGAGGAAGATAAAGGGGTTTGTATATATAGTGCTATATCTTTGTAATCTCAAAACATTTCTAAGAAAAATTGTATCTTTCCTTTAATCACTTTCTGCAAATGGTGAAAGATGTTTTGAGTACAAGAATTGATGACAGTTGACCATGGTGAAAATAAATGCTGGTTTTACCTTAACTAAGATGTTATTATTTTACCTTAACTGAGATACTATTACCTACCCCATGTTATTTATCAGGTGGTTTCTCATTTCATAGATGTGAACCTTACCTTTCAAAAAGCCAGTTAATTAGCTCCTCTTATTCATGCTAGACCAGCAGACCAATACTGGTCGGCTCACCTTGGAGTTTCCATCTATACAGTACTGTCTGGGAGTACACTATATATTTTTTACTAATGGTCCTTAAGAGCAAACACAGTGGCCAACAAAAAATACTGTATATGGATATTAAAGAAAAGAAGTTCACAAAGTTTGAGATTTCTTGAATATATAACATCATGAATTAGAACTGATGGTTAAGAAGTCACTTGTATTTTTATATCACACTGTGAACCTGGTATTCATAAACCTGAATGAAAAGTCAAGATGAAAATTGCCTTTTTAAACTGATTCCAGTACATAACATACTGCTTGTTCATACACTCCATCAGAGCACATATTTCTTTACATTTGCACATTATTGTGTTAGCAGCAGTAGGAAGACATGTGGAAGCACAGAGCAAAATCGTTTAAGGTTTTAGAACTACATTTGCTGCTGTACAAGTTTAGAACTTTTGTTAAAAACATTGAAGGTCAGTCTTGTTCAGGCATAACTGTTATTAAAATCCTAGAAACCGCCAGAATGTAAAAAAAAAATTAGAACTAACAAGACTTTAGGATTCAGACCAGATGAGATGTTTTTTTTTTATCACATGTGGCTATTAATCTGACCTGAACGATAGCCTATGAGGCCATTTTTCACAGATACTGGAAAGTATATTTGCCAAAAGTATATTGATTTTTCTTAACTTAATGTAGTTTATTCGAAAAAACTGGAGAATAAAAATGAGATCAAGAGTGGAGGTGTTACCCTTGTGATATTTAAACTTTTTATCTATGTAAAACATAAAAAAGGATGTGCAAATAATAGACAAAAAGCTTTACCTGTTTTTCTGCTATTTTTACATTTTTAAATAGCCACATTAAGCTAAAAGATCATTGATTATTTTGGAAAAACAAAGGCAGCCTTATACTGGGTTTAATATGAATGATATTCAAATTTTTACTGGTAATGTAAGAAAGCAATATAGGTAGAATACTGATAATATCTTTTTTCAAGAAGACACCTCAAATTGTGCTATAGTGTCTTTATCAATAGGTTTTGCAGCAAAAAAGCCTTATATTGATCAATTGCATTGTTGATCCACAAAACTAACTCTGACCCTAATGCCCATCTTTTTTTTTTTTTTTTTTTTATATATCTTTATTAGAAATTTTCCAGCAAACACAAAAGTACATTGTACAGAGAAAACGAG
>CM070036.1:71640917-71674441 GCA_036250615.1 Ptychadena robeensis | reverse complement strand
CCCCCCCCCCCCCCCCCCAAATGTTTTATTTAGTGTAGCATAAGTAGGTTAGAGAACCTTTTTTTTTTACTATTTCCTGATTTTGATCACTGAGGCTAAGGTTACGCTACAATTTTAGGCCCATGGCAAGGTGTCATGGACATGTAATGCCTACATGTCGCCCAGCTCTGACCATAGGCCATAGCTGTCATTATCGGCAGCCGGGAAACCGGGACGTGAAGCCACTTCCGGTTTTTGGTCAGAGTCTTCTGTGTTCCTGATACCGGAAGTATACGTCATTTCCAGTGTAGGGAGATTAAAAGTCCCCTCCCTCCTATTTAGTTCCTGGCTTACTTAGGAGGAAGAAGGCATTACTCTCCCTAGTAATGTCCCACCCCGAACATCATCTGCACAAGCGGGGTGGAGAGTAATGCCCCCTCCCTCCTACCTACATAAAAAATGTGACTTTTCAGGCCAAAACTGGAGGGTTGACATGTATGTCATAAGCACAACTTGGCCTTGTTTAGGGAACATGTGTGCCACATTTTTGTTTATGCCGCTATTACACTGGTCAAAGCGCACCCAAAAAGTATTGCATGCATGGCCGGTGTGATGCGTTCAAAATATTTTATGGGCATATTTTTCCCGGACATATTTCAGTGCCCACTATGCCAAGTGTCACAGCAATGACAACATGGATCATGTATACAGTATAGGCATGTCATAGCCCATAGCATTTGCTTTGGGGAACCCATTTGATGGATTTGTGTTAGTCTGGATTTTACTTAAGTTTAGTTAAATAGTTGCATTTTCAAGAAGATGTTTTTTCCTTTTTATATATAGACATTCAATACAATGCCTACCTGCATGTTTGCTGCCATGATGAATTAAACTGTAAGCTTAATGTATTTGGAGTATTCCTGCATGTCTTTGTTTGATGGATGTTTTATTGCTGTAATTTAGCATTTGCCTTCTTTCACTATACAATATATTAAACTTTTATTGCTTTTGATAACACTTTTTGGCCTTTTAGTGGTCTTTTCATGCAACAAACATTCTACTATCACCTACTATAAACGAAAAGACCCTAAAGAAATAAAAAGGTTTCAAACATGGTTGCTGTCCTCTGAATATGGCAGGAACCAATATATTTGGTGAGACCTTTTCATTTGCTCTGTCCATTTAGTCAAATGTTTTACAGGCATTATCATTTAAATAAAGAAAATGTAGATATCTTGATGTCAGTCTCTAAGCTTCCAATAAGGATGTGTTCACCAGACGGCTGTTTCTGCTTTTTCCTCTCTCCCATGTCATCCTATCCTTTCTGATTCCCATGGTCCTCCAGTCAAATGCTTTCTTGCCCTGTAGAGAAATCATGCCAGTAGCACTCCAGAAATAATTATTGGAAACTTTTTTAGAAACAAAGAGGTTTAGGGTTATGGAAGTTGCCTTTACCCAGATAGCATAATGCCAAGCTACTTTCAGTACAGTACGCGTGTATATTAACAGAACAACTAGAGTGCCTCACATAGGAATATGACATTCTTAGAGACCTAGGAGTAATTTTCCTTTTTTTTCTCATGAATATGCAAGTGCTGCATAGACGCTTGATAAAAGTGAATGGTGGAAGAAATATTAAAGATTTATCTACATATCTACTGCAGACTGTGATTATAAAAGTAAATGGTCCATAAAAACAAATAATACATTTTCCATTCAATTTTAACTTCAAAATACTCAATCCCCACACTTGCTTGAAAAAAAAAACCTATTTCAATAAGTACAGTCTGAAGCTGCTGCTACCTAGTGAACCTGTGTTTTAAATTAGAGCTGTAAGAAAAGGCCATGATTTATTTCTGTTTATTCAAACAGTCAGTTGAGTAAACCGCTCAGGGAATTATTAGACAGACAAATTAAAACAACAGATGGACATGCAGAAGCATGCTCAAGGACTCCTTTTCAGCCGTCCTCCTGACGATATCTGAAATTCACTGGTGTTCCATTTACAGTAGCAATTTTAAATGAAGAGCCTTTCTTTATTCTGCCTAGCTGTCAGTCTGGAAAAACCCAAAAGATAAGCTTTTGAAAGTGTGATTGCAGCTTCCTTCCATATAATTTGAAGTTTCAATAGCAATCAACCTGCAAAGTAGCTTTCACATTTTGTTAACAATGTACAACACAGGCAGCACCTTTATTTTTAATATTGCAGACATTATAAGAATATGTTATGTCACATTGAGCAATTTGCAGCAGTTCTGTTTTGCACAGAGATTGCATTTAAGGAAGATACACCTAATTTTCATTCATGCGCCTTGGTAGAAGAAGAAAAAACAGTGATTGTGTTTTGAAAATAAGAGGCACTTCCCTTGATCGAAGCCGTTTTAAATATTTGTCAGCTGCGACACATGTTACATTGGTTTAATTTGTAATCCTGCATGAAACGGCAATAGGCTGTATACCGGACTATTATGACACATCTAAATCCTAAGGATTATTTGTACAAACTAACATCTGCTCTAGAATTAACTAAAATCCATCATTAGGAGATGAAATGTAATCACAATATGCTGTGGTTTTCAGCAGGAGTAAATTAAAATTATAATAATTATAATACTGTATACAGTTGTGTGCAAAACTCTTTGCCCCCTTCCTGATTTCTTATTCTTTTGCATGTTTGTCACACAAAATGTTTCTGATCATCAAACACATTTACCGATTAGTCAAAGATAACACAAGTAAACACAAGATGCAGTTTTTAAATGATGGTTTTTATTATTTATGGAGAAAAAAAACTCCAAACCTGGCCCTGTGTGAAAAAGTAATTGCCCCCTGAACCTAATACCTGGTTGGGCCACCCTTAGCAGCAATAACTGCAATCAAGCGTTTGCGATAACTTGTAACGAGTCTTTTACAGCGCTCTGGAGGAATTTTGGCCTACTCATCTTTGCAGAATTGTTGTAATTCAGCTTTATTTGAGGGGTTTCTAGCATGAACCGCCTTTTTAAGGTCATGCCACAACATCTCAATAGGATTCAGGTCAGGACTTTGACTAGGCCACTCCAAAGTCTTTATTTTGTTTTTCTTCAGCCATTCAGAGGTGGATTTGCTGGTGTGTTTTTTGTCATTGTCCTGCTGCAGCACCCAAGATCGCTTCAGCTTGAGTTGACGAACAGATGGCCGGACATTCTCCTTCAGGATTTTTTGGTAGACAGTAGAATTCAGGGTTCCATCTATCACAGCAAGCCTTCCAGGTCCTGAAGCAGCGAAACAACCCCAGACCATCACACTACCACCACCACCACATTTTACTGTTGGTATGACGTTCTTTTGCTGAAATGCTGTGTTACTCTAACGCCAGATGTAACGGGACACGCACCTTCCAAAAAGTCTTGGCAATCATTGAGATGTTTTTTTTAGCAAATTGAGACAAACCTTAATGTTCTTTTTGCTTAACAGTGGTTTGCGCCTTGGATATCTGCCATGCAGGCCGTTTTTGCCCAGTCTCTTTCTTATGGTGGAGTTGTGAACACTGACCTTGATGGAGGCAATTTAGTTCTTTAGATGTTTTCCTGGGGTCTTTTGTGGCCTCTCGGATGAGTTGTCTCTGCGCTCTTGGGGTAATTTTGGTCGGCCGGCCACTCCTGGGAAGGTTCACCACTGTTCCATGTTTTTGCCATTTGTGGATAATGGCTCTCACTGTGGTTCGCTGGAGTCTTTAGAAATGGCTTTATAACCTTTACCAGACTGATAGATCTCAATTACTTTTGTTCTCATTTGTTCCTGAATTTCTTTGGATCTTGGCATGATGTCTAGCTTTTGAGGTGCTTTTGGTCTACTTCTCTGTGACAGGAAGCTCTTATTTAAGTGATTTCTTGATTGAAACAGGTGTGGCAGTAATCAGGCCTGGGGGTGATTTTTATTTTACAAGGGGGGCAATCACTTTTTCACATAGGGCCATGTAGATTTGGAGTTTTTTTCTCCCTTAATAATGTAAACCTTCATTTAAAACTTAAAACATTTAAAACTGCATTTTGTGTTCAATTATGTTATCTTTGACTAATAGTTAACGGTTTTTGATGAGCTAGGTGGCAGTGTGGAGTTTGTTGACATTGATCAGCTGTTAGTCGGCAATCACGGAGAGCTGAGCAAACATATGCAGTGAAGAGGGAAGCTGCCTGTCTGAAATTCAGCATGGTAATTCAGCTTAGGTGAGTGGACAGTCGGCTGACTCGAGTATAAGCAGAGGGGAGCATTTTCTGCCCATTTTTTAGGCTGAAAAACTCAGCTTATACACAAGTATATACGGTAATCTTAAAATTATAAAAATCATAATAAGTCATTACTATGTAACTATGTAAGTGATATCCATCATAAAATATAGTTTTTCTAGTCTTTTTAAGTCTTTTGATTTGTGACCACAATACCCAGACAGAACTTTACTAATGTTGTGAATACCCCTATTTGCTTATCTCTTGGCTAAGCAATGGTAAAATTATTAAATAAAAAAGACAAAAACATGTCTTTATCTTTATTTCTCTTTAACTTCCCTAGTGATATGCCCACACCAAGTTTTTTCAGCTTTGATTTTTTTTCTCCCTCCTTCCTCCCTCCTTCACATGTAATAAGAAAACCGATATCAAGTCACTCTTTTGTTACCTGGGTGGCGTGTTTGTGATAATTTTCACTCAAAAAACTCACAATACATGGCCCTATGCATTCTTTTCTTTACATGGATCAAAGTATTGAAATTAACTTTTCATATTGACCAAATACTTATTTTCCATCAAAATTTGCAAGTACATTTTTTAAAAAATCTGTGATTTCCTGGATTCATCCCCCCCCCAT
The DNA here is from genome assembly GCA_036250615.1 of Ptychadena robeensis. Taxonomy (NCBI): domain Eukaryota; kingdom Metazoa; phylum Chordata; class Amphibia; order Anura; family Ptychadenidae; genus Ptychadena; species Ptychadena robeensis. The sequence continues at coordinate 71,669,617 of CM070036.1, read as the reverse complement.
TCTGTCTCTCAAAACCTGTCTCTTAAAGTTAATTTATTTGTTACTAACCTTGATTCCTGATTTTGAGCATTGAGCGCCGCTTTCTTTGATTATCTACCTTTCTTTGGTTATTCTACATGATCATTACTTTATATTATCTTTTTAAAGCTATGACAAATAACTCTCACTGGGTGTGTTGGCTAAGTTTTGACAAGCAGATCCATTATCTGTGAGCTTCCATTTACTCTGCAAAAAAGAAAATCACACTTTATTTTAAATGGGCTTTGTTCCTATCTATCCAGAGATATTTGCTTTCTTTAATCAATAAGCCCAGGTCTAACTAAAATCAGAGCTTTGGGTTTGTTGTCTATGATTAATTATGTTTCACTCCTTCAGCAAAAACTTTTTATCAAATGTGTGTCAAAATATTGCACGTTGATGTTTTACAAAACAATTGCTTTTTCAGTTTTGATTTTGAGTGTGGCAATATCTTGTATGAGGTCTGTCATATGTTATAACTTTTATATGAAATATACAAATCACAGTAGCTATCAATAATTTTTTCTATTACTCCGGGCAAGGTTTCAAACAATGGACTGTTTAAAACGACTGGTTGGTCTATGGAACCCACAAAAGCAAAACAGTAAAAGAATATGAATTCCCCCAGACTATAATTTTCATTTAAACTTCCTTGGCATTACAGGAAAGTGTCATTTTACAAAGCGGAACATTGGAAATTTTTATTCAACGTCAATGGCTCCATGGAGCAGGGACTAGTGGTGAAAGGTGGAGATACTGGGGATAGAAAAAGGTAAAAAACTATTTGGTTTACTTTAAGGCTGACCCCAATTGTGGCTCAGGTTGACCCCTTTCAGCATCCTTTTTCAGCTCCAGCTAACTGTGCACGAGGTTGAGTGTATATGTACTATATATATGTGAATATATACAGTGCATCTGGAATGTAGTCACAGCGTATCACTTTTTTCACATGTTTGATATTTCACAGCTTTTTTCCATAATGCATTAAACATGAAAAAAAATTTTACTTAGAGTTTTGCCAAATGTATTAAAAATTACAAAACTGAGAAATCACATGTACATAAGTATGCATAGTACTTTGTCGATGCACCTTTGGCAGCAATAACAGACTCAAATCTCTTTGAATATGATGCTACAAGCTTGGCACACCTATCCATGGCCAGTTTGGCCCATTTCTCTTTGCAGTACCTCTCAAGCTCCATCAGGTTGAAAGGGAAGGGTTGGTGCACAGCCATTTTTAGATCTCTCCAGAGATGTTCAAACAGATTCAAGTCTGGGTTCTGGCTGAGCCACTCAAGAACATTCACAGAGTTGTCCTTAAGCCCCTCCTGACTAGTATCCCAGGTCCTGCTTCTAAAAAAAATCCCACCATGCTTCACTGTAGGGATGGTATTGACTTGGTTTCTTCCAAACATGACACCTGGCATTTACACCAAAGTGTTCAATGTTTGTCTCATCAGACCAGAGATTTTTATTTCTCATTCTTCAGGTGCCTTTTGGCAAACTCCAAGGTGGGCTTTACTAAGGAGTGGCTTCCATCTGGCCACTCTACCATACAAGCCTGATTGGTGGATTGTTGCAGAGATGGTTGTCCTTCTGGAAGGATCTCCTCTCTCCACAGAGGACCTCTGGAGTTCTGTCAGAGTGACCATCAGGTTCTTGGTCACCTTCCTGAGTAAGGTCCTTCTTCTCCGATGGCTCAGTTTAGATTGCTGGCCAGCTCTAGGAAGGGTCCTGGTGGTTTTAAAGTTCTTCCACTTACAGATGATAGAGACCGCTGTGCTCATTGGGACCTACAAAGCATCAGAACATTTTCTGGAGATCTGCAGATAATTCCTGACTTCATGCTTGGTTTGTGGTCTGACATGAACTGTCAACTGTGGGACTTTATACTGTATAGACAGGTGTGTGTCTTTCCAAATCATGTCCAATCAAATAAATCTGAATTTACCACGGGTGGGTGTAGTGTTGAGAGCTTTAAACCCTTGGGTTATTTGGGGTGTATGCACCCAAAGTGCAGAGAAATTTCCCTTTGATTGCCTTCCTTAGGATCCATCCAATAGAAAAAAAATTGGAATTCTAGTAGTAGACTAGTGAAACAGCTAGTGAAAATCTAAGTCTAAGATCTAAACATTAACAGTTAAAGTACCCCATATCACTCTTAAAAGTCACCTTTAAAACTAAACCTTATTGTGTTCACTCTCTTTACAATGACCCTAAACATTGCACCTAAACCTAAATATTCACTAATACTCACTCAACTTTCTAAAGTCAGTATATCCCCTAAGCACCATCAGCATTCACTGGAAAAAAAATTGAAAATGCATGATTGGGGTTTTTCAATAATTTAGTGGAAGAATAAATTGTAACTAACAAGTTACCAGAAATTGTCTTTTGAGTATGTAAAGATGGCAGTGATATTTCCTACCAGCTTTGGGCTGCATTTAAAAATGAATTGCACGAACTGAGCAGCAATATAACTGTTTTAAAATGTGTCATTATACATCTAGAAGGATCTAAAGGGAAGATTGAGTTAACAGTGACTGTAGATTAATATAGACTAAATTCTATCTCTGAGGAGATTGCTGCATTTATCTTGTGTAAATCACTTGAATTTTGGACAATTCCCAGTAACATTCTATAATCTTACATTTGGGAATGAGTTTGTGTTTTGCCATCTGCCTTTTGTTATATAAATATAAAAGAAAAAAATATATATACACCAATTAAAAGGTACTCCCTAGTCCATATTCTACCTTCCCTGCATGATTTACATCTATCTGTCTCAACTATTCAAGTTTGAAGTGTGGACATGAGGGGTGGGAGGGAAGGGGGGTTTGTGTAGGAGCCGTGATCCTATTATGAAGGTTCGTGTCATCCAGGTAGCCAGCCACTCAGGAAGGCTCTGGAATGGCGGGGGTTAAGGAGTTTCCTACCCGGCCGTCCCTGGGCATCTTTGAGGAAGGTGTGGCCTGCCCTAAGGGGGCCATGCTCCACGAAATGACAAGGCACGATGTTGCCGACATCATTTCCGGGAGGGGCGGAAGTGACATATACCGGCTAGGTTAGCATGGGTATGCCACTCCCTATCCCCTCAATGGGAGGAGACCGTTGGCGCTCTTAAGCAGAAGCTAATATGGTGTCCAACACATGAGGGAACGCCACACGCCCTAATAGGGAAAGCAGGAGCAAAGACGGATAGCCCCCCAGGAAAGGGTACCATCAAAAACTATAAGGTAACTAGCGGGGGCCGAGTATCCCCCTTCTTTAATATAATCTGACTTAAGATTTATTATTGCAGCACGCTTCAGACTGCAAACAAGCAATCCAGCCGCATTGGATAGCTGATGCCCCTCTCGGACAAACAGCTCTCCCACCTATTTTATGTCCAAATCGGACCACGTCTGACAGGAGACTGTTAAGCAGTAATGAGGTGGGTGCACATAAATATTTGTTCAATGTGAGTGGATATTACAGAAATCTAACCATACCTCAAACGGAACCACTTTAATTGAATATCTCACTCGCTGATATAGGAAAAAACTCATGGGAAAAAAACCCATGGGAATAGTGACTTAAGCAATCAAGTCAGTTTTTTAAACCAACTTTATTCATATAGATTGAGAATCACATCTCAGGATCCGGGCTCAGGTATATGGTCCCCCTCTGCTCCAGTCCCGCCGCCCTCCCTATCTAAACAACCGCGCAAGAATCCCAGAATACACACAAAGATTCCTATATAAGATCATTTTTAACTACGCTTTGTACAGGTTTTCGAGACATATATGACACAAGCAGCTAAAAGTGTGTGATACAATATGGCTGGTATGCATACCCTACTCGGGACACTGACATGCTTATTTAATTCTCTTTTTTTTGTTTCTACTTTTTCAAGCATAGGCATTCCCCTAATGCCTGAGGATGCCCCTTGTTGCGTTGGGGCGAAACACATCAGTATTGCCACCAGGGATAGCCATTGTGAACCTCTTTAGGATGTGTATAAATATAGTATTTTTTTATTTTTTGTCTAACTTATACATTGATAGACAACCACAATTATGTATTGTAACTACTGTATATATTTGAGTATAAGCCGACCTGAGTATAAGCCGAGGTACCTAATTTTATTTTATATTTTAATTATTATTATTACAGGATGGGTTGTGCAAGGCAATTCTTATTTTTTAGGCTATGGAGTGTTTTATCTGTACTAGTAACTGGCCACTGGGTGGCAGTTTGGAGTTTGTTATTGTCCATCAGCTCATTGTCGGGAAGCCGATGCTGACAGGAACTCAGAGAGATCACAGAAGATCTACCAAAGAGGAAAGCTGCCTGTCTGAAGCATTCAGCATTGAAATTCAGGTGAGGTGAGTGGACCCCCTCAGCTGACTCGAGTATATGCCGAGGGGAGCACTTTCTGCCCATTTTGGGCTGAAAAACTCAGCTTACACTCAATATACGGTATATATAATTAAAACGTTTTTTTTTTACAAAAGTACTAATCAATCGGTGCCACTGAAAGCCCCTTTTCTTGGACTACCTCTTTATTATGTGAGCGTTGCCCAAAAACCTAATGCTTCTCTGATATATATGTGAGGCTAAGCACAACAAATTTTGTCTATAGTAAACAGTTAATCATCAAAACTATGATCTTCCTTTTTATACTCAAGTTTCAAACAAGGACTTTTAATGAATAAATCATGTTTTTTTTATTATCTATTATATTCAGAATTAGGCTTGTTTTAGATACCAATATTTCTATCGCAAAGTAATACATTAGAAACTCTACATTTCATATCATTTTTAAAAATGGTGTCTTAGATGTGAGCCAAATTGAAGATAAAATTGAATAAAACTTTTCAAATATCCCGTATTTATATGGAGCTGACATATTACTTAGCACTTAACAAAGCATATATTGTCATATCACACTAACTGTCTCTAAGTAGAGCTCACAAGCTAATGTCCCTGCCATCGTTACAAATCATATGTCACAGTCTATGTCATATGTAACTAACATCTTTGGGGGTGGCAAATAGCGATGGCCGGCTGCGAACATAACAAGTTTGCTTTTCTTCCCCCGGCAAACAATACGGGTGTTCTACCCGCCCTGTTCACTGGCGGGAAGGAGGTTACTGTTCTTGTGCTGGCCGGATCAGAAGCAGAGTAATCTGGCCAGTGGAAGAATTCTTTCACCAGAGACCGGGTGGAGAACCCAGTCTACTAGTGAAAGAAAACCGGCGTAAACCAGAAGTGACGTCACTGATGTCATGTCCGGATAACGAAACCGGGAACTGTGCGTTCCAGGTACCGGAAGTGACATCAGTTCAAACTCCCCGCTAACAGGCAGGGAATTTGAATCTTCCTGTGAACAGGCAGACAACGGACTTTTTTAAAAAGTTCAGCCATCACAAGTGGCAAAATTACCTAGCTGCATGTCTTTGGAGTGTGGGAGGAAACTGGAGCACCTGGTAGATATCCATGCAGACACAGGGAGAAACTCCTTGCAGATAGTGCCCAGACCGAGATTCAAACCTAGGACACCAGCACTGCATGGCTAAACCCCTAAATCACTGTTCTGGACATTTAATCTGATTTTAAACCCAGTGACAGCATCAAAACTAGTATCATCATCACAAAACTACTTCTACTAAAAACATGTACATGCAATGCTGAAAAATAATTGTTTTAAAGAATGGAAATAATGAAATCCACCAAAAGAAATGGACTGGCCGGAGGGAAGGAGCCAAATATGGGGGGGGGGGGCTCTATCTGACGAATGCAGTGAAATCTGAGTGAGCCGACTTAGTATAATGGAAGTAGAGCCACCTCTACAACTGTGGATGACTGTGAATTTAAAGCAGACCTATACTCACCTATTGTTCTTCATGTCTCTTGCAGCCAAACCCCACATTATGGGGATGATCTGTGAAAAAACCTTACATGAGTAAATTACAAATGTTCCTTGTTGCTTCTGCTTATTGAAGACATTGCCCTGTGGCAGGTAAAAAATCCAATAGCTGGAAGACCAGTGACAGTCAGAAAAGAAGTATACAAAACTATGGAGATATGTTTCCCCATTGAAAACAATTATCTGCCATCCTCCAGTAAGGGCTTGTTTCCATTGATGCGATTCAGGACGTTTACAGCCGCCGCTGCCACCAACCGCATCCATTGGAAACTTCAATATAGTTTCCACTGGTGTGGTTGTGCGCGTTCGGGTGCGGATGCGGTTTAGGGCGCGTTTCTGAACGCTAGCTGCAGTGTTTACAACCGCATGGGAACGCTTCAATGGAAACAAAGCCTAACTTGAAACTGCAGTTAATTAAGCTTCTGAGAACTGGAATAAAAACATGAAATCTTTCATATGGTTCAATAGAAAAGCAGGCAAGTATATTGGTGTTATATGGAGGTGCGCTTCTCGATCATTGCAGCACAGAAGTATGTTTATGTTTAATTTTATATATATAAAACATTTTTTTTGTATACATCCTCTTTAAGTCTTACATCCAGCTTTAAGAAAGGGTTAATGCTTTTGTGATACTCTACATTTTGCATTTTACATAAAAGCCCAGATTTAAAATCAAGGCTTTACAGAAAGCACAAATTTAAAGCTACACTCTCAATTGGAGAAATCTTGAAAGAGAAAATGCCATTATGATATGCCATTGTCACTTCTGTGTCCACATTGAAACTTTAACTAGACTTTTAATGGAGCTAGGAGTATGATAAAGCTTTTGAATTAAACATTTCAAGTTTGGTCTTAAAAATTGGATGATGAATCATACTGGGCTGTGGTTGCAATAACACTTAATTTATATGCACTCTTAATCTAATGACTGAGAGCATTCACACTTTTTTACTTGTAGGTTTGTCGGGCTTTGGCTATAGTGAAGCTAATTGAGCTTATAGAACTAATGTACTGACCTATTCAGATACTTCTTATTTGAGATTTATAGCTGTCAGCATAAAACAAATTAGCTGATTTCTTCCAGGCTCAAGCAACTTAGTATGCACATTACATCTTAAATGTTCATGGAGTGTCCTATAGTACATAGAAACAGCCTTATAGAGGTTTACATTTATATATCCTATTAGACTGTAAGCCCAACCGGGCAGGGTCCTCTACTCCTCCTGTGTCATTACCTGTACCTGTGTGTTATATTGTGTTGTATCTCCACTCTAATGTATTGTAGAGCGCTGCGTAATATGTTGGCGCTATACAAATAAATGATAATAATAATATATCTGTTTACCTCAAGTTTCTTTTCAGATACATGAATGAAGCTTGACATAGTTGTTACACTGTGGCCTTGGTACATTTTGTACAGAACTACAGTACACAAAAGTATATTAGTATTTGTAGCTATTACATTATTGTCACGTTAATGGGCTTATTTTACTTGATCAGAGGATCTAAATAAAGGTTGCAAAGCAATAAAAATGGGTTCTTTAGGTTGGCATGCCCTACCATACAGTTTACTGTATATATTACTGTATATTTTGGACTATAAGACTCACCTGACCATAAGACACACCCAGGACAGGAAAGCGAGAAAATTTTTTTTTATAGAAGTTTTCACATCAATGGGTTAATGCAATGAATTTAATTAATGCAATATCAAATTCAACCAGTAGATGTCACTCTCAGCATATAATGTCATTCTCCACACTGATCAGGAGAAGGGGGCCGAGCTTCAGAGTCTTTTCTCCTCTCCTCTTCTCTCTGGCTGTGCCTGTGTCCGTGACTGCAGTGATTGCAGTTTCCACTGACATGGAGAGAAGGATAGATAGCGGTTCATCTATGTCTCTCTTTATTGCTTATACCAGCAGGACTCTGAGCTCTGCTGGCATAAGCAGCTATACAGTTCAGATGGGAGATCCAGACACCGGCCGGCATCTCGTATCTGACATCTCCCCGGCTAATCTCTTTGCCAGGAGAGCCGAGTGGCCGCGGGGTTGCGCATTTGGACCATAAGATGCACACCGACCCCCTCCGATTTTGGGGGTGAGAAAGTGCGTCTTGTAGTCTGAAAAATACGGTAGTTCAAAATAGCAAAAAAATATAAAATTTTTCAAAAATATTTACGATTTATGTTTTACTAGTTTAATTGCCAATTTGAATTACTAAGTATCAATAAACACCTATTATTATATAAAAATTTCTGGATTGATATTCAGCTGAGTGATTGATATGAGCTAAGTTGCTCTTTTCCTTTTAACATGTTTTCATCTTCTACCATGGTGTGCTGTTTAAATCCCTGACGCATGTTTAATCTCAGCTAGGGATTAAGCAGGGTACAAACGTGGAGATATGGGTCAAGTCGGTGGGCATTTCGAGCGCCGTGCACGCTCACGGCCATCTATCTGACCCATATAATAATCTGCCAGATCTGACAAATCAATCCCGCTCAAAAACAGCGATATCGGACATGACCGTAAATACTACCGATGTCCGATGCTTTGCCTGGAGACCGCTGGTCTTCAGGCAAAGCTTCAGCAGAGCCGGGGAGAGAGCAGAGCCGAATATCGAGCTGTCTGTACCCTGCTTTAGTTAAAAGAAAAGTGATTAGCTGGCTAGTGGTCTTAATGTAGAAGTGATAAAAGCAACCCAATCACAGTGTACACAAAACAATAAATAAATAAATTAAGGACTCCCAACCTCACATAAAACACATAAACATAAACTTTGTATGTGTGTAAATGGTGATCAGGTATACACAGGTATGCAATTGGTCAAATTTTGCCCAAATTCATTAGCAATACCAACTAAAGTTTTTTTATGCAATAACATTTTATTGAAAGCATCTCCCAAGGCTCAAATTAAACAGCAGGTAAGTATATTTTTTAGGCCCATGGATCCTTTCTCCACTATTGTGTAAGTTCAGAGGTAAGTATCAGTTTACTATTTAACTTTTTCAGTATACATAAATTTCAAATGGAAACAACAATACAAAAACAAGAGCAACAAGTGAGAAAACAATAAGGAAAAAATATAGCAGCAATATGTAGGCAGGTTGTAAGAGTGGAAGCACCCTACAGGTGTGGGGCAAAACCAAAAGGGGGAGTGTGGTGGAGAATGAGTTATGGAAGCAGGGGAAGCAAAGGGTGAGCAAGAGAAGGAACAATGGTAGCGACTGCTCATGGAGAGCTCAGACTGCCAGTATCAATCCAGATAAAGCAATATAAAGATTTTAAGTGTTGAATACAATGACATTACCTACCTTAATGTAAACAGACCGCAATTTTGTATTGTATTTTCCCTTTTTTTATTGCTAGTTAGAATGTACAAGTTAACCCTTTGCATTCATAAGTAAACAGGCCATTCCTCGAACCATCACTCTGACAGATAGATATTCCAGGCATATATTGGGTTCTTGTTATCAGGTTATGAAAAAGAACAGTAATATAAAGTATCGATAAAAAAAAACAAATGTAAAGATGAAACCTTCAAGCTTTCTATACTTACTCTTTTTCATCTTTGCAGCATTTCTTGATTTGGCCTCCTAATGTATTGATGAACTTTTGCAATAAAACCTCTATCATATCCTTATCACCATGTTCCCTAGGGAAGTCTGCACAGTGAAGATGGTAACTATTGAAATGAAGTAATGAATTATAGTACGTTTCATTTTCATACTACTTAGTAATTGACCCTTCATACTCATCCTAATTACACCTAATTAGAAATTCCACTTTAAACACCAAATTAGACTATGAACTGTGGTGTTGGAATTAATGTAATTTAGAAATTCATCTGAAGAGGATTGATATTTGTGCTCTGTAAGGCTGACTTGATTGAAGAAACTCCATTTAGCAAAAACATTGTGTTGAATATTTGAGGGAAAATTTAATTCCCATCTATGCTCTGGATGCTAGATGGTTGAATAAAGTTACGGAATAGACAAAACATTTTATAGTTATGATGATAGTAATATTAATAGTAATATATGTTCCTTTGATTAACTGTATTTAAAAATATATTAATTTACCATTTAAATTGATCAAGATGAATTAGTCAAAATGTTAAACTTTTAAACATAAATAATTTTTGCTCTTAGGGCTCCTGTGCGATACTCTAAGTAAGTAAGTGTGTGATACACAAAAATGTTTTATTTGTGGCCCACACAGGAGCATTTTAACAACATGTCCAATAAGTAGTGGGCAGTACTAGGTATTGCTAACCACTAAATGGCAGGCAAAAAGGTCTGTGATATATTCTGAGCCAAATATATATTGGATTTGTAGCTGTTGTAAAGTGATCAGAATTAACACAGGCAGGAGTGCTAATGATACATAAATTGCTGGATGTTTAAAGTGAATTGTCTGTAATTTTCTATAAAACGCACCATATAGGCTATGTGAAAGACCAGTTGTCTGTCAGAGTGTAAGTGAACCACATTTAGTGGGGAACCCATCAGGTGTGTCCTGACAGCATTAGAAAGCAACCATATGTTAGGTTTTTGGTTATAGAGACCTGGTTGCCTGTGACTAGTGGGAATCAGGTCAGATATTTCCTGAGGTAAAGAAACACTATTTGTGTTTGATGTCTGCAAGTAAGAAGGCTTTGCATTTTCCTGTCTGGACTGTTAATGCGGGGGTAATTTTTGGTTGAAAGATTTGTGTTGCCAAATAAATATGGGCAGAAACCCTAAAGAGATAACAATCATGTTGATTCAAATAATTGAGAGCACCCCCTTTGAGGCTGAACCCCAATAGCAGTCATGTTTTAAATTACAATTTCAAGTCAGTTGAAAAGCTTTATTGACTTAAACCTTTCTCCATTGGTTTCCTTCATTGCTATCTCACCCATCTTTATTTGGTGCTATACCATCTCAGATGTGACTGAACATGGGATCGATGCAAAGCACAAGCCAGTAAGAGAAGAAAGGGAAATGGAAAATTCATACCATACTTACTGTAATTTTCTTTTCATGAGGAGTAGAGATGGCCGAATTTTTCGACTAGCTGACTTTGTGGGTTGATTGCAAAGCCCCTGAACATATCATCACCAACATTGCTGGAGATGAGGAGAAGGGTTGTGGGAGCATTTGAAAAAAAAAAGTTTTGCTCTGGCATTAATTGAGTTCAAAGACAATGTCAACATTTTAACTTGGCTTTTAACCTAATTTATGCAAAACCCTTCTCTACATCTCCAGAAATGGTGATGATAGCATACTTGGGGCCATTGCAATCAACTCACAAAGTTGAATTGGTCAAATTTCGAAAAATAATTCAACCGTCTCTATTCCTAAGGCTGATGGTTGGCTTCATGTGTATGCTGACAAGAAAGTCAGCATACATAAAAAATTTACCGTCATTTTCCTTTACTGACACACTCCATGGTGGCATACACATTGCGGCAGAGCCAACCCAATGTGTGCGCTGACATGGAGCCTCCAGGAAAAAAAAGGATGGAGGAGACTGAGCCCGTATAACAATAATTATTTTTGCAGCCACACATTTACATACTCTAATATGAGATTCAGAGTAAACAAATTTTTCCAGATTCTGAATTGTGTAGATCTCTGATGGAATGAATTGCACATTTGTACAATTAGTATTAATCTATTGCGTTAACATCATGTAACAGTGAAATAATTCAGATGAACAGAATGCAATGTGTAGCTTGTGTGCTAATTGGGGATTTTCTGTGTCCCTGAGGAAGAAGTAATGTGCAGTAGTACAATATTTGCACACTACTTCTAGAAATGTCAGATTTAATGACATTGTCTCACCCAGTTCTGTCACTATACACTGTGTCAAAGCTTTATCCTTTCCATTTACTGTGACTTTTGCATGAATGCTTTAACACAATGTAAAGTTTTATAAAACAGATGATCATAAAACATATTTAAGATATTTCTATAATTTTTTTATTTGTTTAATGTATGTAAACTGAAAAAAACAAATATGTATTTATTATACTGCATATCTTGCCATACCAAAGAATTGCCAATGTATGGGAATGTAGGGTTTAAGAGGCTGGTGATATAACATCAAACTCTGTTTTACTGAAACTTACGATTTGAAGCAAAAGTTATCTAAGATCCTTATGAATTTAAATTAGATTTATCTATATATTTCTATCTTTTTGCGTAACAATTCTCTCTAAAGCCTAAAGGCCCCCATACATGTCTAGATTTTCTTTTTTGTTGCGTCAGGGAAACCAGTGAATGATTGTAATCTATGTCAACTGTAGTAACATATTTTTTATCAAATTTATTTGGATCGACTGAAAGCGGAATTGATTTAAGGTACAATTTCATTACAACTAATTACAATTTTTCAGCATGTCTGATCATCTTTCGATCGAAAATTTTCCCAATTTTAATTGTTTTAGGTTGATCTAATCATGTTGGCTGACATAGATTGATTGAGTTAAGTATATATATAATATATATTTTATTAGGACAATTTTCTTGAAATAATTTACAGAAAAAAGGAAAAAAACACCTTAAAAAAACCTGCAAAAGCACTATTCAAAAAATAAACACAGTATATTTGAGATGCTATAGGTTTTTACCTGGTCCAAATAATTAATCTAAATAGTATAATACAGCAATCATTTAAAGATACAATTGTGAAACATTGGTTATTATATAACATTTAGGTTAAAGTAATAGTGAGAAATGTCCCATGGAAGTTGATCATCTTGTGGCCCCAGTCTAAGATGCAGTGGACCATTAGATGCAGGAAAACCAGAAAAAAATATTTAATATATAAGTGTTCACATCAATTGGGTTAATGCAATTGATTAAATTAATGCAATATCAAATTCAGCCAGTAGATGTCACTAGCAGCAGTACTATCACAGCACATCACGTCATTCTCCACACTGATTGGGAGGAGGGGTTGGGGGGGGGCTGCAGAGTCTCTCCTTTCTGCCTGTGTCAATGGAAGCAGCAGAGTGACTGCAGTTTCCAAAGACACAGAGAGAGAGAGAGATAGGTGGCAGTTTATTTATCTCTCTCTCTTCATTGCTTATAGCAGCTCTGCAATTTTTCAGTTCAGATGGGAGATTCAGCCGTAAGTGGATAAGTGGATCTCTCATCTGACAGCTCCTCCAGCTCCCAGGCTGATCTCCTTGCCGGGAGAGCTGGTGGGGAGCCTAGGAGCAACCACCCGGGCTGAGTGGCCGTGGGGGTCTCACATTCGGACCATAAGATGTTTTTAGGGGGTGAAAAAGTGGTGAAGAATACGGTATGCATGAATATAACAGTTTAACATATATAGCAGTATTTTTGGTAAAGAGTATCACTTAAGAGCACTACCAGAGTTCCAATGTTTCGACTTTACCTGGAACTTAAAAAAAGTGATGTATGTTGTAGGTCTATTGCAATGTCATAGGTCTTTCCCAATCATATAATTTGGACTTGTGTATTATCACTAGATAAGTGGCATAAGCAATATTCAGATTCGTGATATTTCACAAATAGTTTTACTGATATTCATAAATAAGAAATCACCACATATGACCATGCATTGTGATAATAATAAGCACACTGTGATCTTCAAAATAAATGGCAATATTTATATAGCATTGTAGGAATTGTTTTTGCATTGATTGCACTGTGTGGTAGTATGATCGAACAAGCAAAAGTTGGTGGGTGTATGGCTAGCTTTAGTTTACAAATTAGGTTATGATAATGAATGTTACCTTCTAGGGAAAAGGGAAGATGACGGCTTTGTTGTTAAAGGAATTCTGATTATCCCTTTGGAAGAGCATGAATGAAAGCCTTATAACATGCATACACTTACCAAATATTTACCCAACAATACATAGACAGACAGACAGGTCTTCAAGAAAAGCACATTTATACAATATGTGACTAAACAGGCAATCAAAAGCATTTTCTCTGGTTTGACATCATTAAACTAAACACTAGTTTGTTGTACTTGTTTGGTTCTGCTTGGACAAATACCCCCCAAAAAAGCAAAAATTTGTGTTCCATGGTTTGGATGGAATACCTTTCAAGTCTGTATATGTGTATTCGTGTTTTGGTGTACTAAGGCAACTGTTTGTTTTTCTGTTCTTCTCCTTTTTGTTTTTTTTTTCCTTTTTTTTGAATACTACTGGGAGACAAGTTTAGCTGCCAGGCCTGAACGGCAGGGGTGGAATTGACAGTAGTAAAACCAAAAAGATTCAGCAAATAAAAGATAATATAGATTGTCTCCTGGTGTGCCTGTTTTCAAATTACAGTGTGTAAATGAACTTCTTTTTCTGCTGTCTTAAGTATTTCTTTTGTCAACCTACAGTGACCTCTATTCCTCTATTCTGTTTTTTTTTTCTTGTCTTCACTTTTTATTATTGTATATATTCCTTTGTATATGCTGTGGTTGGAAGAAACTGTGTTTTATTTATTCACATATTTATTAAAACAGCCGTTGCTGACTTTGTGATCCTTATCTAACATAATGATCTGTTTTGTAAAGTATGCTGCATGAGAATGTAATTAAATAGGCTTCTCAGAATGGCTCACAGCTTCTGCACTGATGCTTGTTTTACCCTTTAATATAAATAGGACCTCAGCGTATCAAACTGTGCATTGGTATAAAACAGCAGTGCCATCAAACTGGGCTGAGGAAAGTCTCTATGCAGTATAGCATAATGTAATTACATTTCAAAAATGTTCCCTAAAGTTAAATATTTTCATGTACAAAAAGAAAAAGAATTAAGATTTATATTGTATTGATTGTCATATTATCAGTTAAAAAGGTAAAATTTTTTAGTATTAATTGTATAATTAAAATCATACCTTGTAAATACCATATTCGTAACACATGTACTAGATGATAGTAAAGCTAATTGCAATACCATGGTATTCACAATAAATGTTTACCCTTACTTCAGCAAGGAATTTTGAAAACAAAACCAATTATTAGTGTTAAATGTCCTGCCAAAATTTCTTTAAAACTAAATTACATTTTTAAGTGGTTTAGTATAAACCAGTACAGGAAAAATACATTATAGTAATGTCAGAGTGTGATATCAAAAGTCCATTTGTCTTTTAAATCTAAACCCCAACACTATCTGCACTACAGAAGGCTATATTTAAACAGAAGGTATTCAAATGACCAATTCCATAAAAAAATCTACTCTTAATGATTGGTGGTACCATGCAAATTTTTGCTTTATGCCCCATCAGCCAAGTTCACTTCCTGAATCGCTTGATTACATTGTAATTTATTCCAAACTGCATGCAGCTTTTTTCAGGCTTGTTGCCCATCTTCACTTCCATGCATGAACCCATGGCTTTATGGAGTAGGGCTGGGGGAAAGGAATTGAAAAAGCACACAAACAAGGTTGTTTTTTTGTGCTACTCTAAATGATACCCATGTAATATTTAGGGAATAGCTAATCTGACAAGGGCTGCATTATGACACAAATCCTAAGCACAAACTCCTGGAGCACAAAGTCAACTGTTGCAATTGAGAAATAAACCTCTGGATCCAAAACAGGACTTTAAGATCCAGACAACTTAAAAAAGTAAAATTGCAACAGGCATATTCTTTTGGTGTATATATGGCTGACCCGCCATAGTGGTGGCAATTTCATGCTTCGCCAGCATCACTCATGATAGAGGTGATGTGTAACAGGGACATTGGTATCTTTTCAAATTTCCTGCACTTAAAAAAAATTTATTTGACTGTTGACGCCATGATCATGATCACAACACTGCATCATTCCCAAAGCAACGTTTGGACACCTCTAGGCATTATGTGCGCTCAATGCAGAGAACAAGCAGAGGGAAGCATCTTTTCAACAAGGTAACAAAGGGCTGGAAAAGAAAGCTAAACGGGCCAGATACGGCCCTTGGGCCTTAGTTTGCCCACCCACCAAGTGTTTGGTTGTCCAATTGCTTAAGATCAGAATTAAGATAGTCATATGTTCCTCCTGAAAATACATAAAACACATAGATAAAACTTAGGTGTGTATATTTAAAAAAAAAGTTTGTTACCTTCGAAAAATACTTTTTTTTTATCTTGCATATGTTTTAATTGAGAGTGAAAAGGGGGTCAATACCTTTTAACATAAAATCTGATTTTATATTGCACATTCTGTTTGAAAACTTAAATTAACAAATGTTGTAAAGGCTTCTCATCAAATTATTTTTTTTATAACTTGCATTTAAAAAGTCAATAAACACTTTCTGTGCAGGACTTAACAAAGAATTTTAACACATACATACCTATTGCATAATACATATTAGCAGAGATAGGTATTTACTCAGATATTTGTCTATGAGCTGTCCTCTTTGTTTCAGCAAAAAGATAATTTGTGCAATGAAATATTTTTACATTCAGTGTTTGCCACTAATGGCCAGCCAGCTAACAGGATACTGTATAACAATTTCATAGTGTGTTTATTCAAGTCTAAAGGCAATAATAATAAAAGTGTAATCTTTAGGTACCATGGAAGACTACACTTTAAACGTTGATTGGAAAAATGTAAAACTGTATGAAAAATGTCTTTACTACTGGACTACCCACATAATGTATCATCTTTTACAACCACTGAAATTGTCTTTTGTTATGATGACTTCATAACTTCACAAATGTTAATTACTATCTTATATCAACTTTATGGTTGTTTTTGCAAAATATAACATGCTCTGATATAAAGTCTGTAATCATAAAAAATATGTACCCACCCTTTTCTAAAGGGTCCTATGGACCAGTGGGTGCATTTTTATTTTGAAAACTGACAATTTGGGGCTGCACATACTGCTTTAAGGAATTATGCATGGTCATGGTCAAATTATTTAACCCCCACTGAATTGAGTGTTTTGGTCATTTTGACATTGCCATTTGTCATTGATTTTGATAATTTCAGTCATCTTGTTTACAATGAAATCAGCGAGGCACTTGTAAGTCAGACAAATATAACATTAAACATTAAAAAAATTAGTATTGCTAGAACACATGAAGTGTTTGAAAAAATAAATTTTAAAGACAAGTCGAAACATTTCAACATTAGCTATTTCCACTTTATTTTAAGTGCAATGTATTCAAAAACTGCAAATGTTAGAGAAATACTCTTTTCCTTGTAATTTGTCCATAAATCTTCTTCAGTAATGATACTACTATGTTCAGGGGCGTCGAAAGTTTATTAAAACTGACAGAAAATCTAAATTTCGACGTACTGGCCATAGACATGAATTACGGGAATATGCAACAATATGCAAGTTGCCATGACAAAGGGCAATTTCAACTTAATTTATTGAAAACATAATAATAATGATAATAATGACAAGGCCATAAATGTGAATGGGGAAAATGGTTTTCTGTACTATACTTGTATCCTTGTGATCATTTTTAGAAAAAACATTTGAAAAATTGGGTTTTCCGATAGCTTGGGTAATGCACAAAACTCTCCATGCATATGTAAAGTTGTATATATTCAGGGGTGCACATAAGTGGTACTCTGGTACTCAAAAGGGGCCAAAAACTAGCTATGCGTACATGCATTATTGTTACACAGCTCATATTCAGATAGTTGTTTGTATGCATTTGAGCTTTCTTACTATAATGCAGGTACGCATAGCTAGTTTTTGGCCCCTTTTGAGTACCCGAGTACCACTTATGTGCATCCCTGTAAATATTTATATTGTATACATATAGGGGAGTCTGATATATTACATTTTAGTGTATTTTGAAAAACATTAAGAATTTTACCCTTCCACAATTGTAACAATGTAATGCATTTTAGGGTTAATGTCACTTGAAGTCTCTGGCGCTGAAGTACTAAGGTCCTAGCCAGGGCTGAACAGAGGCTCTTGCTCAGCTCTGGCCAGGTTCTCCTATGTAAGCATAAACATGCCCTGGTTTAACCTATTGGGCTGTAAGCTTTGGTTTAATTAGTATAGCAAGGAACAGTGTTTGTTTTGTATATTATTCATTTGATTGAATTCATGTATTTGTTGTTTAATTTTAATAGTGGTTGGCTTTTTTAACCCTTTAGGAATGTGTAAGAGATCCAGCAGACCACTATACTCATTCAATGGGTTATGGATTAAATATCCCAATGATATTCGACTTGTTGAATTAGTTGAATTTTCATGAGAAAATTGTGACTTTCCAGGAAACATTTGAAATTTCTGAAAAGTTTAAATCCCAACTTTAATATTCAAGTGCGATATTTTTTGACCATGTCTATTAAGAAATTATATGTCTTTAATTTGCTATATTGTCTCTATAAATATTGTGCTTGTGATTTTTTGTATAAATTCCCAAGTGGGGATAAAAGTGAAAAAAAATTAAATATTACCTTTTTATATGTAGCGACATATTGATAAAATAAAATGTATTAAATAATTCTGTCTGGGCGAACAATGCCAGTTCAGTCATCCAGTACCAGCTCTTTGAAAACAGTGTCAATTGATAAATATGCTATCACAGTGATCACATGATGTCATAGGTTCCAAAATTATATATCAGCCAACAAAATTCTTTACATCTGTAGATGTTAAGAATAAATAAACAGCATGCATTGCTGTGATTATGAGCCTAAGAAGTAAAGAAAGGCATTACACATACTAAGTCTGATATATTGTAAGGCCTGCATATTGTTTCAATAAACAGTCCATGTGCAATGCACAAAGAATACTATCTAAAAAAAGACCACTTTTCATTTTTGATGAACGGAATCCCACATTCAAGGTACAATAGCTGAAACTGGCTACATAAAGTAAAATGAAGACTTATGATTTATTGAAATGAAGGTCCTGTTCACACCTATACATTTTACATGCACTGACATAACATACTTGTGAAATATTCCACTGGTTGGACAGGGCTTAACTAAGTGTGAGTACAATTGGAAAAATGAACCCCCCCCCATAATGAGGCCCTCCAATTCTTAATATGTTGGGGCTTTGTATTGTATCAAAAGATGGTGTAAGACAAGAAATATGAGTTGTATATTTCCAACTGCTTTCTAATCCATACAATTATTTCCCAAATATATTTTGTTACATTCCTATTACATAGCCAAATTGCCTAGTATAGTCTAGACACATTTCACGTGTTACACGTTTACCTAGTATAGTAAGACTAGTCTCTCTGCTTCATGAAAGGGGTTAACTTGGGAACTACAATAAAAAAAAATTTGTATGTGTACAGTAATTTTTCTTTATTACACACTTAAATGATTTTACATTTTATTTGCATTTTCAAGTCTGGAAAATGTATACAAGTCAATACGAATCACAACCCTCTCCTTGATGTGGAACTACATGTGAGACCCATCTACCTGAGGCGACTCAGTAGCTCCTGAGAGAAGTTGATAAGTCATGTGTTTTTTTTCTTCTCTTTGTATGCACACTTGTATACCTTGACTTAATTAACTTATTAAAAATGGGCATACTGACATGTCACGTATATGAAGGGGGGAGGAAGATCGAGGGAGGAGAATTGGGGCAGATGAGATTGTAATCCACCACGCTTGCCTGTGGCACATCATGGGCAGAATACCCAGTGGGTTAATTACATGTTCCACATGACATATATCAACATGTATTATATCAGTCATCTACCTGTTCAATAATCTGTTTATACAAAAATGCAGCACTCCACATAGGTCGTACAAGGTAGGCAGCAGGATTTATTACTTTTTCATATTACTGATTTTGCCCTGTCTCCACACCAACACTTGAAAAACAACAGGGAGATTTTTATGGGAGAATCCCCTTATGGATTTGAGATCTATGTTACCATAGTTAGTGGTTTTACTATAACTAGATCTTCCTCTTCATACATTTAACTAGTTAAAATTTATTGTATAGTCTTTGTATGGTCTTTATTGTAAATATTTTGGACCTAGATCTCCCTCCTATTAAAAAATGACTTGCCTAATTAAGTGTGGACTGGGCTGAAAGAGTCATAAAACCTACTTGTAAAATATAACTATTCTAACCTACAATAAATATTTAATAGAAAAAGGGCATTTACAAGAATAGCTTTTCACTCCTTTACTACATATTGTCCATGTTCCCTCCTCTGTATTTGTGTTCCAATACTGCCCCAAACTTGTTAAGAGTGTGTGCACATCTGTCCATAGCAAGGTCTCCTTCCACGATACTACATGTTCCAACCGTACTTGTGGGAGTTATTTGCTTTTAATGCACAGAACTGTGATTTGGTGATTTAGCAGTTAATGCAAAAGTATGTTTGTAACATTTTCACATGTGTAGTTAATAACCATTTTACATAGCACTGTTTACATTGCTGAATTCTGATTATAACAGAAACATAAAAATATGTCTATTTAGAAAACAAGTTTAAAGCTGAGGCTTTGTTCCTTTGTAACCCGCTCTGTCTCTGGACACTGCTTTAAACATATAAAATAACCATAATAACTTTTATAACTTAAAATATATTTCATTATTTTTCACATCCTTTAAGATTTTACACCCTGGCAATTGAAAGGACCACTTAACCTCATTCGACCTACAATTTTTTATTTTTGCTATATTAAAGAACCTATTAAATGAATACACTTTTACGGACTTGGTAAAGTGGAAAGGCTAACTACCCACACATTCATTTCCATTTTCCTTGGTGGTTTTACTGCTTTTTGGCTTTAAACCATTAGATTCTTTGCTATGAAGGTACTCCACATTTTCAAAAGCTAGATAATATTCCTTTTATATCTCCTAGACTGTCTAGTGAAATATTTCACCGCAAACCCCAGTTTTGCCCTCAAAGACCTAGATGTTAGAATGTAAAGTGTAATTGCCAACAGTTTCTCAGTGATATAGAACAAAAAAAGTTGTTTTATAAGGAAGGACATAATGTGTTGTGATTTTAGAGATATAAAGCAATGATTGATTTTCCAAGCATATTGTCCTAATTAAATTAGTATGAATGTCAAATTCAGGGTGCAGCAAAATAATGAGCGTAAAGTAAAAGTACACAGATACTTTTATTCGAACCTTAGTATCCCCCATAATAGTCTAAGTGCCCTCACCCAATAACCTTATTGCCCCTTTTATAATTCCCTCAGTGCTTCAGAATCTAAAGTTTACCACAACCAGTTTTGGGAAACTGGTAACCCCAAAAAATAAATAAAGAGATTTGGCTTTAATGCTGGAGGTACTTGTGCCTCAAGAAGACAATATTCTTGCGTGGCACAGGTATGGTTCAAAAACATACACAGAAGGTGGAGAAAGAACAGTGGGTTTAACGGGGACAGCATTGTGGGTAAAGTGAGACTTGCAGTTTAAGCTACTTTTTTAATTAACTTGTACATGGAAATAAAAAAAAATTGCAAATCTAATGTCGAAACCTTGTTTACACAATACATTCAGAATGTTTGATCTTATTAAACCCTCAGCAAAATAACCATAACCTGCAGACAAGAACAAATACAATAAAGCTAGGCACACATAGGTAGATCTGTAAAAAGATTAGAGTACAATCAATCAACGTGCGCGCTCATTGATTTCCATTCAATTGATCCCCGATCAATCATAGCGTGGTGACGTCACCACGTTGTGATTGATCGGGGGTTGATTGCACGGGATTCTACCTGTGTGTGCCTAGCTTCAAACGGCAATTCCAATTTGGTGATTCCTAGATTGACACCAGACACCAGATCTCTCTTATTAGATCAGGGGTCCTCAAACTTTTTAAATTTCTTTAGGATGCCATGGTTCTTTAGGATGCCTGGAAGCCTGATGTATAAGTTGGAAAAAAAAACATTAACAAATTCACATGTGCACTACACATATCTTATTTGCAATGCCCAAAAAAATAACAGAATGATGGGAAGTTCCATTTTGGTTTCCTTGCATATATATGTCCTCTCTGGCTTTGGACTCTCAGATCTCCATACCATCATTGTATATCACAGCTCTAGCTTTTTCCATGAGCTCCAGATTTGTGACAGCTCAAAAACCATTCAGAACTATGCGCGCAGAGAGTGAGGAGATGCTACCATTTAGTTCTGGAGAGGGAGCAGGTTCTGGTGTCAACCTGGGAATCCCCATATAGGAAATACTCCGCAAAAGCCTGAAATGAAAAAACAGGATCCTTGAAGATTTTCACATAGTTCAGGCCATTCTAATCACTGTATTGTGTATTTTTATCATTATTGTCTGCAAGATTTTGTTTAATCTATGTTTTGCTATGGGTTTATTACCCCTTTAATGTAGTCTGTCCCTCTGCCCTTTCTTGTTGCTTTGGGAACCCCAGAAATGTTATGGTTACAGTGGGAATACTTGTTGAGATAACAGGAAGAATTTTGATTGTAAAGTTTTTATTTTATTTTCATTATTTAAGGAAATGATTATATTTATCATTAATCATGCGACTTTACTATAAAGCTTAAGAAATACAATGTTTATTGTGCTCTCCTAAAAAAACATCCAGAAGTATATAAATGTAATAACTGATAATAAAAAATATTTCAGGATATCATAAAATGTAAAGCTTTTATTTGAAAGGATTCAGTCCCTCTGCACTCATTAGGATGAAATAATGTTGAAAACCTTTAACAATCTCATTTAAATCAAACTGAGTATTGGGAGTAATAAATCTCACAAAACAAAAAATCACGCTGTGCCAGTGAAGGAGTACTGGTATACATCGACAGAAGAGTAATTCAATTTTGTCAAAGCCTGTACAGGTAAATTCTCATACATATGAATTAATAAAATATGTTTACACAAGTATTGCCAACTGTAGACAGGCCTTGAATCAAGTTTAGTAGTTGGCAGGCTCTTACACTCTTTATTGTGAAAAGATCACTGCAATAAGGGAAGTTGCATTTATTGCAACCACAAAGAGTATTGAATAATAACAAATAAATATTAATTCATTTATTAAGCCCCCTTTTTAGCTAAATTTATTTGGAAGAAGGAGATGAGAACCTTATCAAATCTTTTCTACCACCCCCTTGGGTAGAGACAGTCTTGAATTTTTGTTAAGTTAAATTTGTAAGGCCCTGAACATGGTGTAAAAAAGGGGTTGCTCTAGCTCAGTGGTTCCAAATCTTTATTTCTTAAGGCCCCTCTTGCCTGTTTCCAAGGCTCCCCAACCCCAACTGCATTAAAAGAGTTTTGAAGTCAAATCACAATGCTCTTGCACTGGGCTAACGTCCCCTTCCTCCATACTTGCATGCACAGAACCCTTCTCTATATATCTAGCATTTGTTGGGATAATGCCATATTCAGGGGGTTTGCATTTAACTCATAAAGTCAGATAATGACATTTTCAAAAAGAAATTCCACCATCTCTGGTAAAAATTAGTGGCACCACTAATTTACATTTCAACAACAGCAAGATTTTACAGTTTACAGAAAGAAAAGGAGGGATGGAGCACAGAGGGAAACTTCTGTTCTAGGGCATGTCGTTTTGACATAAATGTAAGTTAAGTTTAAGCTTCTCGGGTGAAAATTATGCAAAAACTACATGTGCTAGGGCAATGCTTTCCTACATCTGCTTTCCTACATTTACAACAATTTTGGTAATGATACAAAACAATATTCAGAGGCTTTGCAATTAGCTAGGCTATATTTCAAAACATTTGGAGACAATATCTGCCTATGACTTACGCTGGCCATACACCTTTAGATCTCTCTATCAGATATCCTTTAGATCTACCAACAACTATGTAGTAAAGTGTCTATCTAGTATAGGTGCCTATACACGCATAGATATGAGCTAGATTGATAGCCGCTTTGAGCACTGTGTGTGCTCATGACCATCTATCTGGCGCATATCATATGCGGCCATCGCATTTGCGGTCATGTCGGATATCTCTATTTTCAAGCTGGATCAATCAATCCCGCTTGAAAATAGGGATATCAAACATGACTGTAAATCACGGTTGATGTCCATTGCTTTGCTATCCTTAGATATCTAGAAAGCTCCGGACTAGTAGACATCATCCCCCTGGGCTGGAGCTTCCTTGAACGGCTTGAATAACGAGCCGTGTATGCCCAGCTTTACATTTAAGCAATTACTTTTCTTTGTTAATATTCCAAAACCTGAACAATCTGTAATTGAAGGGGGGGGGGGCTTTGGTTTTTGTACATTTTTGTAATGAAGGATGTACATTTTTAAACTACACATTTTTATTGTAATGTTTCTTTAAACAAACAAGAAAACTATTTGAAAAATAAGAAAACCACAACAAGAGTGGCAAGTCAAAATACAGTTGTGGTGAATGCAAGGAAACATAGAGCCCTTGGTCAGATATTCATGAGATGAAATACTTGGCATTTAATCAAGTTACTTTAAAATGGTACAATACAAACATATCACAAAAAAATTGTTGTGCCAAAATTAAGTTAATGCACGTGCTGGGCAAGCATAGCATCAGTTCTGTCTGGTTAGTGGGGCATAGTAATATGGTTATGGTAAAAAAAGAAGTAAAGAAGGAAAGTTGGAAAGAAGAGGAAGTGGGGAAGAGTAGGGGAAAGGGAAAGGACCAGGTTACCATGCTCAACATTCCAGGTATGTTAAAATTGTGTGTTGGTAATTCCAGCTGTTAGATGTCCCATGAGTTGAAAGAATGTAAATCCTAATGAGAAAATTAACTCATCAGTATCTATAACCCCCCCCCTCCAACAAATGCTTTTTATTCTTGTAGATGCCTTAAAGCTGTAAGTAGCACACTTCCAATGGAGCTGCTGGAAATGTGATGCTGAACCCTAGTTTACAACAAAGAGACGAAAACCAAGTCACAGAATCCACAAGTTCAAGTATTGAAGTCATTCAAGCAATTAGCAATGGAAAATGACAATGACATCACTGGATGTTCAGAGTTCAGGTTCTCTGACAATTTTCTGTTCCTTGTTCCTAAATCACAGGTTCTCAAGGTGATGGTGTATTGGATAGGGGATAACAAAAGAGAAGGAGGGGGGTTATATCCCTTGTAACGGCGGCTGCCGTACGCTGCCGCCGCCTCCCTGCTTACCGCAAATCTGGCCGCCCTGTTCAGTGGTGATTCTGTTATTTCTACACACTTCGTTAAACACCAGCGTGTGTCATTTCCTAGGATTTAAGGTATTCGTCATGTGACCTGGCTAACCAATAGTGGACCTCCTGCAGCTATATAAGGAACCCTGCCCTTTAGCCTTGCCTCAGTATTAAGGTCTTTGTGTTATGCTAAGCCCTGGCTGCATTTGCTGTTCCTGTGAGATGTGAGACTCCTGCCTGTGTTCTAAGACTGATTCTGTTAACCCTTACTGATTCCTGTTAACCCTTACCTGCCTGCTGCACTCTCCTGCTACATGATCTTTACCTGCGCTGCCCGCCCTGTTACACTGTCTGGCTGATGACACCTGTGTAACTGGAGCCTTCCCTGCTGTCCCCTGAACCAGCTGCCTTGTGTTCCCCTCAGAAAAGTCTATCCCCACCATCAGGGGTATTGTGAAGAAAGAGTGGGTTCACTTAGACAACCCCCCTAAAAGAGGTAGGACACGTGGCACAGTGGGTCCACACCTGCTGCTCTGTGACATCCCCAAAGCTCAAGCTAGTGAGAGCCAACAGCTATTTTGGTTCCCAGTTAAGGGTATGGATATATTGGACAAAATTTGGTACTTACTATTTCGGCTGTTGAGGCATGGGCAATAGGCTCATGAGCCAACAACCGTGGAGAATATTAATAGGTTCCTTTCACTAGTGGTCGCACTCTGTAGTCTCTGTGTAACCTCGGTGTAGGTAGTCATATAAAGAAGCTTCTCTCTCACTGCCGGAAGAGTCTGGAGACTGCATATCAACATTGTTACCCTGATGAAGTGGTGTTGAGAGCCAGGAAACACGTTGGTTTTAAACTGGATTTTACACTTTAACAATAAAGTTCGGAAAAACAAAAAACTACGGGCACCTCTCCTATGCCTTATTTTCTACTGGGAGACTTTTTCTTCTATATTACATCACTGGATGTTGGGCTTGATGCTAAACTTTATTGAGAACCCTAACAAAAAATATTTTTTATGTTACAGGAGAAACAATACATAGGATAGGACAATCTTTGTGCTGCTTATCTAATTCAATTTCCCTACAAAATTAAACTAATTATTAGTAATATATTTCTGTGCTACAAGAAGTGTATTGAGCCAGTATTTATTCATATTGTATTTTAGAAGCAAGAAAAACATATTGTGTGGTTTTGCCTCTAATATTTTATCCAGTCCTGTACGTAGACATACAAGTGCAATAGTAGGCATATAAACTCCCTTTATTGTATTACCCCATACAATTACTTTTAATGTCACAGTAAACAAAGAGTATTTATTGAAATCTTTAGAAAAAAAGCCAATTAAACCTATGTGATTGCCATAAAATAAAGGAATATATGTTTCTGAATAAGAAAATACAAATGGAAAATGATACATACTGTGAAACCTGTAATCTTTATCGAGACTTATTTAGATATAAATATCCTGCTTGCAAATATATGTACTGTATTTTTCGGACCATAAGACAAACTTTTTCACCCCCAAAATTGGGGCGGAAAAAGTGCCTGTGTCTTATGGTCCGAATGTGCGACTACCCGCGTGCTACCCCTCCCTTCCCTCTCTGAGCTCTGTGTGAGGAAGAAAAGATGCTGAAGTCTGCTCTCTAGTGACACCATTTTAGTGGCTGAATAGGGGTACTGCATGAGATTTTGTTTTTGTCTTTCGATGGTTGCGTCAACATTTCTGCATTTCACCGGAAGCCCTTACTCTCCGCTTGCTGCCATCGTTTTCTTTGTATTGTATGGGCATCATCTGTTAATAAAATTCACTTTAGCTACCTGTATTAGATAAATCTGTAGTTTTGTGTAATCTGTGGTTTATGCAATTTTAGCTTAACCTCATGCTTTTTTAATGCCAACAATTCCTTCAAGCCTTTTTTGGGCTATACTTTAAGACTGTGACAATACTCAGTAAAGGAACTAGGATCCATTAAAGGATGATAAATGTTATCTTAAATCCAGAAATCAGAGAAATATGGCTGTTTAATCAAATGAATGGAAACTTTAGGTGATACTCATACAATCACCACTTACAGCATGGGGTTACTAACTCACTTGGTAATCAGTAGTTTTTGTGTTGAGACCTGAAAAAAGTATCCTTTCTTGCAATATATTAAAATCCTGTATATAGTGATGAGAATGAAATTTGTTGTATTTGTAACATATTGCCTGTAATTATAATCAACCCCCTGTATAGTTTATGTGAAAAACTCAGGTTCACAACATTTCTGAGTTTCCCCATTTAAACTGTCCTACTTCTTCTACTGTTCCTGCTGCATTTACTAATTTTATTTAAATTATTTCTTACATCTAGTAATGTTACATATATATTTTTGAAAAGGTCAATCTCCAGCTGTATTCCATTGCAAACCCCATGATAGTGGCTGATCCTTCCCACAACATTTATTTCCATATTATGCTTGCTATGGCTCATCTGACCATTCCTTCAGCTTTTGCTTTTTCTCTCTCTTTTATTTTATTAGTATCAGTAACAAATGTGCTATGTGATAAAATTGGAAAATATCAAAATGGTCCCTTTATGCTTTTGTTTCCTTGGTTCAGAATAAATGCTTACCGGCATTAGCAAAGCCTACATCTTGATGTCCCCAAAAGTAGAAATGGTCCAATTTTTCGACTAGCTGACTTTGTGAGCTGATTTCAAAGCCTTTGAAAATTATATCACCAAAATTGCTGGTGATGTATAAAAGGGATGTGGGAACATTTGGAAAACGAATTAGCTCTAGCACATGTAGTTTTTGCATAAATTAAAAACAGCATCTGTAATAATGTAGGTTTAAAAGCCAACCAACACCATTGTGACCAAACATTAAAAAAGGTGCATACTAAATCTGCAGAGGTTACTTCACCAATGGCCAGGGGTGTGCATAACTTTTTTAGTGAGCTGCTCAGATGAGTACCAGGAGATGGTGTTTGGTACTCACCCCATATGCAGCGTGGTTTTAATAAGTGCCATCTTCCTCACTGTCTCTCTCCCTGCCCTCTCCATCAGCTTCCTGCATGGTAGATTTTGCTGCAGATGGACCTCACTGTTCCGGATTGAGCCTCTGATCAGTTGTCTCAATCCACAGGCTTGCTGGCTTTGGGTCAAGTGTAACTCTTAAGGCCCCCATACACGTGTCGGATTCCCACCGGATTCCGACACGATCGATTCGCGTGCACGCCAAACGATCGTGCCGGAATCGTATGCAGCCCACCTTGTCCAATCGATCAGGTCCGATCGTTCAGGGGCCCAGAATCGGATCCGACAGAGAACCAACATGTTGGTTCCATCAGATTGATTCTGCCCAGATTAGGGGGAGTTGCCATTTGTGAGGTGGACAATCGGACACGGAATCGTCCCGGAATCCGTTGGACAAGGTGATATGCAGCGATGGATACTCTTAATTGGCCGATTGATCACACCTGCGATTCCCGGCAGAATCAATTGGCCATGGAATCCGACACATGTATGGCTAGCTTTACAGTACCTTTGAACCCCCAGATCTCATACATCAGCAGTGCAAGCCTAACATTTTCTGGGTTAGTAACTAACCCCTGAGACTGTTTTATAGTGATATTTCAACTGTCAGCATTGCAACAGTGCTTTTCTCTTCTTAGATTTTACCCTTTGGGCTTGTGTCCACTGCTTTTTCCCCAGGGCCGTTTCTAGCCATTTTGGTGCCCTAAGCAGATTTTCTTGGTGGTGCCCCCC
>CM070036.1:71630137-71640817 GCA_036250615.1 Ptychadena robeensis | reverse complement strand
GCGCTTGCCTTTATATCTGGCTCCTTGTCTGTCAAAGCAACAGGTGCATAGAGGATAGTGCCAGAGCATGAAAAAAAATTTTTTTTTTTTTAAATCTATCTAAAAAAGTTAACAGCCCTAAGCACATGCTTCAACTGCCTATCAGTAAAAACGGCCCTGTTTTTCCCGCATGATGGACGCATGTCTGCAGCAGGCAAAATGATGCAGAGAGGACAATTCCTATTTTAATGAATGGGACAGTGTCCACTCTGCGTTATCTAAGCAGCGTGACTGTGGTGGTGATATAAAGCTGTGGAATGCCCCGTCTTCATTGCAGCACTGCGCGGTGCCACCAAAGACACATCCATTGAAGATCAATGGATGTGTCTCCAAGACAGCATCTGTTCCGGCGCTGTTTTTCCACGTCTTTCGTATGCTAAATTAATAGGGCCCTAAGCCATGGGCAAATTGCCTGCAAGTCATGGGAAATCCTCTGGCAAATGTTTTTTTGTCCAGTGCAGGGAAACAGCAGTGAACACATGGCCTTACATATGTCTACTCTTACTTTCAACCCCAGATCTCCAACAACCTTAAAAGTACAATCTTTTTTTAGTAATTAACATTCCCAATTTGACACCCCTAACTGAAACATTTCATGGTTAGTAATGTTTCCCTGTGGTTATCCATGTGACAAAAATGTTATACATTTACCAATAAAACTGAAAGAATTTTGGCAATTTTACAAATTATATTTTTGCAGCAGTGTATACATGATACAGTGGAGTTGCAACACCAATTTCAGTCTTTTTTTAGGGAGCATTTCCGGTTATTCAAGAATGTTTTACATCCTAATACATCAGCCTTTGATAAAACTCTGATGAATCTAAAATAAAAAACCCTCTCTGTGAAGACATTTTATACAAAGTTGGCACCTTGGCTAATGAGGTCCCTGTTTATAAATTTCCTCTCAGTCAATTGTAGGGTATAGCCATAGTTTGCTTCCTCTTTTCCAGGACCGAACACATTCTGAACCAGCATCTTCAAAGGTTCCTCTGTAAAGCAACATAAAATTATATTTAATGATTTCTCCCAGTGTGACCCAGCCAGATGCTGATTAAATATCCATTATGTAGCATGTTGACCTCCATCACAACCTAGTAGAGCAAACTCAAACCACAGGAAGGAGATAAAGAGATAAAATCATTGTACTATTAATAGTATATATATATATATATATATATATATATAGTGGGGTGAACAAAGGGGTGGTCATAATGACATCAGTCCACACAAATCTGTTTCTCTATAGGGCCCCTGATTGTGTTTATTAGGATAAAAGAAGGACCAAAGTAAACACCCCCAGGGGTTAGTAGCAGGAATGTAATAATTTCCACACTGGCTTGTAGACTTCAACACAAATGATTTCCTTTTCCCCAGGAAAGTCTGTATAAATGGCCTAACTCACAGGCCTGGACCCCACACTCCTTGTGTGCCCCTAGTATCCACTGCTCAGGCAGCACACAGTGTCTCCCCACCTGTTCAGGAGCCCTGACTGAGTTGTGTCAGGTCCCTTTGTGGAGACACCCGGTTACTTCATTAGGGTCCAGCAGATGTATCAGTTGCTTCCATCCCATTCCAGAGTCCAGGTCTCTGTAACCAAAAACATAATAAAAACTGCACAGCAATTTACTGTTTCCTTCCAAAACTATCCTGGACTTCTCCCAGGATACACCATCAGACCCTTTCATTGCTGGATATGGACCATTTACACTGTGACAGTCTGTCACAATATATATATATATATATATATATATATATATATATACATAGCTTCCTCATAGCTGTCTCACAATGATGCCTGGTTTGCCTATATTGTATACAACATGCACATAGTTCCCTGGATTCCAGGATTTAAGTCCTGCTTACTAACAACTGCAGAGAAGAAGAAGGGCAATCTGTAACAAAACACCAAAAAAAGTTAAATGAGCCAACATTGATTCTGTATTAATACGATGCTGAATTTTCAACAGATGCTATTTTGCAGCTTTATTCCTGGTCTCCATCATGTAGCTCTTAGGGCCCTTTCACAATAGCTTAGTTGCATTGTGTACCCTCAAGATTCTCCTTAGCATTAATGGAAATGCGCATTTTGCTGGTGCACAAAATGCTATGGCAATGTTCTTTGAATTTAATGCACAATGACTGACCCTGACTGATGGCTATGATTATTGGTTGCTATACTGCATGTGGTCCTGAATGAAAAACAGTATAGACTTAACACAGAAAGTTGGCTCTACTCTACCCACTAAAGAATATACGCTATTTTTTCTAAAATATATGTAATTAATTTGTCCTTGCCATTTAATGTATGATTTATTGGCAAGTAGGGGCTTTGAGAAAAGTAGAGTAGCGAAAGTAGAAATGTTTACAAAAATTTTGATTAAACCTGAAGAAGGCATCTGAGGCTCCCAGAAATCTGTCTTTTTTAATGACTTCAGTTAGCCAAGAAAGGGGGTCACTAAAACTCCAAACTTCCCGTATTCATTAATGGCTAACAGGTAAAATCTTCTGAACTGGCTTCTGCATGAAAGCTCGTCCTCCCTCCACTGCCCCGTGGAGTGATTACTTAACATCAGGCAGAGGCTGGAGATCTAAAAGTAAATTGCACAAAAATAGTTTTCTATGGAGAAAACTGTTTTCAGTGTGATTCTCCAGATGTGCCCCATTGAAGTTAACCCTCTCTCCCCTGGTGTGATGACACCAGGTCCATCACACCAGGGGAGAGAGGGTGCCAAAGGGAATTGTACTGGATACAGTGATAACTGGATCCAATACAATTCAAAGTAAAAAAAAAAACACAAAACACATTTCCTCTTGAAGTAAAATTTTATTATGAGCAAAATATAAATACATACTGTTTTGAAATCTAGCATACAAAAGAAATATTTTAGATATTTTATCATTCAAATGATACCTTTTATTATTATTTTTTTAATGTATTTGTTTTTTCATAATTGTGTGTTTTAAACATTATTATATTCAGGATGTTTACTAGACCCTTGTACGGACATATATTGGGAAGTTACAGGCCTACACCATTTTTTAAAATTCCATTTAAGTCTATGGTGCGCTTTTGGTACAGAAATCTGGACCTCACAAGAGCGCTAGGGAAGTTCATACATAACTGCAATAAAGAATGCATAACTGTTATTTTAAAATATATTAATAATAATATTCGGTTTGTAATAATTATAAATTTTTTACCACTTTTATGATTACCTAAGATTTTAAATTCTATTCATGTCTTTAGAAATAAAACATTTTTTAGGTGATACCCATTTCTGTACTTAATGGTAAAGGTCTCATATTTATTCGCTTTCAAACTTTTTCATCTCCATAATGGAAACCTTTGTTAAAAGTGACAATATGACGACAAAATAGGACACAGCAGGATTAGGCAGCAACAGCACAAAATAAATAGATTTCTAAAGCATGGCTGTGCTAACTTTGGCCATACTGGATCTGCAATTTGAATCAAACATAATAAAACTTCTTTCACGGAATCAATAACTACAGATAACAACTCAAAAACATGTTTTATTTCACAGACAAAAAATGGCCCTTAACAGCCCTCCGAAGGCTTTACTTCAGCCTCCTGCTGCTGCAGTTGTTTGCGTTTCTTTTGAAATTGTATTGCTTTAAAATATTAAAGCACAGATTCCATTTTGGGAAAGAGATATTCATAAAAAAATTCTTTTTAATATAGAAAATAGGAAATAACATAATGTACAATAATATTAAGCAGGAGCATTTTTATCCTTAAATCTTCAAATCTAATGGATTAACACATTTCTTTTTTATTTTCAGCATAGCAGTAAGCTTTACCTGAGATTTAACTTTGGTTAATGGTCAATCATCATATGCTTTGTTAAAACACTTAATCTGGAAAAAATTTAATTAAATACTGTACCATTGCCAGCCACAAGGTGGTGCTTCTGCTTTTGCATGTTTTATTTGCTCACCTTAACTGAGACGCCGTAAACATTCACTTGTTTATTTGTAATGCGCCACTTATTTTTTGTAATGTGATTTTATGTGCTCCTTTAGATCCTGAATACATCCCAGTGTCACCATTGACTCCAAAGATAAACAGCTCCCAAATTGCCCATAACGACTCAGCCTTAGACTGATTCAATAGTTTTGTTCTTTTTGAAGTGGGGTAATATTCCTTATCACTTTTAAGTTTTACATTTAATTACTTTATTACTTAAAAAAAAAGATGTGCATCTTCAGTAATTGATGATGATATCATGTTCAGGGGCCTTGCAAATATCTTACAAATTCAGATAGTCGAAATTTAACAAAAACATTTTTTATCATCTTTAATTATCACTTCAAAGGATAACACAACTTAAGACAACTTCATGGAATTATGTTAAAATAGCAATGTAATGACATGTACAGATGTGCAATATGTAAACCTTACTAAATACATGATTCGTTCTTTAACACGTTTCTTTAGAGTGTATCTGTCCAAAATGGTTCCTCCAGTTTTTGGGGGAGGAGTGGGAAACCACTCAGCACTTTAGCATCAAGGTTAACAAATACAACAACACATGTCAATGTTGAAAACATAGCAGCATGCAGCTATTTATAGTGAAGTTGTCTATATAGTCATAGTGATATGTTGGCGCTATATAAATAAATCATAATAATAATAAAAATATATAGGGAAGTGGTCTATGTGCATGTATCTCTCTACACAACAGCAAGGACCTAAGGTTGTCTTTTACCAAAATTATTTTAATGATCAATCCTTTTTCTGTCTTACATATAGTGATCCCATCATAAAATACTGTTTATAATCAAAGTCAAGATTTAATCAAATAATCAAGTAAAGATATTGTAGAGTTCAAGAGGGGTGATACCAGCACTTCATTGTTTGCCTTGAAAAATCTAATTCCGCTACATAACTGAGATAATGCATATCCATTGTGTTCAACGAATGGCCAGATGTACCTTTCCTTGTCTATATTAGAAAATCCTCATTTATTTAGATACTTAACAGAACAATACTTTAATGGCTTCCAAGGAACAATTACTCATTCATATTGTCTGATTGTATCTCTTTGCCATCAGGCCAATAAGAATGTCTAGAACATTCTGTATAAAAATGTATTTATTATCAGGGTTCATTAGCAACATACAAAAAAACAATTGTATTTTGGTAAAATTACATTAGATTAAAATGTAATTATAATAATACAAATAAAAGTTAAAATATAAATGCATTATAGCTTTATACCATTTAAGCAAATATACAATATTTTTGTTGCCTAACCCTTTTGAGGGGGGTCTAAAAATTCCCTGTGTATTGACCTAATTAGCCAAACCTATTCCTTTAGATTCATGTAACTTTTGTGTATGAAGACTCTCAATAAATAGAACTTAACTGTTGTGAAATGCATTATTAAAGAGCAGCATGCATTGGTTGATGGTGATGATACACTGCATAAAATATGTTGTGGCTCTTTGTATTCAATGGATTTAGGAAAGACCGGGGAAGTTCTCATTTGAATATCTTATTTAAGTAGAACCCATAATTGAGAACAAGCTTGAGTTGATCAACAGTTAAATTTGTACTTTAAAATTCACTGATCAAGAATATTTTATTTATAAAACGAGACCAGCAAATCATAGATGTACCAGTTAATTACCTGACCAAATTAGTTATGTACTTCTCCATGAGGTCTTCTGCTGTAGAAGTTTTCCTAACAGAAATGTCAGAATGTGTCTTTCCCTGCTTTGCTGCCCATTGACAGTAAACTGGCCTGTAAATTCAAGTCTTAGGCTAGCCATACACCTGTTTCCTGTTTTCTGTTCGATCATGATTGATCAGTGAGGTCCATCCATTGGGAATCAATTCCTGCCTACCTGGTATGATGAACCAAAAACAATTGATATATAAAGAAGAGATCCAAGTGACTAGTGATGCATGTTCGCCCTCCTTTTCGCCGCCGAGCAGTACGGGTGTTCGACCCGCCCTGTTTGCCGGCGAGAAGGAGCTCTCTATTCTTCCTCCGGTGGGATCAGAAGCAGCGAGATCCTATCTAAGGAAGAATCTTTTCACTGAAGACCGGGTAGAGAACCCCGTTATGCAGTGAAAAGCCGTCTCGTAATCCCGGAAGTGATGTCAGTGACATCACATCCGGCTAGCACAACCAGGAACTATGCGTTCCGGGTACCGGATATGACATCACTGATGTCACATCCAGCTTTTCAGATTCAGAATCTGTCTGCAAACGGGCAGATGGCTGACCCGTTTGCGGATGGACATGGCCGAAGTTCAGCCATCACTATTGGTGACCCTCGACCGCTTTCTGTTCTATTAAACTAGTGAAGTATATACAAGCACTTTATACACCCACTGTGACATTATTTCCAATTGAATGAACTCAAGGAATCAACCTTTTTTGGGAGCCTGCAATCATTTCTGAGGAGAGATTGACGATAAATCTATTAACCAAGATGGTGCACTGTGATTGCTTTGATTGATGGTGGATTATTCGATTGATTTGAAGACTAATACAAAAGAATTGACCAGTCTATGGCTATATGCATTTATACCACTGAGAAACAGCAGCTTTCCAGAGATATAAGTGGTGCATTTATAAACACCTCCCAAGCACTAGTGATGGCTGCCCTTCTTTGAGCCGGCGAGTAGTACGGGTGTTCGACCTACCCCGTTCGCTGGCAAGAAGGTGCTCACTATTCTTCCTGCGGTGGGATCAGTAGCAGTAAGATCCCGCTGGAGGAAGAATCTTTTCACTAAAGACCAAGTAGAAAACCCGGTCTTGCAGTGAAAAGCCTTCTCGGTGAGCAGGAAGTGACGTCAGTGACGTCACATCCAGCTACAGCAACCAGGAACTATGCATTCCAGGGACTAGATGTGAGTCACTTCCAAATTTTCCGATTCAAATTTCATCACACCAGGATAGAAAGGGTTAACTGGCACCAGAGACTTTATTTGGGCGAGATTTAGTACATAGCAGCAAAGCTTTGTGCCCTGATTTTTGTGTTTTCTCATTCATTTTATTAAAAAAAAAACAATATTTTACATAATTGTTTGTTTCAAACATTATTATATTCAGGATGGTGCCCTTTTGGTACAGAAATCTGGACCTCAGCAGTGCGCTAGGGAGGTTAATATATTGTTAAACCTTACCATTTAGAGAGATAAAACATCTGCCAATATGGAATACATTTGAACAAGAGTCCTTAACATGGTGGTGGGATTCAAATACCAATGTAACAGTTTTGTGGATTAGTTTTCTCAGTAAGCCATATGGCTAGAACTGTGGTCAGCAAGTTTTACAGCTAAACATCGAGAAAGGGGCAAACAGCTGAGCAAGGAGCCAGACCGTAGACCAGGGACCCACATGCTAGAAGGATGATAGAGTTACAGAAAACACCTGTGTGGTTCCTTGCTCCAGTCCCTCCCTCATTCTCTACGCCCATCCCCACTGCCTTGTCATTGTCCTTACACCTTCCAGTCTCCCTGCTGAAAGGGAGGAGGGC
The DNA here is from genome assembly GCA_036250615.1 of Ptychadena robeensis. Taxonomy (NCBI): domain Eukaryota; kingdom Metazoa; phylum Chordata; class Amphibia; order Anura; family Ptychadenidae; genus Ptychadena; species Ptychadena robeensis. The sequence continues at coordinate 71,633,260 of CM070036.1, read as the reverse complement.
AGCCAAGATATCTCACAGCTGCTTCTCCAATCATGATCTTAGCTATTGATTCTTTCTTACAGCATTCAAGTGCTGGCAGGGAGTGAGTTGAGACAAAGCAAACTGGCTGAAGAGCTGCAAGTGGCACAAGAGTAGTTTGCCGACACCTGAGCTGAAGGATTTAGAAGCCAGGTTTCCCCGGAGGATTAAGAAGCCTCCCATTTGAAAATGTACCCATGCTTCCAGCCGGAAGCAGGATAGTATGAAGGTTCTCGTACATGTCTGATTGTCAAGGCAAAGTTTTAAGTGTTCACTTTGTTCCCAATTATGTATTTCTATATTTATGTTGTTATTTCTTCTATTTATTGCTATATCTATGTATACTTTTAGCATACAAATATTTAAACACTACCTTATAAGTAATGATAGACCCATAGCTGTAATGTCGATATTGCTCTGGTCCATATGTGGTAAATGACTGCAATGTAATTTGATCTTATGTATCTGTACCAATAATTGGTAAAACATTTTAAATAAATCAACCTTATTGTCAGCCTGCAGTTTGTGTTATATGCAGTTTATAAGTAGTACCCATTGTTTTTTTATGTACCAAGCTTTTTAACCTATTGCCATTTTTTAAAAGAATAATAATAATATATTTATTTTTAACAATGAACAGCTCTGTCGTGTACAATGAGCTGAAGTCAGTTTATTAGTAGAATAACAATGAATACAAGTAAAAGAAAATCATATGAATTATCCATTCTTGTATATGCAATATAAATAATTGTGTATTAAATCCATTTATCACACATCTGTCAACTCAAATTACTATATTAACTTTAACAAAAGATAGCTAAATATATTTACACCTATTTTCCTTGTACTTGATTATGTCATTCAGAGCAATTTGAAGGGGAATGTTTCACTAACACTAAAGCATTCAGTCTTAATTAATAACTTGGCCAGAGTCGTTTATCTCAATCTATTTCTTGGTAAATTTCCACTTGTTATAAAATAAATTAACATTCTGGCTATCCCATTTTAGCTGAACAATAGTAAGAATGTAAAGTTTTGGATTTGGTAAGGACATATTCACTTCATATCAAGTAATTTAAGTTTCAACTAACTGATTTACCTCACTGCATCAATTTATAAACAAATGTCTCCAAATGAAAATTTTTTACATTCACCAATTTTTGGGATATCTGATCTCTAAGGATAGCTTTTTTCTGAGTAAACACTGTATATTTTTAAATGAAGGATGCTGTATGCAGAGAATGTACGAGAAATGGTCTATAATATATACACTAGAGGAATTCACAAAACAAAAGACAAAGGATGATTGATAGGTCATGAATTAAAGGTAATATTTTCTTTTATACGGCCAAATAAGCTATCATTTATAGTATGATATCTTAAGGTGGAATTCACAACTTAGCTTTATTACTAAATTTATTTCAGTCTATAGAAGCTTAGAAGTTGTGGATTAGTGATGGCCGAACTGTCCTAACATGGATGTTCACACTCCTTCTAGCCGGGGAGCAGTACGGGTGTTCGACTCGCCCCGTTCGCTTTTGAGAAGGAGCTTACTATTCTTCATCCGGCAGGATCAGGAGCAGTAAGATCCCTCCAAAGGAAGAATCTTTTCACTGAAGATCGAGTAGAGAACCCGGTCTTCCGGTTTTCTGAGCCACATTTTCACTGGAAGTGACGTCACATCCGGCAATTGTAACCAGAAACTATGCATTGCCTATGCTTCCAGTTTTCTCAGTTCGAATTTAAATCTGCCCGCGAACAGGCGGGCAGTGGACTATTTTAAAAGTCCAATCCGCCTGTTCGTGGACAGACCTGGGGTAGGTTCGGCCATCACTATTGAGCATCACATTGTATGTGTTTAGATGCACATCAGCCCACATTCTATTCTGTATCGCATGTTATTTATAGTAAGTAAAAGTACAACAAAAAATATGGCTAGGTGTCTTCCAGATGTTGGAATGCTTACATTTTGACCAGATACAATTATCTTTTCCATGATTTGATATTTCTGTACCCACCAAAGCCATTGTTGTAGGAGGAGATGGATAACTGGACACCCCTTAGTGGCAGGGCTACAAGATTCTTCTATATATCCCTCCATCAAATTACTCTCATACCTTCTTGGGAAACTTTTTTTTCTGGCTAACCCCTTCCATCCCCAGGTTCAGCCACTCCTGGGGAGGAAGGTCCCTGGTGGGTAGGTAAACTCTCTATTCAGTTGGCCCCCTGGTGCTAGGGATGTTAAGAGTGTAAAACACCCAATTGCAGGCAGATAGACTTATTTGTCTCCCTTCTTGTAGCATAGTTGCTGGGAGCCAGGCAGACCACCGCCACCCTACTGCCCCTCTTGCCTGCTAGTACACAAACATTTCTTTTCTTTTTTTAGGGTTTCTTGGTATGTCAACTATTCTTTATGTTTTCCTTCAACAAGCAAATCACTAGAGATGGTCGAATTTTTTTAAAAAAATTCGACCATTTTGACTTAATTGCAAAGCAAATTTCGACTTAATTGCAAAGCCCCCTGGAGATGTAGAGAAGGGTTGGGGGTATACTCCAAAAAAGAAAGTATGTCTCTAACACAAATAGTCTTTTCACAAATTAAGTTCAAAGTCAAGTAAAAATTTCGAAAAACGGAATTTCGACTTTAAATTTGAACTTAATTTATGCAAAAACGACATGTGCTAGAGCCACACTTTTTTCTTTTAAATGTTCCCCCAATTCTTCTCTACATCTCCAGCAATTTTGGTGATGATAACATTTTCAGGGGCTTTGCAATCAGCTCACAAAGTTAGCAAGTCGAAAAATTCGACCATCTCTACAAATCACTACCAGCTATTCATATTTTTCATATGAGTTTGCAATGTCCTACAATTCTAAATATGTTTTTACATTTTGCACTGGCAACATATTCTTCACTAATGTACTTTTATGAATTCATAGCCATTTGCAGTGCATTTTTTATTACTGTTTGTCATTTAAACGATGATGTCTACTTGATTTACTTTATGATGAAATTTATCTGTAGATATATAGACGAAGGTCAGGTTTTTAACTTCCCTAGCGGTTGTGACGAGTCCAGCTCGTCCAGTGCTGACTTGCCAAAAG
>CM070036.1:71606319-71627851 GCA_036250615.1 Ptychadena robeensis | reverse complement strand
CCCTCCCCCCCTTCTTCAAATGTATATACCGGATGTGGTGAGTTGGCTACCAGTGTCCCCAGATACCAAATATACTCATGTATAAGCTGAGTTTTTCAGCCCAAAAAAATGGGCAGAAAATGCTCCCCTTGGCTTATACTCGAGTCAGTCTACTGTCCACTCACCTAAGCTGAATTACCATGCTGAATTTCAGGGAGGCAGCTTCCCTCTTCACTGCATATCTTCTCTCAGCTCTCTGTGATTTCCAACTCACAGCTGATCGATGTAAACAAACTCCACACTGCCACCTGGTGGCCGGTTACTAGTTCAAATACAATTCAATTCAAATAATATTAACCTTCTTAGTGTTCATGACAAGCCCATCTCGTCCAGAGTTTGTGTGAATAACAATCTTAATTTATTTATTTATTGAGGTTGTGGCACTAAGATGAATCCTGTTAAGATTCATTCCTAGGCGCAATGGTGCTTTCTCTATATTTTTCTCATTTAGAAAACTCCACTGTCTGACTCTGCATTTGCCACTGTCGGCTTATACTCGAGCCAATACGTTTTTCCAGTTTTTGTAGATAAAATTAGGTACTGCGGCTTATACTTGGGTCGGCTTATACTCGAGTATATACGGTAATCTCAAACTGGTTTCTTGCACATGGCAGCTAGATATTATTAAACAGATGTCAACTTATGACATTAGCATTCAGCTGCTTTATATATGCTGTGTATGTGTGCTGTGAGATGGAGATCTAGCTATGATAGCATTGTGCTACAATTGAATACAATTTGAAACAGTACACTTTAACATCAGTATTGTATGCTGGCTATGTTCATTTTTATTCAAAACATCATTATAGCCTGAAAAGCAAAATGTTCTAAATTTCAGGTACTATGTTCAATTGAAATTCAAACTGTCTTTCAAGCATCTTGCTCCATGAGCAGCAATCAATTGTGTTAAACACTTAATCCCCATGCTTGTTGATACAGTTGCATAGACAGTCTTTAGCATGCAGAATGTAACTTTTCATCATTAGGATCATTAATTCAGATGTCCATTGAGACTTTAATCAATGACAAGGCAGCTTTAAATCTGCTGTGCTCAGTAATAAATGTAATGGAAAATGACTAATGTCGTTTGTGGATAGGATAATGCCTAATTAGGAAGAAATTAGTTACACATACATGTTTTTTTATAGCCATGGACGATAACAAAATTAATATAAACATATGAAATTCCATATGTCCAAATGGATTAACTCTTTCACAATAATTGGGATTGACAAGGTTACCAACCAAGAAGAAGTTGCCATAGTAAAGGGAGCTAAAGTTTTTTTATTTAAGACACTAGAAAAACAGAAGAATGTTAGTAAAAACATGTATATAATATATATTATACTTATACATGCATTTTTGATGATATCATGCAAGGTCTGTGCCTGTGGACACCTATTTACATTTCCCCAAAAAATTTTGTAATGCCTTTCTCTGTTTTTTCTATCAAACATTTTTAAATGTAATCTCCTTTGCACTTACAAAAACAAAATTTCCTTTACATAACCATAACTGTGTTGGGGTTTGACAAATTCGATTCCAAAATATTATTAAAATTTGGTATTGAAACATTTGAATTCCAGATTGAAGTGGTCTATGTTATGTATATCTAATCTAATCGATCCAGGAGAAACACCACAAACATGGACGATTATAAAACGATTTTGGCACAATCGACGATGATTTTCCAACATGTCCGATCAAAATTCAATTAGATTTTCTGCCTTCATCGAACAATTTTTGTCGATCGTACCATGTGAGCATTTCTCGATTTTCGTTCAATCAATGAAAAAATTCATCTAATCGAGCATCGATTGAACCAAAATCGAACCGTGTGTGGCTAGCTTTAGAGGTCCAAATTGTCCTTATTTGGCAACTTGTAAAGATCTAGTCAGCATTTGGCCATTTACACCACTGAAACACTTGTATCTTTCTTACTAAATAAAAAACTATACCATAATGTGTGTCCAATATGCACTTGTGCATTGTTTCAGATCATGAGATGTGTATTATGTATGAATGTGCTGTAAAACACATTCACAAGTGGTGCATATATTACTGTCAATAGCATGTATAGATTTCTTGGCCAGCCAAGGAGGCATGAAACATCTATTTTTGTATTGTAACTTCATGTATTTACGTATGTATTTTGAACCAATGTTCAAAATATATGTTGCAAATTGTTATTTTGGGGAGATACAAATACACACAGACAGATACAGTTGTGGGAAATCAGCCTGAAAATCAGACATCACATGTCAGCAGTGGACCTAATTCTGTTCTTGAAATATGTAAACATGCTTAGGCTTCATAACATGCATTACAATCCCAAGCAACATGGCACCAGCTGTGCATTGCAGCATACCACCACCCTAAGGCCCCCCATACACGTGTCGGATTCCCACCGGATTCCGGCACGATCGATTCCGGGCGCGTGCACGCGAAACGATCGTGCCGGAATCGCATGCAGCCCACCTTGTCCAATCGATCAGGTCCGATCGTTCAGGGGCCCAGAATCGGATCCGACAGAGAACCAACATGTTGGTCTTTCTGATCCGATTCTGCACAGATCAGGGGGAGTTGCCATTTGTGAGGTGGACAATCGGACACGGAATCGTCCCGGAATCCGTTGGATTAAGGTGGTATGCAGCGATGGATACTCTTAATTGGCCGATTGATCACACCTGCGATTCCCGGCAGAATCGCCGGAATCGATCGGGGGAGTGATCAATTGGCCATGGAATCCTACACGTGTATGGCTAGCTCTAGACAGTGCACTACAGTGGATTGTGTTGCATTGCATTAGTGAAACAGAAGATGGATGCATGCATTTGTTTTAATAGAAGTGATGGGTTTGCAATCTATCACATTATGTGGTAGTAAAAACTAAAAATAATTTAAAACGATTGATTACAATCATATTTTAAGTCTGCTGAATAAAGGACTTTTTAGATTGCAGTATTATCATTAGATTGCATTGCGTTAGAATGCAGTATATAGCAAATGTATGCTACCATGCCTGCGATAGTGTGAACAGTCAAGAGACAGTCCCCAACAATGTAAAACATTTTGACTTTCCAACATTTTTCCATATATAAATGTCAGTTTTGGTACAACTACAACAACAAAGATTTAAAAGGGGAAAGTGGTAAAAAAAGGATAAAAGGGAAATAGGCGTTAAAGAAGGAATTATATTTGAATTTATTAATTTGGGCCTGTGTGGTGCCCACTTCAAATTGTTTAGAAAAACATAAAAAAGGAGGGAATGAGACTATTGCCACTATTATTATTGATTTCCACTTAGCACCTTCCATTAAATGTTCAAAATTGATTCAATGCATTAAAAAACATTCCTCAGAGACATTGGTTCATATTGACATGATAGAATCACGCAGTTGCTGCAGATTTGTCGGCTGCACATCCATGATGCAAATCTCCTCTTCCACCACATCCCAAATGTGCTCTATTAAATTGAGATCTGGTGACTGTGGAGGCCATTTAAGTACATGACCTCATTGTCATGTTCAAGAAACCAGTCTGAGATGATTTGAACTTTATGACATGGTGGAATGGACATGACAAGGCAGAAATCCAGACTCATCAGACCAGGTAAAATTTTTCCAATCCTTTATTGTCCAATTTCAGTGAGCCTGTGCGAATTGTAGCCTCAGTTTCTTGTTCTTAGCTGACAGGAGTGGCACCTGGTGTGGTCTTCTGCTGCTGAAGCCCACCTGCTTCAAGGTTTGATGTGTTGTGCTTTCAGAGATGCTCTTCTGCATACCTTGGTTGTGACAAGTAGTTATTTGAGTTACTGTTGCCTTTATATCAGCGCTAGTGATGGCCGAACTGCCCGCAAGGCGGACAGTTCGGCCGCGAACAAGCATGTTCGCCCTCCTTCCCGCCGGCGGACAGTACGGGTGTTCGACCCGCCCTGTCCGCCGGCGTGAAGGAGCCCTCTATTCTTCCTCCGGTGGGATCATACGCAGCGAGATCCCGCCGCAGGAAGAATGTTTCCACTGAAGACCGGGTAGAGAACCCGGTCTTTCAGTGGAAAGCCGGCTCGCACACCCGGATATGACGTCAGTGACGTCACATCCGGTAAGCACACCAGGAACTATGCGTTCCAGGTGCCGGATGTGACGTCACTGACGTCACATCCGGGTTTTCAGATTCTAATTCCCCGCCTAGCAGCGGGGAATTTGAATCTGTCCGCGAACGGGCGGACGGCGGACTTTTTTAAAAGTCCGCTCCGCCCGTCCGCGGACGAACATGGCCGAGGTTCGGCCATCACTAATCAGCGCGAACCACTCTGGCCATTGTCCTCTGACCTCTGGCATCAACAAGGCATTTGCTCCCACAGAACTGCCGCTCACTGAATGTATACTCAGGCCAGCCCGTCTGGCACCAACAATGATGCCACGTTCAAAGTCACTTAAATCACCTTACTTCCCCATTCTAAAGCTTGGTTTGAACTGCAGCGGTGAGTGTATACTATATTCAGATACTTTGAAATAATAGTCCTACCACCAAGACAGACTACATTTATATTGATCTGTGAGCTACCACGTTCTAAAAAGGTCTTCCTCAAGACAATTAGTATTCACTCTATACATTGTCAGTACATTTCCAGGTTTATCTAAAACTCTAAATATATATATGAAAGTAGGTCTATACACATGGATACAATTATACAAATTTTCAAATATATTCATTGTAAAGGTGGTGATATCTATAAAAAACAAATAGCCTTGTGATTCTTATTGGAAAATGTCAATCTTTTATACAAGAATTACAGCAATTTGTATCCAATCAAATTGTGGAGTATGGGCACAGACCTTAATTTACATTATCTGAAAAGGACTCATATTTAAAGAATTGTTTTCCATTTGGTTATTGTGTGTGGCAGTACAATTAATTGTTATTGGATTTGCAATCAATGTTTAAATTGCATCAAATGTAAAATTGATATGGTCACAATTGAGATGTATATGGCTACCATGCATTTTTTCCTTATCTTTTCCCCATTCTCTCATGATATAACATATAAATGGTATTTTTTTATACCATTATATCAACGTTACTAACATGCTTTATTTCTTCTACTGGCAAAAGTTGTTGTTGAAGTTGCATAGGAGTAAGGCTTATTTAGGGAATGTCTGTTGTCTCTACTGAATTCCTTGCAGAACCAGACAGATGTTTATGTACAGGGATCTCCAAATGTTTTAATAGATGATGATGATGATGATTGATCTTGTTTAAAGACTTTTCAAACAGTATGATAGCCTCATCTGCTGGCATCATCACCCACATTTTTTCCCTGATTCTTTCATGGTTGTGGACATCTTCATCTACATAGACAGTCAGATAAAAATGTGGGCTATAGAAAGGCTTTTTGAAGGGTTGGGTCTGTGTGGGATTGAAAATGTTTGGTGTTGCGTATACTTAGAAAGACTAGGTGATAGCTAAATTGTCTCTCTCTAATGAATCTTAAGGCCCCCATACACTTGTCGGATTCCGGCCGGATTCCGGGCCGATCGATTCCGGGCGCGTGCACGTGAATCGATCGTGCTGGAATCGCGTGCATCCCACCTTGTCTGTCCGATCACGTCCGATCGTTCGGGGGCCCAGAATCGGATCCGTCAGAGAACCAACATGTTGGTCTTTTTGATCCGATTCTGCACAGATCAGGGGGAGTTGCCATTTGTGAGGTGGAATCGGAGGTGGAATCGGAGGTGGAATCGTCCCGGAATCGTGCCGGAATCCGTTGGACAAGGTGGTATGCAGCGATGGATACTCTTAATTGGCCGATTGATCACACCTGCGATTCCCGGCAGAATCGCCGGAATCGATCGGATGATGAATCGATTGGACATGGAATCCGACACGTGTATGGGGGCCTTTACTCAAGATACAAGAACCACACAAACCAAGTACAGCCTTTTTGTGTAAAGTAGTTTGCTTCTTTATTGTCATTATTATTATGTAACATGCTCTTTAATGTGTTTATGAATTGAATATATGAATGAAGTTATTGGTTTATTTTTAGCATAATAAAATGAATAAACTACAGCATTGTCATCGTTATCAATTTTAATAAAAAAAATTATGTGATGATCAAACTATGCTTCAATAATATATTATAATTATATTCTAAATAATGTTACCACAAATAAAATTTCTTCTTTTTTTTATTAATGTTGCTTACATACTTACATTACTACATTTGAATTTCGATATTTTAGTAGCTTTCAGTTTCAATCACTAACAATTGCAATTGTACACTAAAAAAGAGTCGTTCCAAAGAAATAATGGCTGTTCAATTTTGTTTAGTTCGACTATATGAAATGCTGAACGTTGTTTGACTAGAAATTCTCAATTGTACTTAATGCTAGCAATCAAAAAAAGTAGTTTAATTATTGCCTTTTAACAGTAACCATCACAGGGAAAGTGCTAGAAGTAATTTTCATTTCTTTGCCGCCTTACATTGGAATACATCCAAAGCAGTTTCCATCAATTTGAGTAGCAAACACAGGGTGCCCATCAATCTTGAAAGAGTGTAGACATTGTGCTACAGTGCTAGGCAGGTGCCAGCTTTAGAGTGACTAATGCTTTTCTGAACTTTTGGCGAGTGCAAACAGATCTATCGATTCACATCAGTTCACTTCAGTAGCATGATCTCAGCACAATATTGATAACTACTTTTACAAAATAGGTTTCTGTGTAGATCTGATATTTTGCTAAACTTCTTAAATATCTGACTATGCAATAGCTGTCCACAGTTTACTGCCTAGTGTATAATGATCATCAGAAAAGAGTGAATATATCATCTTATTATATAGGATATGTGTTAAATCCCGAATACTCTAAATGCAAATTTAGAGATCTCCACTATAGTATAGTATTCAAGATTTTTAACATCAGTACCCGGAACTACCGTGCATTGCGTTAGCAAATTGCGTGTGTACAAATGCCGATTTGTGCAATGAAGGTAATCCGGGAAAGTAAAATGCATTGCGTTCGTAATATGCGCATGTACAAGTGCCAATTTGCGCAATGAAGGTAATAATAACTGGAGATCATGAATTCTTCAATTTACGAATTGATTGTGAATATTAAGTGACACATTTGCAATATTAGCAAATAAAATAATAGCAAATAGGGATATTGCATATGCTGCTTATCACAAACATTGTTTATACACTTTAAACCATCATGGCCGGCTTGTAGCAGACTCATTACAGCGTGGGGAAGTCAGCTACAGAATGGACGGGAATCCTGTGTGCTCCACCAACACAGGGCATTCTTGTCAGATTGTAGCCAATTAACTAGATCAGACTCCCCCTCCAAGTTCACTGACTAGAACAGGACCGGCCGCAAAAAGTGCAGACAGGAAGATCACCTGCAACTACTGCTGAGTCTATGGCCAGCTTAAGTGGCCAAATAGTAGACAGCTGTCCACACTAATTTGTTGATGGGCCTAAAAGCAGTTTTTTCTCTGATTTCTACTTTCTCATTCACTGGCCAGCGATTAGCATAGGTGTCATTAAGCAGAATTACATCAACAAAAAGTAAATTGGGTCTGTAAAGACACAATCAATCAACAATCAAAACTATGTAATATGATGACCTTTCTAAACCTTCCAATCAGTATGGGGAGGACCCGGCACTACATAGTTGTTGGTAGATCTAAATTGTATGGAGTGATCTAAATGTGTGTGGGTGGGGCTTTATTTACCAGTTGCTACAGCCTTAAGTTATTCCAATCTTTTGACAGTGGATTATAGTATGAAAAAGCAACACTGGAAACTCTAGGTCAGAGTAAACAAGGACACCAGAAACTGCATAAATGGTGGTTAGGATCTTATGTGTGAGCTGGGGAGAGTTCAAGATGTCCTTGAAATCCAAGCATGTGCTCCCAAGAACCAGATTATCATCTGCATTTGCAGTCATTTCCGCTAGTGTAAATTTCGTTCTACAGTTAGATCTCAGTAATTTTTCAGGTCCTTGTACAGTGACAAATCTTTAGAAGGCATTAATGAACAAAAAGAAGATTCTAGTTTTCCCCAACAGCAAAGATATTTCAAGAACCTTAAGTGACTTGGTGATACCAATCTTCTCCATTCATAAGTGGTGGCTCAGCATGATCTTTCAAACATTTTATGCATAAAACCAGCAAAAATAAATTTTTATCTCTAGTTTCATGTTCGGGGTGGCACTTTTTAGAAAAAAAGTTTCCTTTTATTTAAAAGTCCCTTTCTTGGCATATGAAATGGTAGAGGTTCTACTCAGCTATTGGATGCATCTTGGAAGACTTGCATTATACACTGGCTTCAAAGTTGTCATCACAGATTGCCTGGTTGTTGTCTTGTGGATTGCACTGCCGTTTACCTCTGATACAAAGTCTGAGGGTTGGCCAAGGGCTTAAAACCACTAACCCCTCATTAACAACAGGGATGAAACTCCACAGAAACCCCAATGTCCCTGCATACCCTAGACATTCAAATACAAAAGCATGATAGTTCAATTAATCAAACTTAATAACGTACATATGAAGAGCCCCCAAGGTAAGGGCAATAAGTCAAACACAGTAATGACAATATAACCAAGGGTTTATAATACATCAAGTAAACAGTAACAAATATGATTTCCCAAATCCAAAATGTGTAAGTTTCCCATATTCGTATGATGCAAAGTCAATCTCATTCTAGGGTCACTACACTATTGGTAATTGCAAATGGACCCATTGATCCATATAGTGTCTCCATAGGGGGACATATCTAAATGCACAAAAAGCTTTGAAATGAACCTACCTGAGGCTTGCCCATGGCAGATTATCCCCTTCTATATTAAACCAATCAAAGAACTTTGATCTTTCAAGAGATCCGTATCTCGGTTCAATTGGTCATTTTTCCAGATTATATTTGTTTTTCCAGATTGTATTCTCTGATTCTGACTAATAGTATAAACCCATGCCTCCTGTATTTTGCATACATATGGGGCCTTTTTTTCCTAATGCTCCTTAACCTTCCTTAAACATTGTGACTTATCATGAATTGCCATTTTCTACTGTTGATGAAGAACTAAGGACTACTGAGTAAAGAATGGTAGTGATAATAAACTAAACTGAAGAGTGAAGGAAAGGCAAAGTTCAATGCACAGCAAATGAATGTGTAACATGACAGCTATAATTCTAAATATGCGTCCTTGAATTTGAGTTTATATAAATATTTCTTGATACCAGTATTCCATCTTATAAGACAATACCTACTGCAAGGTGTCTTTGTAGCAATATCCATGCCCAATATCAGTATCAATGGAGCACCATACGTTAAATATTTGTAAAAAAAAGTAAACATTTTTAAAAGGTCAGAATAAAACCCCAAATTTCAAATTTTTTAAAGTTAGCCACTGAAAGATATATCCCTTTTTAGTTTTTATATTGCCAATCTCTAAAGCTGGGCATACACGTCACGATTTTTAGTTAAATTTTAGTGCGATCCTTTATCAAAATCGATTGTGTGATCGGATTGAATAAAAATTGAGTGCATGCCAAAAGTGTCTGAGCGATCGATTTTGGCAAAAAAACGATTGTTCACGGATCCGTTCTGATGGATTTAATAAAAATCACATGAATCGAGTGCTGTTAGTTGTCTCATGCGATCGTTTTAAACGATCCATCTATGATTCTTGTGGAAATGACCTTTGTTTGTGTGCTTTTGGTCACTGGCCAGTTCTTCAGCTAACACCACTCCAAACCCATAAATGTGTGCGTGCAAGATATATTGAGACTTTCAGGATAGAATCGCCCAGAAATTGAATGCATGGTATGTTGCAGTTTGCGATCGTTTTCACAAATTAAAATCGATTCCGGAATTAAAAAACGATCGCAGGAAAATTGTGATGTGTATGCCCAGCTTAAAGGTGTAACACAATACATAATTTGGCTTGCCTTAAAACCCTAACATTTTAATGTATAAGCTTTAAACACATAAAATTACTGTTTTCCTCTAAAATACATGTGGCCTTGTGTCATTATTTTGCCAGATGTTCAGTTTAACTTTTTTGAAAAGTTGTTTTGAATTTTTCTTTTTTCTTTGCCTCACATTTATTTTTACATTTTTATTATTCAAAGTATAAAGATAATTGCTTTTTCCTCTTGTACTTGGCCTATGTAATCATGTGTGGCTGCAATGAAATGGAAAACTGCAAAGCTGACTAGAACTTACAAAATCAAAGGAAATACCAGCAACAAGGAGAAACAAGCAAGGAGCAAGCATATAAAGAAACACAAGCACAATGTAGCAAAATGGAATGATAAAAACAGGTGAGCTCCCTCAAGCAAACACAAAATATCAACTATAACTTTAATAGAAAGGCAAGGCTTTAAACACGAAACTTTTGAGGCCATGGAGGTGCTATTGCTTTAGTGTGTAAGGTTGTTAACCCAGTACACTTGCCTTGTAAAAGAGTCCAGCAAATGCAACAAAGGTGCAGCAGTCAGGATGAGAGAGTAAGAGAAAGCCAAATGAGGAAAATTGGGAGGAGGAAAATAAGGCGATAAATCAACATATGAAAAAGTAAGAAGAAATAAAAATACACCAGGTAGTTTTGCCATGTCACCAACAGGTGGCTTTCTGAACGTGTGGGCTGGGTTGGGTACACCTGCCTCGTTGGTTGGTCAGCATTGCCCTTCTGCACATATCTTATCATTGATCCTGTGCTTGCTCCTGTACTTGTTCCTGTTATTGTTCCTTTGTCTAAATCTGACTGCACCTGAACCCGTACCTGAACCTTGTACCTGGTATACTGTAAGCCTTCCATCCTCATTGTTCCTCATACCTTCTGCTTCAGTCCATATGTTGCCAAATCTTGTCACCACTCTGTGCTGCTCCCTGACACTGGGAAGGTGTATTTTAGTTAAGGTTTAGCACAAGGTAAAGCATGAAAAAAATATAGCAGAATGCTCCACAATCCTAAAAATATATACTTACTATCAACCCACCAAAAACAGTTTTCTATGGAGAAAACTATTTTCAGTGTGATTCCCCAGATGTGCCCTTTTGTAGTTAACCCTCTCCCCCTGATGTGATGACCCCAGGGGAGAAAGAGATCCAAAGGGAATTGTACTGTATACAGTAATAACTGTATCCAATACAATTCAAAAGAAAAAAACCCACACATTTCCAATTAAATAAAAATGCCATTATAAACTATAGAATAAAAATACATACTGTTTTGAAATCTTTTATACAAAATAAGTATTTTAGAGATTTTATCATTTAATTAAAACCTTTTATATATTTCTTGTCATTTTCTTTTACATAATTGTGTGTTTCAAACATTATTATATTCAGGATGTCTACTAGACCCTTGTACGGACATATTTTAGTAAGTTACAGGCCTACAACATAAAAAAAATAAATCCAGGTCTATGGTGCGCAGGTACAGAAATCTGGACCTCACAAGAGCGCTAGGGAGGTAAACGTAAGATTAAACTGTTGCTAGATTTCCTGTATTTGTGTTCCTGCAGTACAGCAAGTGACCACTAGATGGTGCTGTATTCTGGAACCATATCTCAGATTCAAAAAAGAGTGTCATTCAGGGGAGACATCTCTCATCGTACGTCTCTCGGGATCTGGCAGAAAAGAGGATGCTGGTACCCTGGAAAGACATTTAGATGTAATGATTACAGGTAAGGTTGTATTGAGAAGTCTGCTGTAAGATTAGACAGTTGGTAGGTGAGATTATGTAGCAGTTTGAAATAAGTCATATAATTCAGGGATAAGCAAATGTTGTTGTTTTTTTTTCCAATAAACGTTTTATTAAAGGTAAATAACAGAAACAGTAGGTCATCAAATACAATACATACAACGTACAATGCCAACATATCACACAAGATGAACCATAAAATCAAAGCATTGAAGGGGGGGATAGGTGGGAGGGAGGGTTACAGAATCAAAAAAGAAAAAGGGGGGGGGGGTGGATTAACAAACAGGGGGGCCATGGATAGGTATATAAGCATTAGAATAACAGCATCAGAATATGCAGACACACATATTTTATACAGAAGGTGAAACAGCAACCCGTAGTTTTCATGTCGTAAAAAGACTATTGTACTCATCAGAAATTTCAAAAAGATGCCATTTCAACCACATCTTATTGAAAGCCTTCAGTTGGTCCCTTTTACTATATAGTAGCTGCTCCATTTCATGTACAAACTTCATTTGACTGATCCACTCGTTAATCAAGGGGGATCCTGGTGAGCCCCATCTGCGGGGGATTAATGTCCTGGCTGCGTTAATCATGTGGCGCTCTAAGGACTTAAATGTTTTAATCATCAAAGATGCAAGTATATTTTTACTTGAATCTTGGTGTAGTTATTCAGATTTTGTGCAGTCATGTAATGTAAAAAATACAGTAGGGCTGGAGACATAGTGGTGGGAGTGAAAGTTCATACAGTGGACGGTAAAGCAAGCACTTTGATATTTAGAAGCTCAGGTTGTGTTGAATGTACAATCTTTGGAACGCCACTTGGCAGGTCAAGTTATCGTTTATGGATAGCTTAACCACTAACAATAAAATAGATTTCTTATAAAGACCATTTCTTACAAATGTTCCATGCAAATAAGTAGGCCTGGAAATTACAGCTTCTTATGTGAAGGGTATATTACACATTATATTACTTATTTTCTAAAGAAAAGAGTTGAAAGCGTCTATTTTGCAAAGTGCAGCTTCGTTTACAATGACTGCTTTTATTCTGCCTTAATCCCTTTGTTAAATTGTGTTGTTTCCATGTAGCATGTGATTAAGTATGTATAGCACCACACCTCTTACTGCCTGCACTTACTGTCAATGAAACTCTACTGTGGCGTGAAAAATAATCCTTTAATCTTTAGAGATCTTGCTTTATAGGAGATCAAGGCTCCTGTGTAGAAAATATGATAAAAATCAGTGAACAAGAATGACAATTATGGAGAAAGTCTTAAACTAAAGATGTGCAAAAGGTGTATCATGCTTAGTGGTCATTAGTTTTCCTTAAAAAAAGCAGATTATATTATTTTTATGTATTAAATGAGCAATCTAAAACCTTGACACATATTCTAAAGAATGCATAAAACAACAAAGCTTTTTACTTAAGTTTAGATAATCTTTTCTAATATTTAATAACTTCAAGCAATAAATGTGTTATTGAAAAAAATTTATTCAGAGCCATATAAACTACCAAACTCAAAATCAAGGGGTTAATATGTATGGTCACCATCTCTTTTTCATGCAAAACTTGCTTGCCCCCTACAAGAAGCATCACTAGTAGTGATGGACGAACATCAGCTGCGGCTGTTTGCGAACTTTACTGCAATTACCCGCCCTTCACATGTTCGCAGTAAACCTCCATTGACTTCAATGGAGGGCGAACTTCTCAAACCTTCAGGTCATATTTGTAGCCAAAATTCCAATAAAAAAAGTCAAAAGATTGTAACCACCTGGTAAACCCCCTGTTGTAGGATGCCCCCCTGTTGCAGGCTGGGCTTAATTCTCTTGGCATTCTGCCTGTTTACCACTTTAAAAAAATAGGGGTATTCAAAACAAAGAATGCTAGGAAAACAAGAATACAGTGTAATCTGTTTGACTTAACCACCCCCACCCCCCTTCGCTGCATCATCGATGATGCCAAGGATGTGAGGAACCAGAGCGTTAAAAACTGACCTTCTGTCATTATGTATAGCACTGGATGTATAGCACTGGATGGCCTGGGTCCATCCGGCAGAGATCAGAGCCACAGCAGTGCAAACTTACTGATTCGTGCTGCTCCAGTTGCTCGGATCTAATGAACAGGCTTCTGCACGGAAGCTGATCACCAACCCCCCTGTGGAGTGACGTCACATTGGGGCGGCGGCGGGAAATTTCAAAGTAATTTTCATGAAAACAGTTTTCTATGGAGAAAACTGTTCTCAGTGCGCATCCCCAGATGTTCCCCTTTAAAGTTAACCCTCTCTCTCCAGTACAATTCTCTTTTTGCTCGCCTGGTGTAATGAACCTGGTGACATTACACCAGGGGAGCAAAAAGAGAATTGTACTGGATACAGCAATAACTTTTTTGGTACATTATTGTGTGTTTCAAACATTACTATATTCAGGATGTCTACTAGACCCTTGTACAGACATATTTTGGTAAGTTACAGGCCTACAACATAAAAAAAGTTCTGAAAACATCCGATCCACCTGTTTGCGAATGGACCTGGCCGAAGTTTAGCCATTACTATTCGCGAGTGGCCACTGAAGGCATTTATAATGGGTTTTTATGGGAATTTTCTTTTAATACAGAGCTCCTTTCTGGTGGCCACGGCAGCATAACATCCAAGCAAGGGAGATAGGAGGGGCTGCGAGGGATCTTCTTACATTACTTCTTTTTTTGTTATTGCTTTCCTCCCTATTATCATGCAAAGATGTACTTCTGGTGGTAGGCCCGCTTTAAATAAAAGCTAGCTGGCCAAATATTATTTCTTTTCTTTTTTTTTTTTTTAAAACAGCTTTATTGAAGTTGAAAAAACGGAGAGTGATTATTTCTTACACTACTGGATTTGGCCAGTTTGACACCCCTGGTCTGAGGCTCAGTCTAACAAGTATGTCTATGTATTATTATGCCACTGATCATTTTTAATCCTTTATAAGTTATTTTGCAGCAGTTTTACTGTACAATGTTCCATCTAATTCAATTGCTTTCAATTGCTTTTTTATTGAATATTTGTTAGCATTCAAGCAACTATTCATATTTCTATACTTTTACTTTTACCAATGTGCAATAAAGCTAGTGTCATAGATCCTGTATTGTAGACATTCCAGCATATTATTTAGTAAATTATTCCACAATCCTTTATATTTTTCAGGACCATGAGTGATAAAACAATAAATAATGTTATTTATAACATGTACACATTCATGTATAGAATAGTATAGTATAGTATAGTATAGTATATAGTATAGAAAAGCTTTTCGCGAGTACTTATTACAAACCACCTTTGAGTTTGATAAATGTATGTAAATGTGACCTTGTAGGCACTTAGTTGACTTTCATTTTAATTCAGTTGCAACAAAAAAAAAACATTACAGCCATTTAGATTGTTATACTGAATAATGCACACATAAAGGCTTAGTAAATATAACAATGTCTACTCTGTAAACCATTTAGAAAAATGTATTTGTTCAGTGCCTTTAATTGCAATAAATACCTTTAATAACAAAGAACACACATTAAGAATGCCATTATCTACTGGTAATGGGAGTAATTGTTTTAAAAGAATCATATAGATTGTATGCTATTTATGTGTCAAAAACTTGTGATTATAAGATGTATAATGAAGCAATATATTTTTCCAGCAGTTTAGATATGATATCCTTAGTGGCGTGGCGATGATACTTGCTGTATTAAAAGATAATTTCTCAAAATATCAGAAGCATTGCACTTACATTAGTGTAAAAAAAAGTAGTGTCTACTTCAAATCCAGCTATGCAACTTAATACATTTTAACACATTTTCTGTTCAAAAGATTTTTTTATATACTATTCTCATTTTACACTTTTATAAGTCCATAACTGCAAAATGCTATATGGTCATAGAAAGCTGACACATTTTTTGCCTTTATAGGGATCCCTTTATCAATGTGTACTGAACTGATAATATTGGCACGATTTTGATTTTGTACACCCAGTTCACACTCCAATAGTGATGGCCGAACTGCCCGCAAGGCGGACAGTTCGGCCGCGAACAAGCATGTTCGCCCTCCTTCCCGCCGGCGGACAGTACGGGTGTTCGACCCGCCCTGTCCGCCGGCGTGAAGGAGCCCTCTATTCTTCCTCCGGTGGGATCATACGCAGCGAGATCCCGCCGCAGGAAGAATGTTTCCACTGAAGACCGGGTAGAGAACCCGGTCTTTCAGTGGAAAGCCGGCTCAAACACCCGGATGTGACGTCAGTGACATCACATCCGGTAAGCACACCAGGAACTATGCGTTCCAGGTGCCGGATGTGACGTCACTGACGTCACATCCGGGTTTTCCGATTCTAATTCCCCGCCTAGCAGCGGGGAATTTGAATCTATCCGCGAACGGGCGGATGGCGGACTTTTTTAAAAGTCCGCTCCGCCCGTCCGCGGACGAACATGGCCGAGGTTCGGCCATCACTACACTCCAACAATAACCCAACTTCTTCTGTTCCCTGAGTAATTAATTCCTGGCAGTAAAGCCTTTTATGTCTACTTAAAGCAGACCTAAAATCCTAAATTAAGCTTAAAATTATATTTACCATATTTTTCGGACAATAAGACGCACTTTTTCACCCCATAAATTGGGGGGTGAAGTGCCTGTGTCTTATGGTCCGAATGTGAGACCACCCGTAGTCATCTGGCCGCCGGTGATCGCAACTTGGCTCCCCGACATCTCTCTTGGCAGATAGGAGATCAGCTGTGTGATCTCCATCTGCCGGGAGAGCTGTGGGGAGCTGAACTGTATTGGCTATATTTGCAGAGCCCCGCAAATATAGCCAATGCATAGTGTATGTGAGGAAAGCTGTATTCGCTGGCAGCTTCCTCACACAGCCGTAGCAGAGAAGGGACAGGGAGACCAGAGTGCTGATTCACCCGTGGGGGGGGGGGGGGGGGGGGGGGGGGGGGGGGGGGGGGGGGAGGGGCTCCCCCTCCTTCCCCTTTCTGTGCTCTGTGTGAGGAAGAAGAGATGCTGAAGTGTGCTCTCTAGTGACACAATTTAAGTGGCTGAATAGGGGTACTGCATGAGATTTTTTCACATTCATTTAAACAAATGAAATATTTTTTTCTGATTTCCTGCTCTAAAAACTGGGTGCGTCTCCCCCCCCCCCTCGGTGGGCTTGTGGGTTCAAAAGGTTAATAATATCATGTGGATGGAGGACCTTACCGCTACGGTGAGCGACACCAGGGAACGGTTCTTGAAGGTGTGGTTCTACTGGATAGACTTTCAATCATCTCCAGACTACGATTATTTGCTGACTCAGGTCTGACCCTCTCATGCCCCTGGGGTGGGAGGTATGGGGGTGGGCCTTCTGTTGGCTGAGGCGTCACCCAATGCTCCCATGCCTCCCCCATTCCCTCTCTTTCTGTTTCCCTCTTGTGCTGGGCTACCCTTTCTCTCTTCTTGCCTGCCATTTCTCTATGTTTCTTCTTTCTCTTTTTTCCTCTTGTGCCTCCTTGTTTTTTGTTTTTTCTCTCTGTTGCTGTTGTTGTTTTGTTTGACAGTTTATCTGTTCTATTGATATGATTGTGTACATTTGTATGTGCTGAAAACTTTAATAAAAATGTAAATGTTAAAAAAAACTGGGTGCGTCTTATAGTCAGGTGCGTCTTATAGTCCGAAAAATACGGTATGTACTAATTTAGCATTGGAATGTCAATTGGCCTACCTGTGGGGCAAGGCTAGATGTTTTTTGTTTTTAGCAAAAGAAAGTAAAAGTAAGCTTTTCTACGGTATCTTAAGACACACAGCAAGATTGTTATATGAACACAAGTAGCTTATGTGAGTTTAGGTCAGCTTTAAATAAAAATCAGTAAAAAAAGCCAGAAAAAAACTGACATACTTTGTAGACCATGCCACATAAAAAAAGCATTTTGGCTATAAATACAATTGTGCTTAAAAGTTAACATATCCTGGCAGAATTTCTTAAGCTGGCCATAGATATTTAGATTTCCCAGAGAATCATCGTACAAGTCGTACATCGTACAAGTGCAATATTTTTGGGATCCGATTTATTGCCACTCGATTGGTGACATAACTAAAGATCGGCTACACAAAAAAATGCAATTGGAAATTATGGAAGTGAGATGAGGCCTGCATGGGTCGATTGATAGGAACGATCACAAGTCTCTAATATGTCCTTCGATTAACGATCGATCGACTAAAATTTACAGACATTTCCAATCCCTGCATGATCGATTTTTTGTGCAATCTCTCGCCATTTTGGTTGATAGCGCACTATGCATGCATTGACTTGGGAACAATCGCTGTGATCAAGCGTGCCATTGAATCTCTGAGAAATCGCACAAGATGTCTATAGCCAGCTTTAACCAGTTTTCCAGAGAATATGAATAATAACAGAACAACTTTTCTTTCACTCATGGTTAGTGGTTGGTTGAAGCCATTTATTGTCTAACAACTGTATTTACTCTTTTTAAATCATAATCACTAGTGATGGCCAAACATCGGCCGAAGGTGCTCATGAACCGGTGTACCCAACTTCCGCAATCAACCGTCATTTGAATGTTCAAAGGGAATGTTCAATGGAGGGCACAATTCTCAAATCTTCAGGTCATAATTGTAGCCACAATACCAATAAAAAAGTGTCAAAAGGGTGCAACCACCTTTTAGCAGAGGGTATGGTCTGCTCTGAAAAAGGTAGACTTCAAAAAGTGTGGGCCCCCCCAAAAACATTTCAGATCCCCTGTTGGCATAGAGTATGGCATGCTCTGGAAAAAGGTGATCCCAAACAGTGTGGGGTCCCCCCAGAGGAAACCAGACCCCTTTCGGCAAGTCTTTTCCAGAGCATATGTCAGCAGCGAGTCTAGTATGCTTTGGGGGCACCCCACACTTTTCATGGTCCCCCTTTTCCAGAGCCTGCAAGACCCTATAACAGCAAGAGGTTTAGTATGCTCTGGGTGGGGATCCCGCACTGTTCTTGGTCCCCCTTTTCCAGAGCATACCAGACCCCTGCCATCTGGGGCATTTCCAGCCATATTTTTATATTATCACTTAAAATCTGGAAATCTAGTAAGCATGATCTTTGCTACCTACAGTCCAAATTGGATGAGAAAAGAATTCTTTCAAGTTTTGTGATATAACCATTTATTTATGTAGAACCTGGTATAGACATCTAGCTTCTCATAGCAGTAGAACATTTGCAATTTAATAATCACTTTAAATTGGCATTTTCCATTAAGCTTAGAAAATGAGGTGACACTGTGCTAATTCTACTTTTTCAATACAAATACATTTAATATGCAAATTCGTTTTTTTTCTTACTTTCCTTTCATAGTTTATTAAAATATGTAATTGCAGCAACTATTATGGTTTTCAGTAGTTTGTACAGGGCCATGCTCCTTTATAGAATAGACGAATGGTGAAAATACATTCATATTTTTTGAATTGTCTTATTGTTGACCCATTAGTCGTATAGATGTGCGATTTTGCTAACAATAAATTGTCGTTCAATCGATGCCGGTCGCACAAAATTTCAAACTTGCAGGGAATGGACATGTTCCTTCTTCTCTGGTCAATCGCCATTATCGGTCAGCAAATGCGCGTAAATGGTACGCTTCGATTTCCCTGACAACCTCCCGCAGCATGATGACGTTGAACGTTCGATGATCGCACTGGGATCTATATATCTGTGGCTGGCTTAAAGCGGACCTACCACCAGGAATCTATGTTTTCATGAATGGCACTAGAAGTGCCAATAATAGGGAGGAATGCAGTGAAAAAACCCAAAAACGTACCTGTAATGAGCAATTTAATATAATCAGCCATTCCTCTTCACTTCCTGGTTAATGGGCTCAGCAAAACCCGGCAGCACGTCACAACAACACGTGATTTTTCAGTGTACATGAAACACATGGTGGTGCATTATCGCGTGTGGCCACTGGGGGCGTTCAGTGATCTTCAATGGGAATTTTCAAAATTTTCAAAGCAGCTCACTGAAAAATCACGTGTTGTTGTGACGTGCTGCCGGGTTCTGCTGAGCCCATTAACCAGGAAGTGAATAGGAATGGCTGATTATATTCCTAAATTGCTCATTACAGGTACGTTTTTGGGTTTTTTCACTGCATTCCTCCCTATTATTGGCACTTCTAGTGCCATTCATGAAAACATAGATTCCTGGTGGTAGGTCTGCTTTAAGTTGGTATTATTGCAGAAGATCAATACAATAATAGTAAAAGTATCCCATTGGATTAGACCAAAACATATTTACTGAAGACATTAACCTGATTGTAGCTCTAAAGTTAAACCACATGGACAATATGTTTTCTTGGGTAGGGTGGCCACTATGACCACACCAGGTGGCTAAGAATGTTCACTCACCTAGTTTGCTACAGTGCAGAGACGGTCAATGAGCTACCGAAATTTTTCTGTTAGCTTGCAAATTGTATGCAGCCTGAAACTAAGCCAATAAAGAACATTAACTGTACTTGATTGGTGGATTTCCA
The DNA here is from genome assembly GCA_036250615.1 of Ptychadena robeensis. Lineage (NCBI taxonomy): Eukaryota > Metazoa > Chordata > Amphibia > Anura > Ptychadenidae > Ptychadena > Ptychadena robeensis. The sequence goes on along the minus strand of CM070036.1, from coordinate 71,607,588 downwards.
TCTGCCTACATTCTTCCATTCCCAAAAAATATAGAATGTTTTAATGGATGCAAATCCTGGGTTTTGAATCTATCAAAAGTTTGGCGTTATAAGTGTAACTTAAATTAGAGCCGTCCAAAATTACTGCGAAAACGTAACTTTTGGCTTTGTATGCTCATTATTAAAGTTTGCATTGAAGATTATTATTGCCATATGAGTCTGGAATATATAAGGGGGTAAAATTGTGCATGGTTTTTAAAACTCCTTACTTGTAGTCCATGTTGGCTTGCCGGAGGTAGGTTAGCAGGGCCTCAGAGCTCATGTTGGAAGTGTGGACATCGGTCACTGTGTCTTTCCAGATGTTGCTGATGCTGTTGGGCTGCCAGAGATCCACCTATAGTGCAAGAATCCATCCATTCATCGTTAACCATGTATGTAATGTACACAACACTTACACTAACTGACATTATTTTGCAAAAGTTAAACATTTGGTTATTTGGTGTTTTAACAGTAACAATGAAGGTACATTTGCAAATGCGTGTACCTTTGCCCTTTCTAGTTGCACACCCATTGGAATACCATTTACATTTCTTCCCAGTGAGTGTACCCTTCCCTTTCTCATTCTCGTGGAGCATTTCTGGCCTTAATCATGTTATACTCCCAAACATTTGTCCTCTGTGTCTTGCCCAATTATATGGGCTTCAGTATATAATACAGGTCAACTGCCCTAAATCTTGTGTAAACGGAAAGGCAGAGTTATTTCATAAAATGTCTGACTAGTATTTAGGGCCGTTTCATTATTATGTAGTGGTATGTGATCCTGCATACGAGGGAAGAGAACTGTTTCTCTACCTCTGTGTCCTGTTATTTGAGCAGGGTGCAGGGTCAATATTCCCAAAGGGGGGAAAACCTTACATGCCAGAGCTCTGTGATGTTTTGTACCCATCACCCATCCGCATAGGATGTCTCTGCTATCGGTCTATGTGTAGTCTCTTTCACGGCTGTAGCTTTCATTACAAACATGCGTCTTTAACCCACCATAGGTTTGTTTCAGAAACACATTAGTCTACTATTGATACAGACAACTTTTGCATATTTAAAAATATGGTTGTACCTAGACACAAGTTTTTCATGACCTTTCAAATAAAAATCTTTGTCTCATAGAGATAAAGGCAGTTATGTTAAGGCAGGTGTATTCATCATGTAGGGAGGGCCCTACTGTGGTAATGACAAAACTACAGGGAGTGCAGAATTATTAGGCAAGTGGTATTTTTGAGGAATAATTTTATT
>CM070036.1:71593886-71606219 GCA_036250615.1 Ptychadena robeensis | reverse complement strand
TTGCGGAGGTTCGCGTTCGCCGTTCGCGAACATCAAATTCCGGGTTCACGTCATCACTACTGTTGTTTAGTATTCTAGTTATGGATACTTTTTGTATACTTTTCCTTGGCTGGCACAACTAGCTACAGTGGATTTTTTTGTGATATAAATAACTTTTAATCAATTAATTAGGCCAGCTGTCAGCTCTGGAGAGCAGCATGATGACGTTATCACACTGCACTCCAGAGCTGATCTGAGCTGCTCTGTTGGCCTCCACTCGGTATGTGTGTGGGGGCCTTAAATGTGACCCTTTAGGTTAATAACATCTATCAGTCTTCTTGAGTAAGCATCTATCTGTATTACCTATATATTTCAGTTTAAGTTTTATTTCCAGGGGATGGAACATAGTATTTTTATTTTGCCCCTCCCTCAAACCTCGGTAGCTGTCTTTTCTGTGTAATAGATACTTGCAGCAATTTCTTTAGTTTATGGTCATAGTCTTTCACACCACCTTTAGGATGCAGAGCCAACAGCCCTTTGTAAGGGAGTAGAAATAGTCAACATTTTGACTAATTTAGAGTTGATTTACAGCCCCTGAACACAATTTCTTCATCAAGATTGCGGGTTCTTCCCCCCTAGGGGATGCCAGAGATTACAGGGGGTGCACCATCAGTGGTGTCGGGGGGGGGGGGGGGGGGGGGGGGGGGGGGTGACACCCTGTGTCCAGCAGGCTCTCACACAGAGAGGCTGCAAGCTCAGCTCAATGATCTCTCTCTCTCTCTCTCTCTCTCTCTCTGTAGGCTAAGTGCAGCTTAGAGTAATACAACTGGAGCTGGACCTGGGCTGGTGAAATGGAAAGAAGCAGAAGTGCAATCTTGTGGTCATTTTACTATTAGAGATGTATTTTTATCTGAATTTGTGAGTTAATTACAAAGCCCCCGACCATAGTATCATTGCCAAAATTGCTGTAGATATAAAGAAGGGTTGTGTGCATGCAAGTTAGGAGGGAGAGCACGTTACCCCAGGATGGGAGCATCGTGACATCCCAGGGAAAAATGTTTTAATGTTTAAGGAGTTGATTGGCCTGCCTTGCCACAGGCAAGGGGGGCCTTAAGGAATAAAGGGAACCACTGATCTTGTGGACAATGAGAGCAAACACGAAAGTGCCAAAGTGCCACAAATACTGTTAACATACACAATTGTTGAATACCCGCAGTGGGAGAGCAACAAAAGGGGTCTATGACATGTGCCACTGTATGGCTATTTAAACTGACTGGTGAGCTGAATGATATTTTTTGGTGATAATGTGGCTAAATCACATCAAGATAATAAATAAAACAAAAATATTTAAATGGCAGTATTTTAGTGTGTCATCAACAAACTTACCACTTTTACTACAGAGAGAATTCAAACCTCAACTGAAAGAGGATAGCATCAAATGACCAACTAATAATATTGGGGGGTGTTTGTTAGAGTGAGAAGCGGTTAAACTACATGCAACTGGTATAGATGCATTCATGATAATTATAATGATAGTAATAACAAATTGAAATGTTTTTACCTAGCTTGATTAATTAATTTACCATTAAATTTTGTCAAGCATCTATAATGGGTTTCTGCTATCAAGGATTGCATTTAGAAGAGCTGATATAAAATTATAAATTAATACCTTGCAAAGTTCTTCTGTCCGTATTTTTAGCTTGCATAAAATGTGCAGTGTTGGCTTATTTTCCATCGAAAGAGAAATTGCAGATAGAGTATTTTTAACAGCAGATGCCATGGAGTGGAGAATTAAGCATCACAGCTCACATTAAAAAATACAATAACGATCACATATTATTAAAAGCTGGCTTCAGGAAAGAGCAATAATAATGATCAATAATTCTAACAGCACTTCTGTCTATTGACTTCACCCACTCTGCCTGTTGGGGTTTGGATTGATGTGATGGCATGCGTCCATGAGGCTGTTTGACAAAATGCTATAAAAACACCCTGTTTCATTTATATATTGCCTACATCAAACATACGTCTGTGCATATTAAGTTTGGGCCTTCCCGTAACCACATTCATATTTAAATGGTTGCAAAGGACAATGCATTTATTCTAAAGTTATGTTTATAATGCAATGCGGGAAGTTGTACATCTCTTAAATTAGTGAAAGATAAAGTCTGTGGGACAAGTGAACTCCACAAATATTTCATCTAATTGCATTTAGAACATGCTGCTTTTAGCCTAACCAAATTGCATTTAAAGTAACATTGGCCAGAAACCACAAAGGTTGCTTCTGATAATGCTTCTGCCTTTAAGTATCACTTGTGTAATACCATTTTCTCATTGCCAGGGCCTGAGCTCTTAAAGGAAGATGGAAGCAATTCAGGGTGAGCGCTATGTGGGAAGGGTTTATAGTTTTTACTGATTGCAGGTGAGCTGCTATGTGGTCATTTGAAACATTTTTTAAAGATGGTTATGATGACTAAATGTCTATCAGGAAGTTATTATATCTCAAGGCCAAAGGAATTCTTTTCAGTAAGCATGAAACAAGCGGTCCATCAAGAGAAATACACTGGAACCTGAAAAATAAGACGAAATAAAATATCTTTGTCCTCAAGAACTAGAAGGCCAACAGTCCTCTTTCTGCAAAATCTTTTTATTTCCTAAATTCTACAAAATGTCATGCAACAGTATGCTGAATAATTTCCATTAGTGGAACTGTACCATTTTAATTTATAAAATGCTTGAGTGTTCTATAGTGTTGAGCGAGAATATTCGAAATTCGAATATATTCAACGAATATCCCTCATTCGAGAATTTGTAATACTTTGCGAATATGCGCTTGGATATTCGCAATGGCGGATATTCGTCATATTATGCTTCAACATTTTTTACCGGCATACATTGCGCATATTTGAATATGCATATGTGCAATACATACAGTGCTCGTACTGGCTAAGATCACAGAATGACACTCTGAAAAATTGTATGGGATGGTCTGCCGGTGAGCCACTTTGAAAGTGGTGGAGGATGATGATCACAGAATCACAGGATTACAGAATGCAGAAGAAAAACTGCATTGCGAATCTTTATATAGAATAGAATACAGAATACATATAGAATAGAATACAGTCAAATCTAATTTTATGAATTAAGAATGGTTCTTTGTATATTCGCGAACTTTCGCGAATTCGAATATACCATATGCTACTCAACACTAGTGTTCTACAGAGCACCCGAGCCCAATGTAAGTCAATGGGAGGTGACCAGGCACCCCCTGCTCAGATGAAGGGAGGGTGCCTGGTACATGGAAAAAGTTAAGAAAGTTATAGAAAGTCACTGGGAACTGCATGGGGACCGTGTATACATGCATTATGGACTCACAAGTCGGTGTTGGGAACCATTTTCTCCCAGTTGTATGCCACTTTTACACTGGCAAAAAACATGCCCAAAATCCCCCAAAAAGAAAATTTTTAAGAAAAAAGGATGCTCTAAAACATCATACGGAAGTGCTTGCAGGTGAGCTGACACTCTAAAACATTATACAGCACTGTGGGTGCCAGTGCATGCAGGTGAGCTGATTCTCTTAAACATTGCATGGCATTGCTGCCAGTGGGATAACACTCTTAAACATTGATTGGCATAGTCTGCCAGTGAGCTGACACTCTCAAAGATTGATTGGCATGGTCTGCCGGTAAGCTGACGGTCTCAAACATTGGATGGCATGGTATGCCGGTGAGCTGACACTTTAATGCAATGATTGGCATGGTCTGCCAGTGAGCTGGCACTATAATCGGTATTTGGACACTATAATCGGTATTTGGACGCTGCGCTGGGAAGGGGAAGTGGACATAGATGCTGCTGGTGCAGGTGCAGGGAGCGGGGCATCTGGGGCAGCACCTTTCACAGGGGATTGGCTAGCAGTGCCTACAATACGGGAGGAAGAGAAGGCAGTGGTATGACAGGCAGACTGTGGACCCAAGCGTTCTGCCCACTTATTAGGGTGTTTGGATGCCTTGTGGCGGATCATGCTGGTGTTGGTAAGGTTGCTAGTGTTTACTCCCCAGCTCATTTTGGCACTGCACAGGTTACAAACTACTCTAACTACTCTTTTGTCGTCCTTACATTCCTTAAAAAAACACCATACTCCTAGGTCTTGGCAAGGTAGATTTCCGCAGGGTTGTGCTTGCTGTCACGGACTACCACACCACTGCCAATGCCTGATGCGGTGCTGTGCATCCCTCCTCTTCTGAACTACTATCCTTGTCACCTTCCCAGGTTGGATCACTGTCCTCACCAACCACCACTTCCTCTTCCGCTTCCTCAATCTGATCGTCCTCCTGACTTGACATCATTGTAACCTGAGTGTTCGGCAACTGTGTCTCATCATCGTCCACTTCGTGAACGAATGATTTCTGATCCCTTCCGTCGTCTTTTTGGGACTGTGAAGGCTCAAGACGTTGTGCGTGCTGGGCCATAGGGCCAAATGTAATTGTGGAGGTGTAAAGAGCTCCTCGGAATATCTGTGTGTGTCGGATCTCTGGTTTGGCATGCCTCAACATGGCGGGAGGTAGAATGATCAGAGGGAGGATTTGCTTGACCAGGCTGTTGGCTACATACAGTGGACCTGGTCGAAGAGTGGGTGGTGCTCAAACGACCAAAACCATTGTCTTCTGCAATCCAACCGACTCCAAATCTTCACACTGCCCAGACTTGGACAGTGTTGTCCTGCGCCGGCCAGCTAGTTTGGAGATGAAGCTGGGTACACTTGTTTTTGATTTTTTTTACTTCTGCACTGGCAGCAGGCACAGTTTCCTTGCTCCCAGGGCCTCGTCCTCTGCGTGCACCATCAGCACCCTGACTGCTCCCCTGTTCCTTCCTGCTCACCCTCTTCGTTTTGAATGAGTGTTTTTTTTATTTTTATGAATGTGCAAATGCAGCAGAAAGATCAATTAATTTCTTACAGTCAATTGAAAGAAATGCAATTATTTTTTTGCAGCACTGCTATTTTTCTTTGAAATTACTATGGGTGAACAAGACAAAACAGGCCCCAATGTGACCCATTGAAATGCAGGAGGAATTAGGAACAGTTCCTAATTTTTGGGGGGGGGGGGGGGATGTCAGTAAAGGATGAATCCCTGTTACAGCACATTGTATGTCCCCAAAAGAGCACAATAGTGTATATGTCCCCAAACGTGCAGTGGAGCTTTTAGTGACCAAATGACTGTCAGTAAAGGATGAATCCCTGTTACAGCACAGTGTATGTCCCCAAAATAGCACAACAGTGTGTACAGTGGCTCGCAAAAGTATTTAGTCCCCTTGAACTTTTCCACATTTTGTCACATTATAGCCACAAGCATGACCAATACATATAAGTGGAAGGAAACTCATACATGATTCCAAAATTGTTTTACAAATAAATTACTGCAAAGTGGGGTGTGCGTAATTATTCAGCCCCCTGAGTCAATACTTTGTAGAAGCACCTTTTGCTGCAATTACAGCTGCCAGTCTTTAAGGGTATGTCTCTACCAGCTTTGCACATCTAGAGACTGAAATCCTTGCCCATTCTTCTTTGCAAAAGAGCTCCGAGTCAGTCAGATTAGATGGACAGCGTTTGGGCCGAATACTTTTGCAAGCCATTGTATGTCCCCAAAAGTGCAGTGGAGCTTTTAGTGATTTAATGACTGTCGCTGATGGATCAATCCCTGTTACAGCACAGTGTATGTCCCCAAAAGAGCACCACAGTTTATATGCCCCCAAAAGAGCAGTGGAGCTTTTAGTGACCAAATGACTGTCGCTGATGGATCAATCATTGTTACAGCACAGTGGATGTCCCCAAAAAGCACAGTTGATGTCCCAAAAAGAGCACAAGTGTCTAAAGTCTTCAGTCCTTAAAAGGACTTTTGGGTCAGTAAAAGTAAGAGTTAGAGCCAGCAAAGAAGAGCAGAACTGACTTTCCCTGCCTATCTGGCGCCTCTCCCTAACCACACTGAGCCGACTGGGAAGGGTCAGGTGCTATATAGCACCTGGCCATGTGTTTCTCCAATCCAATCACTGTAATGCCAGCAGCTAACATGGCTGCTGGTATTACAGTGTGGGCAGCAGTAAGCTGCCCATTGATTGGAGGTCTCCAACGCGTGAAAATCGCGGGGCAGAGAACCGAATATGGCTCTCGAGCACACGTGGTGCCCTGTAGAGCACAGTTGTTCGGCCGAGCGTGTTCGCTCATCACTAATAGTTACCATTGAAATTTACTTCCTCGCTGCCTGTCAACATCAAATCACACCCATTTTTTTGACCACTACCATTCTGATAAAATTTCTGCATTTGCTCACAAAATTACATAATCACATCACTGGTGTCAGGAAACTGTATACCTCATACTATGTATATGTCTGTAAGTGTTACTTGCAAATATGTTAAAATATCTCTGATGCCATCCTGGCAGGATGCATGGGATTATACAACAAGGAAAGTTTTATATTTTGACATTTAGATCCTTAAGGTGGCCACAGAGGTGTGCACACTCACGACGATCAATCTGCCGCACAATCGTCTGCAAGTCAAATGCTCAAACTTAAAATTCCTCCAGAAATCAATTTACTGACAAATTACTGACATGTTAGTAATTTTTAGATCGATCTTTTTACTTTGGTTGTCCCCATTCAAAGTAAATGCCGGCACACACAGGGTGTGAGGCCGATTCCCGGTACTGAGACGTCTATGTCGGGCTTTACACATTTCATGCGCAATGGATTTATGTATTGAATTGGCTATGTATTATGTATTGAATTGACTATGAACTGTCCTCAACATTACTAAACATGCCCGTTACTCTTTTTAGCCTGACAAGGTCTTTGCCGGATGATGGGAGGATAAATCCAAAATACCTGAGAATACACTAGCATTCCTCCTCTGCCATGTATGGTAATGTGTGTAATTTTTAGCATTTAATGTTTTATGTTCAGATGTATATACTGCATCTCACAAAAGTAAGTACACCCTTCACATTGTGGTAAACAGTTTATAAAATCTTTTCATGGGACAACACTGAAGATATGATACTTTGATAACATTTTAAGTAGTCAGTGTACAGCTTGTATAACACAGTAAATTTGTTGTCAAAATAACTCAGCATATGGCCATTATTGTCTAATCTGGCAATAAAATATAGTTAACCCCTGAGTGAAAAACCTTCAAATTGAGACAATATTTTGTGTGGCACTGGCAGCTAAATCTTGCAGTTTTTCTGGGTGCTGATGGCAGAACATACTAGTTGGGGAGTTTTATGTGTTTACAATGTACACAATGGGTTCACTGATGCCTGCAACTGAGCCTACTAACTGAATTTATGGGAGATTTATGGGATAAATACTGATCCAGGAGGGGTGATATACTTTGCAGGTTAATTATATCAATTTAAATTGCCACAATATGAAAAATTGAGGCATACATTTTCCAACAGGAACGCTATTTCTAACTATATATTGGTGGATGCTGAACTTCTCTGCCTAATGTTCCAAAATGTGTGCAGGTATTTTGGCAACATTACGCTCATAGATCCAAAGAATCATCTCATTCCTTTTTCCAGCAAATTTCATCTAGTTAATTCAAAGTAGGGGGGAGGGGGGATCAAACGGTAGCCATATTACCTCACATATCAATTTGACTATAAGTTTAGCTGGGAGGGAAGGAACTATACGCGAGTGGTGGCCAGCCCCTTGTGGACTTTAAAGGTGAGTACTTGGTATAAACGTAGTTCCAGTCAGGAGATAAACGTACATACTTTTATTATCACAACATTAGTACACAGAAGATTGAGGTAGCGAACAATTTCACCATAAAAGTTTTACAGTCTGTGGGGTTCCTCTATGGGAGGTATCAACCCTTGCATTTAAAATCACAACATTACTAATAGTCTCTGATGTCCCGATGGTTCCAAACGGTTAGTATTACACAAAATTCGTACTCCAAACTCATCCGACGCGTTTTGTCCTTTTGAGGACTTCTTCAGGGATATTTCTTGGAGGTTTACCTACAGGTCATTAGAATGTTCACAACCATGCTCTGCATAAATTTTTGGTTATACATGATTTCAAATTAGTTACATTATATCTGGTTCAACCAATGCTTGAGTTGTTGTTCCTTACCCATACATTATACCCCATAATTTATGTCTATCTGTCCAATATAGTGAGATTGCAACTCTATTCCCAAATCTCCCTCTTGGCAATGTCTATATTGTCTATGCATTTTTTCTCGTCCCTATTACGTTATCTCCACAACCATCCATATATTTATTCTATACAGGTGGTTACTCTCTCAAAACAGTAATAAAAAATATTGTCATGGCTTACCGTTGGAGTTCATGATCCATGTGCTGAGGATGGTTTCCACGGGCCAATGCCATCTGGGTCTTCCACCGCTTGTCCGGGGTTAAGTCCTTAGGGATTTTGCACCATGTGTGAGCCCTCACAAGCCCAGCGCTATCGTAATGGGGGGAAGGTTATTGATCTCAATTGTCCCAGAAGAAGTTAAGAAGTAGCCCAAGTGCTCTATTGCTCCACTGAGAATTACGCCTGATTTATAAAAGTGTGTCTCCCAAGTGTGTAGCATCAGTAAATATCACAGAATAAGTGCATGCCCATCTTCCACCACTCAGTTTGACAAATCACCAATAATCTCACCCTCACACAGTGGGTTTAAATGCACCTTCTTGCTGTCAATGTTCTCTTATCTAGTCTCTATCAGGTCCCTAGGTTACAAGTGTGTCAGCGGTAAAATATAAGATCAAAGCAGGTGGAGGTATACACTTCTTATAGTTAGTCATAATAAACCGTGCTCCTACCTTGGGGTCAGTGTCCAATTGATTTATAGCGTCTCAGTCCTGGGGTCTTCAGTATTGGTCCATGTCATTCGTTGTTCCGTCTCATCTGCCAAATTGGCAAACCTGGTCTCTTTTAAAATGGTCTCCCTTCCCGCCAAACGAGGTGGGGCCCCGGTCCGCCCCCCACCCATCACGCCACGGGATGACCCCTCCGGCGCACTGGGAGAGAGCTTCCAGGTGCCCACCGCCTTGGGTGGGCGCAATGCTTCTCAATGAGACGCATTTCCAACCTTCCACCCACATCACTTCCGGTAGAACTTCAGTTCCATGGAGTGACGTGGTGGCGTCCCGCGTTGCCATGGCAACGTCGGGACACCAGTCTTACACGCCCTCACTTATCGGCCCTGCCTCCACTACCACGCCCCCATGTCCTCCGTAGCCGTCATCCCCACTAGCTCCACAATAGCTCCTCTAATGTCATACCCTTGAACACATAACATATACCGGTGTGCACATAGGAAAGGTCTGTGTAACCCAGGTATGGGAATCTAGTAGTCACATGTGGAAGCCGTGTTGTGACAATCCTAGGGGTGGGGAACATCAGCAACGGCGTCAGTGAGGGAAACTTGGTCAGATTGGTGGTGAGGGGGATCCCACTAAGGGACAAGGTGCATAGGGAGAATGTTGTTAAAGGGTGACGTATCGTGTGACCGGAGTGGACTCTGTCATTTATGTTGATGGTGACTGTGTTAGTGTGCAACAAGGTGATGTTGTTTATGTGTGGGTGTATGAATATGGGGTGTGCTGTTGTGATATGTCTAGTTGCAGTGTAATAGGGAAGTGTGCTGCTTGTGCGATTTCCTATTTGCCACTAGCCTAAAGGAAGGGTTTGAAACTGGTAGCCTCGTTTATACCAGGATATGATGTAGCATTTAAGGAGTATATCCATTTGGATTCCTCCTGTAGGAGGCGAGTGTCGACGCTCCCTCCTCTAATTCCGATTGGGAAGTGTGCGAGGGCCGCAAATGAGATGACATTGGGATCATACCTATGGTGCATGCACACATGGTATGAAATTGGGGTTGTTAGTTTGCCATTTTTGATGTTTTTCACATGCTCACGGATACGAACCCTCCACTCTCTCTTGGTTTTTCCGATGTAATATATACCACATATACAAGTCAAGAGGTAAACAACTCATCTAGTTAAAGCCTGCCATACACACGCCGATGTGTGCAGGCAGACTAGTCGCGATATCTTTCCGGGAGGCTAACGTGATGACGTCATCACGTTAGCCTCCCGTTGCATTATGGGGCCCCTTCAATCGGCTGGGCACCCTTTGTGTGCCGGCCATAAGCTGCAATCAAGACGCCGCTTCATTGCAGCTTATGGCATCGGCTTTCATCGGCTCCCATCGGCCAGAGAAGATCGGAGGGGCAGTCGGTCAGATTAAAAATCGGCCGCTTATCAGCATGTGTATGGCTAGCATAAGGCTGCAGTTTTACATTTAAACCAACCATACCCTTTTTATGGATCTGAATCCTGCCTTGGTTATTGGGACCTCTATCCCAATAATGTAATTGTCACATTTTTGCATTATTAAGTTATGCAAGAAAACCAATATGTCGATTGTGATTTATAAAATATCTATTTTTGCATAATATGCCAGTTCACTGCATACATTTACAATGTAAAAAGTATACTGTTAAAGTTTCAATGATGGTTGCTTGGGTGACAACCTTAAAAAAAGAGATTGGCTTAAACATGTTTATTGTTAGTTTCAAGGGGGTAGGTGAAATCCCAGCACTATATCAATATTACAAACTATACAGAGAGATCAAGAAGACAAGATAACATTTCTATACAATCTCATGATGCTGTATTTCCCCCTTTGGATCACAAGCTTTTGTCACTGGAAAAATACAGACTGTGGCTCAGCAGGCATAATGATAAGTTTAAAAATAAACATATGACCCCATGCTGGGTTTTCTCTTAGCTATTGACTTTCCAGGGGCTGGCATGTTCAAACCTTTTGAGCATAAACTATGAATGTTTTTTTTTACTTCCTTGTGATTTTACTTCACGTTGCTTGAAACAATTTATCTGAATAATAGCCTTGTCTATAAGGAACACATTAACATTTTCATTAGAATTGCTTTCAATATACTCTAATTGTTTTTTTCGAGAACTGTAGGAGTCTACTTTCCAGATGTTTTCATCTGCTTGAGGCTGCTACTGGACACTTTACAACAGATGCTTATATGGTTTAACTAAGGGTTAATGAAATTCTCACAACTTTTACTTTCCACAAAGTTTTCTAAAGAAGAGGAGATTAAAAATGAATATACTGCATATGTATACATATATATTAACCAATGCAGTGGTGCAGGAACCACCATAGCAACCATAGCAGCACCTATGGGTAACTGTTTTTTTATTTTCTCTCTCCGGTCCCGACAATGTATTTCTTTTTTGTCTGGTCAGGAACAGGGCAGTGTTGGAGTGACACTCCATGACGTCACTTCCAGGACAATCATGGGCCCCATTACAATAATTTGCTTTGGGACCCAGTCATTTCTAGCTATGTGTTTCTTTTAAAACATTAACCTTCCCTCCAAGTAGGATTCATAGAAACATTGAAGAAATATCTGGAACTGAAGAACCAAAAACATGTTTATTGTACATGATCATTGTATGGTTTACTCCATACATTTTCTACACTGCTTCATCTCAAGCATAACATATTTGTTGCAGTTCATGACAACTGTAAGTATATAATAACAACCTCTTTAAAAATTAAGGGGACACTTACTTGTCAATATCATACTAAAATTCTACAATATGCTGTTACTACTTGAGACTACACGAGATATTTACTGCAGATGCATGTAATCTGAGCATACCTGTCAAGTATTCCGTTTTGGCATGGAAAGTCACGTTTTTTTATGTGCCTTTCCTGGCCATATCCTGATTTGAATAAATTCAGTATTTTTCCTGGGATTTTGAAATCAGGAGTAACTCCACCCTCCTTTATTCCCACCCTGCTTGTGCAGATGATATGTGGGGTGGGAAGTTAGCAGGAAGAGTAACACCCCCTCCCTCCTAAGTAAGCAAGCAACTAAATAGTAGGTGATGGACCGAACTGTTCGCCGGCGAACTGTTCGCGGCAAACATTGCATGTTCGCGTTCGCCACGTGTTCGCGAACATACGGCGAGTTCGACCCGCCCCATATCTTTTGTCATTGAACAAACTTTGACCCTGTGAGTCACAGTCAGCAGGCACAATACAGCCAATCAGCACCCACCACCTCACGGACCATCCCACCCCCTATAGCACACACAGGAGAGACGCCATTTCACATGCTGATTGAGAGAGTGGAGGAAGTTAGATCAGAGAGCTGCTGCTGCATAGGGAACGTTTAGCTAGGCAGTGTTCTTTGCCATCTACAGTCTACTCTTCTAGAGTGCTTCTGAAAAGACCTGAAAAGACCCCAAAAGCCCTTTTTAGGGCTATTTTTTTGCTACCCTGTTGCCTG
>CM070036.1:71569920-71581145 GCA_036250615.1 Ptychadena robeensis | reverse complement strand
GATTGGGAAACTCAAAATTTAAGTAGAATCGAATTTTATTCATTTCGACCATCTCTATGTAAAGCACAGTGTGTACAGTGAGTGTCAGGGAACTCGCTAGCAGAACTCACTGTCCAGATTCCAATGTACGCACATATAAGAGTTTTGCCTTTAATCTTTAATTAAAAAAAGGAATTTGGGTGAGCATGACAATCAATATTTGTGAATCTGATTATATTTGTCAAATCTGGTTTAATGGTATGTAGAGGCTTTTTTTGTAGAAGGTTAATGACTAGGGGATGCAGGTGATCATCTGGCATTACGGATTGTTGTATAGGTATGGAGCAGTTATGATAAAATACCCGGCGATCATATTGTAGCTATAAATTATTGACACCTATCCAGACAGCTTCACAAAGTGAGCATTACAGTTAGGTCTTAGGTTTAAAAGGTATCTATGATAATTACATTTTTTTTTAATAAAACCTAAATAAGTAACAGTTTGGTAGCATGTAAATTAGCATTTGTTCATTAGTTTTTTACATATTCCATTAGTAGATATGATTGAAGCTTTAACTGGCTGGTGTAGTTACCGTCTAAAGTTAGAACTTGTTTTAAGACGGGGACTCCAAATCAACCAATATTTGAAGAAGATCAGCATTTGTAGCCAACATATTTATTTGGTGACAGGTTTCCTATACTTTAAAAACACCAGCAGGACAAACAAATCCTGGATTAACTGAAAGCATCGTTCTTTATAATAGATAGACAGGTCTTTGTAAACATAAATTTCCAACCTATAAGAAACATAACTTGTGCAAAAAGTTTTCTTATAGTTTCTGGATACTTGTAAACTCTGTGAAAAAGAGAAACTCTCTCAGAAGTGGAAGCCCGCCCACCCGAAGACGGACCTACCAACCACCAGGACATGTTGATGCAGACATGCACGTTGCCCTGGTGTGTATCGCCGACGTCACTTCGCTCTTCTGACCCTAAGTAAGTGCTCCTTGCAGCGTTAGTCCCTAATCTATGCTACCCACCATTTGATATCTGACTACTTTATACCTCTTTTTATAGCTACGTGAGGCTAGGCTTAGACCCCGCCCTCCTAGACGCTTAACTTCTTACCTTAAGTGAGTCATTATTTATTTACCTTGGTGACTTTTACACGGGACTGGGGGCACTAGGGCTGTGGCTGAAGTCCACCCTTATCTTTTACCACTATATCCGGATCTAATTTCTACCACTGACCATACAGTTATCACATACTGTCAGCATACCTCATTCCTTCACCATACCCTTCACCCTTATTCTCTATAGACCATGAGTTGGTCTTCTTCATGCCTTCACTTTTTGCCTTGATCTTGATGGAAATTCACTTGTTTGTTTAACTTTTTTGTTTTTTTGGCAGAGGCACTTACCTGCAACTTTATTCACCTCACCCCGCTCTACCCTTCCTGCCTCACTACCCAACACTCGTTTTTCACCTATGCGTTCACCGGCCTTCCACCTACTCACTATGGGCACGGACACATGGAATTACAGGGGAATGTGTGGTTCTTTTTACCCTCACTACCCTGGTTCATTCCCTCTCCCACCCTCACCACTTTAATGCCTTACTACCCTCCATTATTAATCCCTACCATTTTCAACAAATCTTAGATGATTACGCACTACTAGGCATGTTGGGCGAATGTCCGCTTGTGGGTCTCCGTTCTGGAGGAGGGTCCGCGTCCGGCACCACTTCTGCATTTGTTTTTGGTTTTATTTAATACTTGAGTAAGTACAACAGCTGGGCTATTCTATACATGTCCATGTTGGCATCCATTCCTACATAGGGCTCATTATATCCAACCTGTTTCCCATCTAGACCTCCACCATCTGATCAACCTCTACCCCTTGAGAAAGTCCAACGACGAAACGTACGTCGGGGTGGCAAGGTCAACCTTTGGATGGTCTACTTTATTGAGTTCCATCTCATGAGGATGTTCATGTCAAGTGCCTAAACTTTAGGCCTGTGGTTTATGCTTTGTGACCGTTATCTGTGTTTTGTATTATCATTTGTGGTATGGTTTTGTGCCATACCTACCTCCATAACTGTATCAACCCATTTGTATTTGGGTTTGATACCTGGTCACCTATGTAATAAATGTTAGTTCTTTTTTATTCCTGTTTAACTGTTTACTTATTTTGAAGCCGCTAAAGTCCCCCTGCCCTGGTTATTATTACTGGGGAGATTTTGCTTTTTATTTTCTCCTACTTGTAAACTCTTCTCTTGTAGTTTTCTGTTTGTTAACTTACAATTTTGAAATATGTTTATCTTGCCAGGAACATTTTTGGGCTGATAACATTGCTGCACTCATATGAGACAGAATTCATAAACCTTTACTAGAATGGTAAGGGTTCTGTACTTTTGTTCTACTGCATGACCATCCTAGGACAGAAAGTGACTTAAAGGATAAAAAAGCATACATCACTACACTAAGAATGATGCATGTGTTTGACATATTGTGTGAGTGGCAGTGTAGAGTTAGCCATTCGCTTGTGTCCTTCTTCTACAACCCATTCCATTCTTATGGACCACCTCACCCGACATATGAGCATAGTATGGGCAGGGCTGGTCATTGGGGAGGGATGAGGCATATTGGAGGGAAAGGGCTGAATGGAGTAGAGCAGGGCATAACCACATATCAATTTAATCTTTACAAGGAGCATCAGGGGTTCCCTTTTCTACTGCCATTGCAGTTTTAGGCTTAGTTGTAGGTGCATCACTCCCTAATAAGGCAGAAAAATGTTACAATGCAATGAAACACTTTTAGTCTACTACATCTGAGCCCCAGTGTACATAGAAACAAAGGTTGCTTCATGTTACTTCATCATACCCCTCAGATTGTGGTAAATAATTTCTCATATCTTTTCATGGGACAACACTGAAGATATGACACTTTGACCATGTCTAGTAAAAATTTGTAAAACGTCCACAAGATGTTGCTGCTTGTTTACATTTCACAAGACAAAGTCCAGCTTGGAATTACGCCTTTCAGCAAGTTTTATCACCCTGAGCTTGACTTGGTTTACAGTCATCATACAACATAACTCATCATAAACCGCTTGCCTCAATTCCATTGCAGAAGTCCTCTCATAGCCAGCAGTCTGCTCCTGGACAGTTTTACAAAATGTAAACTCTACAGTAGTTTAATTCTTGTAGTGAAGACTCTGACTGAGCTTTTACTCTCTAGCAAAATTGCCACCAGTTTTGTGTTATCTAAGTCTCATTATTGTAGTAGCGAAATACCTGCCTGTACTCTTTTTCTCTGGCACATTTCAGCCAATTGCTCATTAAAAATGTCCTACTGCCGTATTATGTGCAGCCTCTTAATTCTTTAGTTCGAATTTGCTAGCATTACTGATAACGGGGACAGTCTAAGGGCATTACTGCCCAATTTCTATCTGCCGGTCAGATTGGGCCTATTTTTGTTATAAAAAAAGAATGTGTCGCTTCTACAAATATCTTTAAAAGAAGCCTTTCGTTTCAAACTAAAATGAATCAGATTGCAGTCCGGGTATGCCAAGACTATTGTCAAAATAACAAATCAATTGCACAGCCAAATATACACTATGTGTAGGCTCTATAAGCTAGTACTGTCGGTGAAAATTGTACAATATATTGGTATATTATTATTATTATTATTATTAATATAATTTATTTATATAGCACCAACATATTACGCAGCGCTGTACAATAAATTAAAGTTGAGATACAACACAAGATACAGGTACAGGTTATGGCACAGGAGGAGTTGAGGAACCAGTATAGGTCCTCTATGGCATTGTCCAGCTGCCATTGTCTTTAACAGTTGTTTGGCATTTATCCCTGAACAATTTTTAGATATGGTCTATTTTTTATTCTTCTTTTCGTCTACTTCATTTTATGAATTAATTGCAATGCCTCTGAGCATGGTGTCATTGCCAAAATTGCTGCAGATGTAGAGAAGGAAAGTAGGAACACTACAAAGAAAGGATTGCTATATTATTCTAGAATATGTTGTTTTGGCATGAATTAATGTCAAGTTAGAATGTTATCTTCATTTTAAATTTATTTTATGTAAAACCTACATGTGGTAGAATAATATTTTTTGTAATGTTTCCACAACCTCATGTCTCCAATATTTTTGGGGATGATACCATGTTCAGAAGCTTTGCAATTATCTCACAAATTCAGCTAGTCAAATAAATGCAAATATTTCTAATGGTATTCAACCACAAAAGACCTCAGTGATATTCGCTGCCAAAAATGTTGGCAGATTTCAAAAAGTGATTCTCCAAAACGCTTGGTGAGTTATACTGAGCCAGATTTACCTATGATTAAGCTCCTCAACACTGTGTTTTAGGACTTCTTCCTCTGTTTTTAATTCCTCCTTCTCTCCATATTCAGGTGATGGTTAATCAATTTTACACTAAAAAAACAAAAACAAAGTATACTAGAATATTATAACTTTTTAATAATATTAACACATTTTTCAAACATTACTTCAAATCATTAGACTTTATGGCACACATTTCTTCATCAAACATTGATGCTCTCTTAATTTTTACTAGTTCTGTAAATTCCTTTAAAAAACTTTATTACCTAATCATCTTAAATTTATAATTCCTAAGCAGTTTGGAAAATGATCATACGTTTCATAAACTGTAACAGTGGTCTGAACAATTCATTATCTTTTTTTCTAAAAAACAAAAAAAGCAAAAAAAAAACACTTAATCAGCGTTACATGAAATGAAGCCATAAATTTGGGATCTTCCTACGCTGCATCCAAAAGAAAACACAGGAAAAAGTAAAAAAAAAAAACACTTAAGCCCCCCATACACCTTAAGATCGATCCATACAATCTCCATTAGATCTACCAACAACTGTGTAGTATAGTGGCCTCCCTGATAGAATACAACATGATTGGAAGGATTAAAAAGGTCCTTATACTACATGGTTTTGGTGGAACAAAAGTTGGTTGTACAGAAATTGTATGAAAAGATTGTAAGGTGTATGGGGGCCTTTAAAGTATAACTTTTTAAATGAATGTAGTGTATTGCTAAGGGGTAGGCTCTGTTCTATATACTTTTTAAGTGTATGAGCCTTAGCCAATGGCTATATATCAGAAAACTTAGAAAACATAGACCCTGGATTTGTGAGAATAATCCCCCCCAATCACATAAACCAATTTTTATGGCACTACAGGCACATGGAGACTAAAGGGTATTTATTAGCAAATATCTTCAAATATCTTGGACCAATACACCGTATCAAAATTTCATATATTACACAGATGGTCCTAGACATATTGAAATTCTCTTTTTTTTTTACTGTTTTTATTTGACACAACAGATCCAATGTACTGGCTTTAAAATCTGTTGATATATTTTTACAAAAATTTTATTTCATTGCATTTGTCAGACTTATGCAAGTAACATTAATAAAGTTTTGTTTTGTTTATGCAGATGGTACAGCAAGGCTTAACATTTAAGCCAAATCTGACTTATTTCTGTATTTTCAGCTTTTTTGCCAGGTGCAGATGGTGGGTACCTAGGCTTTGTTTGTTGAAGAGATCAAAAATTTAGCTTGGCTATCGCAATGCATGATGTGTTGGATTACTGAAGAAAAGTATTCAGCATTTCCTATTGACAGTATAAACACTACTCCATGAGTTTAAGAAGGTAAAGAACAAAGTACGATTTCCATTCATGAAAAATAAATATAGTTTAATAAAGCTGGGCATAATTTTGCTTAATTACTAACACAACAAAATTGGGTCATAGAGAACACATGCATACAATCTGTAGCATCCATTTACCTTTTCTTTATCCAAATACATTTGCAAGTAATTTAACAAAATTAGTTATTATAGATAATTACTGTAAAGAAATGACACAAAACATCAGCTTTTCATACATCAAGCATGACCAATACTAGTTGAAAGTCATGGACAATCATTCTCTAATAAAACATAGTAATAATGCATTAGCCACTCTCTGCTCACCCTTTCCAAATCCACATTTCTCTCCACTAATATTAAGTCATTAGTTGTTATCAGATAATTTATTAAAGCACAAAACATGTCCTCTGCTCTTAATTCTAGCCAAAATTGGATAAGAACTTTTGAGATGGGAATGGTGAGAATTTCCTGGCTTTGCCCAGAAGCAGAGAGCCAGAGTTATGAAATAAATAATTTTAACATATCAAATAAAAGTCCTTTGGTTTGGCAACAAACCAACAAAATTTTTATATATTATATGAATATGTTTAAAATTTTGCCACTTCAGGTGTTTCTTCAAATGTGGGAACAGATAATAGTCTGAAGGGGACAAATTTTGTGTGCATGGGGATGGTGGACCAATTGGAAATCTAGGGTGTTCAATTTGGCTGCCACCACTTTGAACATGTGTGCAGACACATTGTCCTGCAAAAATGGATGCCTTTGGTCAGCTTTCCACGACTTTCATCTTAATTGCATCATTTAGCTAGTCCAGGAGGTAAGCATAAAACTGTCTGGTGATACTAGAGGGGGGGGGGGAAGACCTGCAAAATTACTTTTTTGGCCAATTTCTAGGTTTGGGACTTCTTACGTGGTGGGTACCACGTTTACCAGTGGGTGCCGTTCTTTTAAATGTTGCTTGGTATTAGGATCATGTGTAAGCCTAGCCAAAACTTCCTGTGCAGCTTTAAATGACAATCACAATAACATTGTATGATTTTTAAATAATTTATTTGTATTGCACTGCTGCACATAAGTATTTCAACACCTGGCAATCAGCATGAATTCTGTCTCTCAGAAGAAGACCTGTAAGGCTAAAGTTTCACTGTCATTTCCAGAGCTGCTTTCAGCCCGCAGCAGTTTGGAAAAAGACAGTGTGCTCCTGCAGCCGTGCGGGAGATGATTGCAGTGCAGGTGCTCGCAGGTCATCTAGATTAGAACCCCATGGAGGTCCTATTGGGCCAAAGCCTGAAAAACGACTGGCGAACACGTTAGGAAGGTTATGTTTTTGGCTATTTTACCTGGCGGTGTATAATATCCCTTACTCTTTTTAAAAAACTGTTACGCCTTTAAAAAGTCCACCTCCTTTCCACTCATTAATCTAAATTTATAGCACCTATCTGAGCTCTTTAAAGGCACCCCAGTCATACTCTACCTACTACCATGAGCAATTATTCCAGAAGGGGGTGGGGAGGTAGTGGGCACCGAGAGTCAATCTAACTAGTTACGCGACCCCCGGCGAGGTAGTGGATCTTTTTACCAACTTTGTGGTTTTTGATAAGTAACAGAGATTGTTGTATGGATCAGCTGATATCCTCACAACCTCAGGATACTGCTTGGACTGTGTCAGAACAACAAGAACAATAAAAACAACAAAGACTTTGAAAACATCTATTTTATTTATTTGCGATCATATGTTGATGCGGATGTATCCTTGTTGTATATGATCTTTTTCGATTTATATATGTATTTAACCCCTTACTAATCCTCAACACGAGGTTAGATCTTAGGGTTGGCTGGCCACACTCAAAGTCCCCCTGTCTTTGCCCCTGGGCAAGGAGAAACATACAGGAGAGACCGTGGACCGGATTGACTCTCGGTGCCCACTACCTCCCCACCCCCTTCTGGGATATTTGAATTGGGATGGTGGCCTCCCCATAATTAAGGCACTAGTGGTAAGTCCCTTTTCTTGATATATACTACCATGAGCAAGACCAAAGAGCTGCCAAAAGACACCAGAGACAAAATTGTGGACCTCCACAAGGCTGGAAAGGGCTATGGGGCAATTCCCAAGCAGCTTGGTGAATGTTGGAGCAATGGTTAGAAAACAGTAAAGATGACTGTCTCCCTCGGACTAGGGCTCCATGCAAGCGTGTGGAGTATCACTGATGATAAGAACGATGAGGAATCTGTCCAGAACTACACAGGAGGAGCTGGTTAATGACATCAAGAGAGCTGGAACCACAGTTTTAAAGGTCATTTTCAGTAGAACATAGAACTGTCATGGTTTTAAATCAAAATTTGTCACCTGCTCAAGTCATGGTTTGCCAGTGACCATCTTGATGATCCAGAGAAGTTTTGGTCTAAACTTCATTCAAATGAAGGATGAGTTGCATCTCCAGAACACCATCCGTACTGTGAAGCATGGGGGTGGTAACATCATGCTTTGGGGCTACTTTTCTGTGAAAGGAGCAGGACGACTGCACTGTATTAAGGAGACAATGAATGGGGCCATGTATTGTGAGATCTTGAGCAACAACCTCCTTCCCTCAGTCAGAGCAGTGAAGATGGGTCGTGGCTTGGTCTTCCAACATGACAATAACCCGAAATCAGGATAATCAAGGAGTGGCTCCGTATGAAGCATACCAAGTTTATGGAGTGGCCTAGACAGTCTTCAGACCTTAATTCAATAGAAAATCTTTGGAGGGAGCTAAAATTTTGTGGGACAGCCCACAAACCTGACATATCTAGAGATCTGTGGGCCAAAATCCCTGTTGCAGTGTGCACAAACCTGGTCAAGAACTACAGGAAATGTTTGACCTCTGTAATTGCAAACAAAGGCTCCTTATTTAAAAATTTTTTCTCAAGTGATCAAATACTGATGTGCAGCAGTTTAATAACAAATTCATTCTTTACAAATCATACAATGTGATTTCCTGTTTATTTTTCTGCTGCCTGTCAGACCCCTCTATGAATTCTAAATGGAAGAACTTGCAGAATCACAGGGTATTCAAATACTTGTGTTCCTCACTGTATGTGGTATTTTCACAGTTATGGGTATTTTTAGTACTACAAAATGCTAGGTTTCCACACTGGTACCAAACTAAACTGTACCATACCTGCCCCAAAGGGCTCTAATTGTTGTGCCTAAAAGTTGATGTACATGAATGGACATTTCAACTAACTTTATTGTTAAAGTAAAAATCAGTTAAGCTGGGCATAGACGGTTTGATTCCTGCCCGATTCGACAGCCAATCGGATGACAAGCGTGCTTCCGCATCCAGTTGGCGGTCAGGTCGACAGGGACCCGTGTGCGCCAACTGGTCATATTGACCAAAAATCCAACATGACGGATAATTCTGATCAGATACCATTAGTTCAGGTGAGGATGGCTGTTCTCGGCCGAAGTAATGGCCAGCACACAAATGGTGCCTGGCCGATTCTAGGCACTAGCGGCAATGCGTGATAACATTATTATGCCTGCTAGGTCGGCTTGGCAGTCGACGTGAAATCGTCCCGTCTATGCCCAGCTTAAGTGTGTATTCCAGGGGTGGGCAAACTAAGGACCGGCTCTTTGTCACCAAAGATGTTCCTCTCTCTCTGTTCTCTGCAATGAATGCACATAATGCCTAAAGGGAGCCAAACGTTGCCTTGAGGACAATGCAGTGGTGTGATCATGACACTGTGGGTGCATCCTCTTGGCAACAACAGGCAGTCTTTAGGAATAAGCATTTATTTTAAGTGCAGGAAATCTAAATGATAACAAGGTCCCTGTCACATGTCGCCTTTTACACATTACTGCCATCATTGTTGATGCCGGCGATGCATGGAATTGCCACCCTATTGCAGGTGGGCCATTACAGCCTCTTGGTCTGGCCCTAGTGTCAAAAAGTTTACCCACCCCTGTGTGTCTATTCAATCAGTTAGAACATAGGAGTCAACCTTACCTAAAGATAAGAAACACGTCAACAATAAAAACACAAATATACACATATTTTGTCAAAGACTCTGAAAAGAAGATGTGTGTCATGCGTTGCTGTTGTTATGAACCTAGTTGCAGAGGCAAAGAAGCTGGTGGATTAGGAGCTAGTTAAAATTTCTAAATAAATTTGAACCAATCTTTACTCATAAACTTGAACCACCTTCTCAAAAAATTTATGTATGAACAGTTATGGCACACATACTATATATATTGTAGGTACAAAACCAAAGTCTTTGGAATTACATATTTTAAAGGTTTTATTTTCCCTACTTGAAGTTGTGATTCTACCAATCTAAAACTCTTGTTTTCTTAATATTGTGAAATCAACACTAGGTGCCCTATTTCTAATAAGAAGTTCATATGTATACTTTGTTCCAATGTTTATGATTGCTTCTGTTTTCCGCCAATAATCTTTTCAAACTGACATTAGTGGGTGTAATGCACAAGTAAGTCAAGTCTTCATTTGCTTTAGAAAGGCTGAATTCTTAATTAAGGTCAATTATCGAAACTGCTCAGATTTAAATACACAGGTCAATAGCGATGAACCTTGTTCTTGTCGAGAAACTTACAATCAATGAATTACAGAACAGCAGGTACAAAAGATAATTATATAACTGACAGACAATCATTAAGTGACCCACATTTAGCATTAGATAGATATCAATAGCATCTGTTTCAACTAGTGTCATAGATTTGGAAATTCTTTATCCGAGACTCTCTTTTCAATTGCAATGTCAACACATTGATACAGATTAT
Organism: Ptychadena robeensis; assembly: GCA_036250615.1. NCBI lineage: Eukaryota > Metazoa > Chordata > Amphibia > Anura > Ptychadenidae > Ptychadena > Ptychadena robeensis. The sequence continues at coordinate 71,570,681 of CM070036.1, read as the reverse complement.
CCTTGTTAAGCTAGCCATACATGTGTCGACTTGTGAGCGATCGATCGCCCATCCGATCGATTCCGGTGAAGCCACAGGCGTCGATCGATCGCCCAATCAAGTCTGTGCCTACCACCTTAGGCCACCGATTCCTGGACGATTCTGTGCCCGATCGATGGCTTCACAAATGGCAACTCCCCTTGATGTGTGCTGAATCGATCAGAAAAGACCAACAGGTTGGTTCTCTGGCCGATCCGATTTGGGGGCCATGTCGATCGGGCGGGGTCGTTCGGTCAAGGTGGGCTGTACTCAATTCCGATCGATCGGCGTGCACGCGCAAGGTGATCGATCGGCCAGGAATCGTGTGGGAAATCGACCCGTGTATGGCTACCTTTAGCAATCAAGGATGTCATGAAGTGTGTGTGGGTAAGTATCATGGTTCTCTTTGGTGACCTTTTTTTTAGGAAGAGGGGGAGTAGATATTTATAGATATCACCATTTAATAAAAACAATGTACAGTAAATGTATGAAACCAAAATAAAAAAAACAATGCCTGAAACATTATTGAAGCCTAACTGATGTTGACTAAAGTCTGGAAGGTGTCAATAAATGAATTGAAACCACCACACATCAAAAAGACCATACATGTTAGAAACCATACATACATAAAAGAATTGTATATGGTTAAAAGATATTTATGAGGGGGGGCGTGGCTTGGCAATGGCCGACTAGAGAAGCAGGATCTGCGAGCTCCCGCCGACCACCTCCTATACCGACCGTTA
>CM070036.1:71536610-71551272 GCA_036250615.1 Ptychadena robeensis | reverse complement strand
TTGAGGAAGTTCGCGTTTGCCGTTCGCGAACGGCAAAATCCGGGTTCGCGCCATCACTACAACTAGGTAATAGGTAACTTATCTGGAAAACTTTCCTCTTCCATTGATTTGAAGTAGAGGTAAAACATTACCAAGATGGAGAATCATTTTGGAATTTGGAGAGCCACAATAGTAAAAAAATACATGTCTGCACACATGAACATTTCAACTTTTGCTAGATGTTTTTAACAATTAAATCATATCACTCAGCCCAAATAACAACCTTCAGCCAGGCAGTTCTGTTATACCTTCAGTGATGTGAAAGTAGCTACTTCTTTTCCGTATGACAGTCAAATGCATATACATCATAAAGTGTTTCCAAGGCAATTGAAAGATGGTTCAAATAGTTTAATTAAAATGCATTGACATTACATACAGTGCTTTGTACTTGATTCCAGTTATCCTACTATACAAAGTACTTAAATAACAAATTACATAAATGCTTCTAAACAAAAAGAAAATTAAAATTGCCAAAAAAATTGAACAGGGCATGCATGCATGCATATATAACGTGTTGGGTACAGCTACGCATGACTAAGTGAGAGGAAAGGTATTATATACAGGATTTTAAAGATTTCATAGAAAAATATTATCTTACTGATTACTTATAATTAGATGGAGACTCATATTAAAATTTGGAGAGATAAAACAGCAAAGAAATTTTAGTTTACGTAACTGGCTAAAAGTTGGTGTAGGGGTTACAGTTATATCATTGTGTGACACAATTTTTAGATGTGTTTGGAAGGAATTTTAAATTATCTATTACAACAAAACTGCTGCTAGCATTTAACTTGAACGCAACTTATTTGCATATTCACTTTGAAATTAATCCATATATTTACTATAATGTAAAATATGCTATTGCAGTTCCAGATCAATGGGTAAAGTGCATACCAGAATACAGAGTGCTGAGAAATTGGAACATCATATTGCTTCTGTGCAGTGCTCTATTATTGCTAACATACAATACAGAAAGGCAGACATTTCAGCTCACAGGTTGATAGCTAGTGCAGCAGGTGCATTGCTTATACTAGTTAGAAAATCTCTATTATTTCTGATTGAAGATATCTTGCTATTAATAATTTCAAATTGCACACATTCCACTGCTACAAACTGAAGCCATACACAGTATTTTTTTCCCTTTTTCAAAGGTTCCAATACAGTTCACTGAAATGTTTTTGTTTTAATGTAATACATCATATTTGCTGTATTCAAATAAATGCCTGAAAAAAAATAACAACAAAACATTTAAAAACAGAAAAAAGCCACATCAATATTAGATGCAGACCATTTTTTTTTATAACAGTCACAACAGGTAACTGTTACATAACAGGTACAAAGGTAAATAATATCTTCATAACGGTAATCAGATTTTGAAGTTTCTGTAAATAGTGGTTTATTCATTAATTACATTAATTTGTAATGACTTACTACTGAGCTAACACAATTACCCTAAAATATGCCATCTAGCATATGTAGTTTTTGCATAAATTATTTTGGAGCCATACTTTTTTGTAGTATACCCCAACCCTTCTCTACATTTCCAGCAAGTTTGGTAATGATACAATACTTAAGGGCTTTGCAATCACTGTATTTTTCAGACTATAAGAAGCACAGGACCATAAGACGCACCCAGTTTTTACTGCAGGAAAACCAGAAAAAAAGATTTTATACATTTTCACATCAATTAGGTTAATGCAAAGAATTTAATGGATGCAATATTCAATTCAGCCAGAAGGTGTCACTAGCAGCAGTACACTCTCAGCAGAACATCATACTTTACACTGATCTACAGGAGGAAGGGGGGGCTGGGCTGTGTTTTGCTCTCTCTCTCCTCTCCCGATGTTACTGATTCTGTGTCCTTGGGGCAGCAGATTGATTGCTGTTTCCACGGATAGGAGAGCTATAGATAGAAGTTTATCTATAGCTCTCTCTTCATTGCGCATAATGCTGCCTCTCCCATTGGAACTGTGTAATTGCCTATGCCAGCCCTGAACTGGCATAGGCAATTACACAGTTCCAATGGGAGAGCCAGCATTAGCCGGCATCTCACATCTGACAGCTCCACCAGCTCCCCCAGCAAATCTCCGCATGGGGAGAGCACAGCCAAGGTGTGACCACCGGTGGCAGAGTCTTTACTCATGACTAGCCATGTCATGGAGTAATATGCTGATTCACAAAGCTATGGTGATTGCTATGTGTCCTATAGCTGCAGCATTGTTTGGAGAAGTAGCAAACCTCATGACAGCTATGCCATGGCCCCTGTACTGAAGATGGGAAAGACGGGATATTGTATCCTGAGTTCTACATGTTCAGTAAACTCCTTTGCTTCATTTATGAAACTATGTGGACTGATATATATATATATATAGATATATATATATAAAATGTTGGGCCTGTTATGATTGAAGTGTTCCTTCCTGGCAAGCAGCAGGAGCCCCCCAATGATGGCAACATTGTAGTACTCCGTACTTACAGATACTTGTACAGAAGGTATGTCATCCTCATCCTTTAATAATCAGAAAGTTTCTTGCTTTTTTTCTGCAATGTGACAATGTATTGTGTATAAATTATACATATGATATATACATATATATACTACATGTACTGTCTGATTTCTACATTATAATTGAATGTAATCTGTCCATAGAGGAAGCTGGATGATGACGACTGCTTCAAGGAAAGTTGCACAAACTGTTTGCAGGTATTAGTTATTTCTAAAATTTAACCATCTATAATGTTTCAGCCCTGTGTATACTGACCACATGATTACAGGAAGTGGGGGAGTATCCTGATCCCGCCCCTTCCTGGGCTGATAGCAAGCCAGCACATGGGCATTACATCACTTCCTATAGCCAAAATCCTGCACCTTCCTGGGTGGACATCACCGGAACAATGGGCAGGGAGTTCAGTTGTGAGACATGCAAGCAGGCTGGGAATATGTGAGCTAGAGGACGATGTGGCATGATCATACAATCTTGGCTAAGTATCCATTTTGTCTATATTGTTAATCAATAGGACAGTTACATTGTGTGTGTACCATGATAGAGTGTACCTATATTATATGTGTCAATACTTATTGTAACTAAGTAAAGGTGTATTTTATGTTATATCTGCATAGTTTTGAGGGATTCCTGGTAATACCTATCATATATTGTAACTGAATATTGACCACTGTCTTATGATACGTGGCAAAATCCCGTCTAAATACACCAATTAGGAAAGATATTGCTGTGTACACAAACACACAAGATATATAGTCATGACATGGTCAGTGCCAATGTAGAGAGAGAGAGAGGCAGGAACCTACAGCCATGCAGAGTGCTCCCACAGGGTAAGTCAGTGTGGGTGGCAACATACCCACAAGGAGGTTCATGGTGTCAGGGGGACTACCGGGGTCTCAGCCGGGACTGACGGAGTGTTCGGGTGAGTATGCAGGTGAGTATTAGTGCTTAAACTTTGTACAGATGGTAAATAGCTGTGGCTGGGAACTGCAACTAATGAGAGCTGTACACACTGTTCTCATTGTGTTCTATAGAGGAGGAGGGGGAGAGCGTAACAGGTGCTACCCTGCTGCATAATCCCCAATTGGAAACAGCAGCCATCAGGTAGGTTGATAGTTTAGTGATCCATCCTACTTGATTGCTAAAGAAAAAGATAGAGATTGATAATTTTTTCCCCAACGAGTAAGTAGCAATAGCATTTTGCAAACGTATCCTATCAATATCATACAATTGGATGTCTAATGTTATAAAATGCTGTGACAAGAGCCAGAAAAAAACCTAACTGAAACAGGTATTGTCATGTTTACACCATACACATTAATTATTTCTGTTGCAGTGTTCTGACAAAAGCCAGGAAAGGGCCATTCTGCTGAAGTATCTCCCTCAAACATGAATTGTCATGTAATCACCACACACCTAAATTGCTCCCCTGACAAAGTGCTGTAAAAACAGCCAGAAATATGGCATTTTGCAAAAGTATCTCACTGAAACAGGTATTGCCATTGCCATTCAACACACACATACATTGCTCCCCTGAGACAATTCTGTAGCAACAGCCAGAAATATGGCATTTTGCTAAAGTATCTTACTGAAACAGGTATTGTCATGTCAATGCCATGCACATGATTCCTTGTGGTCAAAATGGCTTGTGTTTTTGCCCTTCTTATATTATATCAATAAATATATTGCTATTCCCTTTTCAAATACAACTGTATAGGGTGCCTCAGCATTATCGTTCCATGTTAAATATGGTTTCTGGGGATTATTTATAATAACATTCACTGTTTGAAATGTAAGCACTGATTTTAAGGAACTCTGCTACTATTTAAACAGCTTTTTTCTATTATAGATGAAGTTCATATTGCAAAGTCAAAACTGCAAATTTTCTCTATACACATGAAAATCACAAAAGCAGATTCCATTTATACAAATTATCAAAAAAGTTGAATGTTTCTACTTTTGCAAAATGTTTTCAAGAGTGAAGGCAATTTCGTTACACCTTCAGTGATGTGAAAGTGGCTACTTTTTCTGACTATGGCAGTCTTGTCTTTCCAAATGGACATTAGACACTGCTTAGACATTGGTGCATATACCTCATACAGTGAACTCAGGGAAATTAAAAGATGTTGAACTTAGATGAAATAAACTGTTTTGACATAGTATACTGTGCATTGTGCTTGATTCCTGTGATTTCACCATACAAAGTAGTTATTGGTCCAAACATTAAAGTCACATTTTTAATGCAAAATAAATTAAAAAGCTCTGACTGAATTTAACATTATCAGACAGAACAAGGTGGCTATAGTGGATTCCACGATAATGCACAGACACAGTAGACTATATGTTCTTGTATAATGTAAACTTATCCTTACAGTTGATGCTTTGTATTAGTGGAAAAAAACTCTATTTATCTATTTAATGTGGTGCTCGTGGGCTGTCAAATCTTACCAGGTCATTATTATTACAGTACTGGTTTATTAATGAACAGTAGCACATGGAGCTCCTACATCACTTAATACACATTCCTAGTAAGGAGGATATGATAACTATATATTGTTTAGTATTACAATAATTCATATTACACAACAGGTATACCATCAACTGTCTCACAGTCTCTGCCATGGACATTTGTCACTTACATGATCTAAGAACAGTTAACTTACGTATGTGTTTGAAGTGTGGGAGGAAATCAGAATGCCCAGAAGTAACCCATACTGATATGGGAACAACATAGAAACTTAAGGCGGCTGTAGACGCCTCGATCCATGGCCGGCTTAAAGGCGACTCATTAGAGGGTGGTGCGGTCACCCCATTCTGATGAGTCGGCTAGAGAACTGCTGGGAATCCCTGTGTTGCCACTAATAGCCAATTAACTTGGAGGGGGAGGAGACCCACCTCCAAAAGCTGACTACAACAGGACACAGGTGGGCACCCCTGTAGTTGTGGGCGACCGACCACATGCATTCTATGTGAGCCGCACGCCTGACGATCGCCCACAACTATGGCCAGGAATCGACACGTCTATAGCTACCTTTAGTCAGACTGTTAGGTCAGTGGTGCCCTTTCACTTACTCTAATATCTAACTCCATATGCATTTTTTCTGCATACCATGGTACATGGCTTTTACATTTGAATCTGCACTACAACTCAATCTTATAGTCTAAACACACACACACACATTCTTACTCCTTTCTTGTTCCCATTAAAAAAGTATTCTCATTGAAAAGGCATGTGATGTTTTGATCAGTATATTTAATTTAAATTGGCGGTAAATGAAAAACTGAAATGATCATGTTTACCCTCCTTCTTAATAGAAAATCCACCAACACGAGGCCTTGAGTTTGACAACAATCCAACAAAATCATCCTCAATATTTTCCTTGTAGTAAATAAATTGAACCTAGAAACTGTAGAATGACAACATTATATATCATAATCATCCTCTCACTTTACCTTTTCTGTGTTCAATGATCCTGGTAATCAGTGACCCTGAGTGTAGGTTACATGCCACTGCTAAAACGCTGACTCTGTGGAACATCTTATGAATGACCTTTGATGTACACATATACCAGTGTTTAGGCATAGAGAAAGCTAAAAAAGCACATAATGACTGAGTATATAAAAATTGTGATTGTTCCCTCATGCATATATGTACAAAGGCAGTAACACCTAAAATGAACCAAATTAACAAAAACAAGGAAAAATGTAATAATATATTCTGGGAGTAGTGCAGTAACACATGTTTTGCTATACTCATGTTTATTTCCTTTGTTTGTATTGGAACAAAACCAAAAAAGGGAGAAAAAACTGCAAATTGGATATAATGTCACACAAAACTCCAAAAATGGGCTGGACAAAATTATTATTGAGATCTTGGGTCTTTCAGCAGGACAATGACCCCACACATACGTCAAAAAGCACCCAGAAATGTGTGGCAACAAAGCGCTGGAGAGTGCAGATCTAAATAATTGCTGTTGGGAAAAGCCTTTCCAATAATGCTAGCCATACACTCTGAGATAAAAATTAGGATCCATTAAAACAGACCAATGTATCCCAACGGCGGTATCGGTTTGGATCGTAATATTTGGCAAAAAAGCTTTGAAACCACATTGAAAATCCAATTTAGGATCGTAATTTTTTTTTTTACGAGGATGTCATCGAAATTCATTGCCGTTTATATCGGCCATTGTGATGTATTTTTTTTTTAAAGGGGAAGCCTCGGCAGTAATTGGTCGGTAAACACTATGAAAACAGTATGAAGTTCCCCGATGTTGCCAGACCAATTAAAATTTTTGAACATGTCCAATAAATTACGATCGTAGAAAACGGCAATTACGATCGTAATATATCGGTTGTACCATATGGACATGTGCGGATTTCAGGACGATAAAATGCATTCATTGGTCGGTTTTAATGGATCCTAATTTTTATCTCAGAGTGTATGGCCTGCTTAAGAAATACATGGAGCTGTCGAAAAGGGAGAGTGGTCCAAAATCCATCTTAGAGGTGTGAGAGACTTATTGATGGTTATAAGAAGTGACTGATTTCAGTTATTTTTTCCAAAGGGTGTGCAATCAAAAATTAAGTTAAAGGTGCCAGTAAAATTGTCCAAACAATTTGCTTTTTTTCCTCCTTTTTTGGTTTTGTTCCAATACACACAAGGGAAATAAACATGTGTATAGAAAAAACATGTACTTTTATGTGAGAAATACTTGCTTTCCTGGTAAAAATGGATGGGGTGGCAACAATTTCGGCCATGACTGTATTTTAAGTATTCTACAATTATACCATAAGAATTATAAAAAATCCAAAACACCTTAAATCCACATTTTGTTTTTTTTGGTAGGTGCAATTTATTGGCTAAAACACCTAAGAAAGGCTACACTACATCTTTTCAAAAACGAGAAAAAGAATGTGGAGTTTAAGGTTCTAAAGGACGCACCACAACATGCCCATTGCCAAAGAATTAAACCAAATCTTTAAAATGTAATAATAAAACAAAGGTTTATCAGATATGTCAGTTTTTTTAGTTTGTTCGATCGTTCAATTATGAGAAATTTTTACAGGTGATGGTACTATGAAGCATGTGCACAGCGATCAGTTCAAAATCCATCGGGAATCCATCAGTTAGAAATCAATCGGTTAAGCTGGGCATACACGGTTCAATTCCTGCATGATCTGATCCCCAATCCGATGCCGTGCTCGCTCCCACATCCCTCAGGGATCAGGTCATGCAGGAATTGGATGCAGCCACCAACGAGGATTGGACTGAAATCAGCCGTCCGACAGGATGGTAAATTTTAACCCAATCCCATTAGTTCGGCTGGGGACGGCTGCCCCCCAAGCGAAGTAATGAGCTGCACACTAGGAGTGCCGTCCGATTCTCGGCACTAGCCGACGGGCGTGATGATGTCATCACGCCGCTCCTAGTGCAGAGAATCGGATAAGGAATAGACGATAAATTGTACCGTCTATTTCCAGCTTTAGGAATCAAATGGTGGACAAACGATCGCTTTGCAACTTCGCTTTGAAATCTCAATAAAAAAATAGCATTTGCGATTGAATCGAAAAAAGTCAACATATCTATGGCTACCTTAACAGACTAAGGCACATTTTGAGGTAAAATAAGGGAACCTTACCACTGAACACATTTTAATTTTGCTCTTCACAGCCCTGTTACCTGTTCCTTCTACTACTTGTGTAAAAAAATTTATTTTTATTTGCCCTATTGCCTTCTTCATAAACCACACCTGTGGAAGTTCCATTGAAATATGCATTTTTGTCAAAAACACACACACAAGATAAAGAGCTACATTAGAGTGATTTTTTTAGCCAAGGAATATATTCACTATTTGATGTTTTTTATGACAGTAATATTTTGTAGCTTTATACTATAATACAGTACATCTGTAAAGTATTCACAGCACACACACACACACAACACCCCATAATGACAATGTGAAAAAGATTTACTTGAGATTTTGGCAAATGTAAGCCTTTTCTCAAGACTTTGTTGATGAACCTTTGGCAGCAATTACAGCTAGAGACCGTAAAAATTTTCAGAACATTTGAAAATAAAGTTTTGCTTTAGCACATGTCATTTTTGCATAAATTAAGTTAAAAAACAAAGTCAAATTTTTTTGTAGTATTCCCCCATCTCCAGCAAGTTCTACATCTCCAGCAAGTTTGGTGATGATACCATGTTCAGGGGCTTTGATTGGAATCTTCAATCCACAGCCATTTTAAGATCTCTCCAAAGATCAAACCTGGACTCTGGTTGGGCCACTCAAGTACATTCACAGAGTTAAGCTAGCCACACATGGTTCAATTGACTGTACAATTAATGTAATTCGATCAATTTTTTGGTTGATTGAAATTGAAGCATGTCCCATGGTCCGATCGTTGAAAATTCGATTTTAAATTGTCATTTTGCTCGATGCGAAATTTGATCGGACCAGTTGGAAAATTTTGGATGATTGTCCCACATTGTGTCTCAATTTTTGTAGTGTTGTTTGACCCTTCCAATTGAGATTCGATTCAACAATGAGCATACTGTAACTTCTGGGAGGAGGGAATGCAATACAGTATTAAACCATGCATAGCATGCCAACGTAATGGGGCTTGTGTGTCTGTTTCACTGACACCACAATCGCATGCAATGGACGAATCTCTGTGAATACAACATCTCCGCTGAATGTAATGTGTGCCCCCATGTGTCCTTTTGGCCACTGCGGATTATAATGTACTGGATTAAAATGCAAAGATATGACCTATGGGGTTGTTGATTCACTCCTGTGACCGATCATTGGTCACTTTTTGATCACTCTGGACATCATATGTCCCTTTTGATCACTCTTGACAAATCCTTTTTGATTACTTCTAAAAACGTTTAAAAACGATTAATTGCGATCGAAGTCGGGCTTTTGATTTGCATACCTCAACTGTGGCTGTGTAACTTTGATTGCCAAGCTACAACTCTGACATACGTTTTACAATGTATCGAAAACATTCGATCGAATTGATGATCGATTTGATGTCAATTGAACCATGTATGGCTAGCTTTATACTGAAGCCACTCCTTTCATATCTTGGCTATTTGATTAGGGTCATTGTATTGCTGAAAGATGAACCGTCACCCCTATTCAAGAACACTCTGGAGCAGGTTTTTATCTAGAATGTCTCTGTACATTCTAGATATATATTTTCCGGATGATTTTTTGGTTTTTAATACATTGAAAAGCTCCCCTACAGAGGGGTAAATTTGAGTCCACATCTTTATATAATATTATGAAATGCATTAGTGTCAGATGCACAATCCTGCTTATCTATTACTGAAATCTATGTATGTAGCTACAAAAAAGCCTGATGATGGTTAATGGTATATTTCTCCAGGTGAAGAAAACGGCAAACACAGATTTACAAAATGAACTTCAATTTAAAAACAATATCGAATTGAAAAAGTAATTATATCAGTTCTTAGATGCAATGGTTATTTTATTTTTCATTTGCAAGGACGAAATAAACCAGATAATTGCTCAAAATAAGGTGTCCTTGTCACTTTCTGTAAACTGTCAATAAACTAAAGAAAGAATGTAAAATGCATTCAACATTCCTAGCAACTAACAATACACATTCCTCAAGAACATCACCACGTCAACAATACAATGGCTTTATTTATCAGCTTCAAATGTATTAAATTTATTTTAAATCATGAGGAGTACTGGATTGCTCCATGAAACTTCATGGGAAAAATTATATTTATAATAAAATATAGTATATATACAATAAATTTTTTTCCTACAAAATCAGGGGAAAAATTTGTTAATCTTATAGCTGGCCATGGGTGGTCACATCTTCGCAATCTGCCCACCAGGGGCCAAGAACTGAGCTTGACCAGTAGAGAAAGAGGTAGGGAAGCTGTCAGAGGGAAGATTCATGTGTAGACAGTTCTTTCTTCTGCCTCTCTGCCTCCTGTAACTCAAGCTCAGCTGATGACTGGTAGCATGGAGCTACCAGCAACGCCTTCGTTTGAGGAGGTAGGGAAGCTGTCAGAGGGAAGATCTGCCCATGGATAGTTCTTCTCTCTACCTCTCCATCTCTTGTAACTCAAGCTTTGCTGGTGGTTGGTGGCACCAAGCTACCATCCACCTGCCATGATTAAATTCCACAAGGCTGATATGCTGTCAACTTGCAAGTTTGGCTGGTGGCATTGCCAGCAAAACTTCAGGCAAGAGATTGCGGAGCAGCCAGCATTTCTCTGCTTGGCTGCTTAGCAACCACCTCCTCTTTTAGTGGTCAAAGCCGGTCAAAAAGAACTTGCCTCTTTATATACAGCATCTTATAGCCTGCAAAATATGGTAACTTTTGGAATGGCCCATCCAGAGCCCAACAATAGCTTTGAAAGTTAGTTATCATACTAAAAACATTATTAGCGCATTATTAGTACATGAGTGGTTCACTTAAACATGACAAAAAAACTTGAAAAAGATTATTTTATTTTTGCATATTATATCATAATTTATCCAAATTTTACAATTTAATAATAAAAAAAAAAAGAGTCAAATCCTTAGTTTATCATGCATAAGGTTCCTAATATTTCATCCTTTTTTGATGTTGCTACTAAAATGACCTCTCAATTCCCCATTGGGCAATACGTTCTACATCTTTCTTGGGGTAAACATTCAATCAAGCAGTGTAATGGTCTACCATCACTTTGCAATCAGTTGATGTGTCTGGTGACCAAAAGGCTTGCATAATGACAACCTGGGCACAAAGGAAGTGCATTAACCTCCCTGATAAAAACGCGGTAGGGTGGCGTTAAGAACCGCGTCCACTCCCGTCCGCATCTGCGCGCGACCACTAAAGTGGACACTGGCCCATGTATTGTCCATGGTTGCGGTTGGTAGCGATAGAACCGCATCCATCCGCATCCTTAGTGGAAACAGGCCTTAACTTTGGATTTCTTTGAATACATAAAATTGGATTGTATGAAAAATTGTATCCAATCCAATTCAAGACAAAAGAAAACAAATGAATACAACATATAAATACAAATTCAAAGAATAAAAAAAAATGTCATCTACCTTAAATTTTGAAGCTCCCGCCCGCTGCAGTGAACGCCGGACCAGGAAGAAGCCTGAGCAGGAGAAGATTGGAGGCACTGGGGACCACGCTGGCTGCAGATCACTCCTGCTGCGCATTTCTACTAGCGGGAACATGTTTTGAGTTGGATCTGATCCAAAGGTGGATCCGGTACAATTCAAAAACAATTAAAAACAACTAAAAAAAATTTACCTTTAAAGCTCCCGGTGACGTCATCACACCGACGCGGAAGTAGCTGACAGAGGAGAGGGACCGGAGATCGACGGGGGACATCGCTGGATGCAGCAGGCTAAACAACGCTCCCGCTGCGCATCTCTGCTCGCCCGAAGCCAATTTGAGCATATCGCTATTTGCAGCGTCAGTTTGCACGAACTGGCTTCCGACATAGTGCTAGGGAGGTTAACTGCCACTGATCCTTATTTCATTCAACCTCCAATTCAATAGAGGACATATATATATATATATAGAGAGAGAGAGTCAATAAAGCCATCATTAAGACAATAACAAGGTAAAGCTAAACATTGTCATGGCCTAGGAATTATTGGTTTAGACTCATTGTCTGCCCTTACAGTATATCAGATGACAATGTCCTAGCATGTGGCCTAATTGCCAAAACAATTAACCAGGAAGATTAAAACACTTCATAGGTTAGGATGGAGAGGATTTAAACGGTGTACAAGAAGGGTGAAAAAAGATGGAGCAAAGAAAACCAGTAGTATGCAATAAGAATTGTAAAATTATACAGCTCGCAGACTAGCTATGATAATAGACTGAGAAAATACTAGGTATGTCTGGGAGGACTAAAATGGTTATACACCAGTCACAGAACAATGACTCGTAAGAGCCCTCACAGTCTACTGAACGTGCCAGAGCAATGAACAAAGTCTGTAACATGTAATTTGTTTATGTTGCTTTCACAGAAATTACAGCTGCTGAGCCATGCATATTGTTCGTTTCAAGCCTTAACAGGTTTTCAGAATAAAGCAATTCCTTAACTATAGGAAGAAACATAAATTTGCTTTCCATGGAAATTTTTTTAAAGATGGACTTTATTTTCTTGATGGTTATACTTGCTTTTCTGTTTGTGTTTTGTCCCTGATTTCAAGTTTTCTAATTTCTTTCTAAAATACTGGTAGAATAATTTGACTTTATAACAGTCATTAAGATGATTGCAGATTTGCTATAAATAATATTTTTCACTATTTTCTAAACAATAGAAATATTATTCAATCCTTTAGATTCCAGCTGTACAAAAATAAAAGGAACATTTTAGTAAATAAATCGTTAGGGGGAAGATATAGAGGACGGTGCCACAGAATGCTATTTCGATTGAACTGATAATGCAAGCCTTCAGAAAGTTTGGAGTTTAAGTGATACCATGTATTGGCTAACTGAAGTCATTAGAGAAGCAAGCTTTCAGGATGTCTCAGATCCCTTCTTCAGGCTAATACAATTCTGTTTTTTAAGACTCACATTTATACACAAAATTACCAAGTCAAACATATTTTAACAAAAACAACTGTTTTGTCTTGACACACTTGACTGATTGAGGTGAAAGTGAATGGTTAGCTAGTGGAGATACTGATCAGAGTTAGGAAGAGTTATTGGGGGTAGTAGAGACAAGAAGTCCAGGCTTAATATGCAACTCCTTTGACTATAAAAATGTCCATAGAACAGGATAAATAGTGTCTCATGGCCCTAAAACTATGCTTTTCCACTGACAGACCCCCCAAAATTTTCCAGGGATCATGACATAAGGCTTTCTGTTGTTGACTAGCTCGCCCAAGTGCCTTCCAAACACTCATATCCACGGCAGCAGGGCAGTGGAAGACTGTCAGCCTCCCAGAAACCAATCATGTGAACTAGCCATAGTTAAAAAAAAAAAAATGAAAGATATAGTACAAACAGTACAGGATTTTACAATTCTACATGAAAAGAACTCTTTAGATTTGTCATATTTTGGGAAAAAGGCTTATTGAAACATTACAAAATTTTAAGGAAAAATGTATACTCTAAACCCAGGTAACCAAATACTCAGAAAAATACAAATTTTCTGGCATTGCAGGCACAGAAGGTCAGAATACAGTTATTTTAAATATAAAAGGTCTTTATTAGCAGTGGACCAAAACATAAAGCAAATCAATGTATATCACACAGTTATAATCACACAGTTATAGTACAATAGGCTGTATGGATAGTTCTGTTGTGTGGTAATGACCCCCACACATGGATAACCATAACCAAAAGCTAGTCCACCAGTAGTTAATGTTTTTTTTAAAAGCCATATAATACAGTCATATAATACAAAATCCGAATCCGTCAAGCATAAAAGAATGTTACAATTTGATTGAACACTGGTAGCTCCCCACTCTCCTCCGACGCATTGTTAAGTTAACGCCTACTGGCTAGGGTACACTTGTAGATTATTAGACCATCTCCTACCTTCAGCAATCATTATGTGGTATCAATACAAAATTGAATTAATAGTGATGGCCCAACCTTGCCCAAGGCTGGTCGCACAGAGGGCACAGAGGGGATGGAACTTATGTTTGCGGCGGGCTGCCATTGACTTCAATGGATAGCAAAAATCTTAAACCTTAAGGTCGTAAATGAAGCCAAAATGTCAAAATGGTGCAATCACCTAGACAGTGTCATTCTGGAGGGGGATTCATGGTTAAACTTCCCCCCAAAAATCAACTTTTTTTAGATGGGTTTTTTCATGTCTAATGACCAGAAATCTAGATTCTAGATCGGGGTGGGCAAACCTTTTGACTTGTGGGCCAGAAAGGGTTTTTAAATTTGACAAAGGGGCCGCATAAAGTATCTGCAAGGGCTGCCAGCCTGGGTGGGAAATCTAAACAGATTACAAGATTGACAAAATTATAACATTTTCAAACCACTTAAAAAAGTAATAATCATACTGCCAGGGAGGTTAAATTAAGAAAAACTATTTAAAAAAAAATTATGGAAATTTGTTTTCATACTTACCTGTAAATTTCCTTTCCTGGCTTACACCT
>CM070036.1:71520922-71536510 GCA_036250615.1 Ptychadena robeensis | reverse complement strand
AACATGCGATGTTCGCCGCGAATAGTTCGCCGGCGAACAGTTCGGGCCATCACTACCTAGTTGTGAGACTTGCCTCTTATAATCATTTTTTTATCTAATTGGTTGAGTCTTTTGGTAGTAGGGGTCATCCTGTAGTTTTAGTTCAGTTGGAGGAGAGTGTGAATTTGCTGAATTTTCTTCATAACTCAGTTGGAGGATAGTAAGGATTTGGTATATGGCTCGTGGTTCTTCGGCATTCCACGTACCGGAAGTGACGTCATTGGCGTCACTTCCCGTGTCCGCCGGCCTTTTAGCTGATCTAGAAGGACTCTCCTTGCTAATGTCCCACCCGCTTGTGATGATAATGTGCAAGGTGGGACATTAGCAGGGAGAGTAACGCCCTCTCCCTGCTAGATCAGCTCGATTTCAAGAATCCGGGAAAAATCCAAAGCCACATAAAAATCAGGATTTGGCCGGGAAAGCCACATACAAACATGATACACCTCCAGATTTTAGAAAATGTTCTTGGCAAAATCAAAGCAGGCATAAATCTGAAAACTGCACATTCATAATTTATTAATGTATTGTTTGTAAAGTGCTGAATCTCCCACTGATATTGTAGAGTACATTTATAAATAACCCCTTCTTCCAGGTTAGGCATTACAGTATAGGTAGGGAGTAGTGATGGCCGAACTGCCCGCAAGCAAGCATGTTCGCCCTCCTTCTCGCCGGCGGACAGTACGGGTGTTCGACCCGCCCTGTTCGCCGGCGAGAAGGAGCCCTCTATTCTTCCTCCGGTGGGATCATTAGCAGCGAGATTCTACCGCAGGAAGAATATTTCACTGAAGACCGGGTAGAGAACCCGGTCTTTCAATGAAAAGCCGGCTCGTAAACACGGATGTGACGTCAGTGACGTCACATCCGGTTAGCACAACCAGGAACTATACGTTCCAGGTGCCGGATGTGACGTCACTGACGTCACATCCGGGTTTTCCGATTCAAATTCCCCACCTAGAGGCGGGGAATTTGAATCTGTTTGCGAACGGGCGGACGGCGGACTTTTTTGAAAACGGACGGACACGGCCGAAGTTCGGCCATCACTAGTAGGGAGTGATCTGGTACTGAATTTATTGCAGTAAACATGCAGGGACATTCCATTCTTGTTGTGTATTATAAGAACTGATGTCTTAGCTGTTATCGAGTTTCTGGGTTTATGCTTCTGGGTAAAAGCATGTATGATGCATTTTGTGTCAGTATAGTTCAGCAGCTTTTTCAAGACTTTAAAATGTCTTTATTTATCATAAAAGGCAAATCATCAATGTTGATTAATTATTGATGTGTGGTAGCTTGCATTAGGGTCCCCACACACATAACGAGCGGCAGTCGGTGGCAAAATCAGCCGCTGATCACGGGTGCCCACAAAGCTTGATCGGCCAGAGAACAGACATGTCCATAAATCTCTGTATGATGCGATTATTTTTAATAGGTAATGGTGTCCCAATTCAAACTGGCACACAAAGGATGCCAGCTGATGCTGTGAGCGATGGAGAGCAGCATGATGACATCATCTGTCGGTCCCCACTCGATACGTGTGTGGGGACACTTAGTAGTACTAAAGTACTCAAAAACCTGCTGGAACAAGAGAGCTTCCACACACTCTAAGGCTGGCAATCATTGCTAAACGAACAGGGATTTACCAACATTTTTTTGTCAGTAAAAAAAAAGAAGAAAACAAAGAAATCAGCATATTGATACTAGTGTTGAGGTCGAACATTCGAATTGCAAATATATTTGATGAATATCGGCTATTCAAGAATTTGCTAATTTTGCGGATATTTGCAATTAAGAATAATGGCTTCTTATCTTTTTTCCGCTGGCCAACATCCCAAAATATAATGGAAAGGAAAGAAAGGAAAGGAAAGAAAAAAAGTTGTAGATTTCTGGATCTCTTTTTTGGGGGGAGTTTTTCCCTGCCTAGAGACTACTTTAACAGTCAGCTACGTTATATAACTATTGTCCAATGAGATAAAAACATATTTGAAATTCAGTATACCATAAGGAAAGGATATCAATCAAAATAAAAATGTTAAGAACAAATCTTCAATAGATTTAATGTCCATAAAGCACATGTGGTACAAGGCGCATGCTGAACTGTCTCTTCCGTGTTGTGATAAGGTATGGACAAAGGATAGGTAGGTCCTATTTAGTGATGGCCAGGCCAGGACTGTCCGCGAACGGGTGGGTCGGACTTCTAAAGACGTCCGCCGTCTGCCTGTTCGCGGACAGATTCAAATTCCCCGCCTCTAGGCAGGGAATTTGAATTGGAAAAACCGGATGTGACGTCAGTGACGTCACATCCGGTCCCTGGAACGCACCCTGGAATGCATAGTTCCTGGGTAAGGGAGCCGGATGTGACGTCACTGACGTCACTTCCTGCTCCGAGACGGTTTTTTTCACTAGGAGACCGGCTTTATGCCTGGTCTTCTAGTGAAAAGATTCTTCCTCCGGCACGATCACACAGGTTCTGATCCTGCCGGAGGAAGAAAAGTGATCTTTTTCTTGCCGGCGAACGGAGCGGGTCGAACACCCGCACTGCTCGCCGGCGAGAAGGAGGGCCGCAAGGCGGACAGTTCGGCCATCACTAGTCCTATTAATGGATCAATGGAAGGAAAGGGGTCAATATGTTTTTACCTCATTGGACAATAGTTATATAATGTAGCTGACCGTTAAAGTTCCCTAGTGTCTGCCTAGGCAGGGAAAAACTCCCCCCAAAAAAGAGTGTTAAGTCTGGACACAGGACCCTCTGTCCCAAATTCAGAAATCTACAACTTTTTTTTCTTTCCTTTCCAAGACATTAAGAATTACGATTTTATATTTGCAATGCGAAAATAAATAACACTATAATAATGACCATTCATTTTGAAGATAATTGCGATATATTTTCATAATGCATGGCCATACACTTGTATTGCAAATATTTATATATTAGTAGAATTATTCGCAAAAGTATTCATCACTAATTAATACAATGTATTTTAACACTTAAAAATTAATCTTCTACAGATTTAAGCACCACTTTTTTACTTTATTTCTTGACTAAATCAGTATAAATTCTGTGTTTTATTTTATATTAAAAGCAATCATATTTCCTATTACATTTACAAAAAAATTTGTACAAAGTTCCAATTTTGTGTCCCACATATCCATTTTAGATTGCTACCATCTTCTTTTGGAAGCTTCAGTTTTACTGTGTATACCGTCTGGCCTCAGACTTTTATTTCTTATTGATTTTGTCTGGCTATAAATAAATTCGCATCATTGGCATGAGGCTGCAGGTATTAAAGACCAACTTGTACTACACAGAATCAGTTGCGTCTTTTGGTGATTTAAGCAGCAAATTTGTTTGTACATTCTACCATTAGTCTTTTAAGAGTAAGTCAATATAAAATTGACCAAAAAGTATACGGACAATATTTAATTTTTATACACCTGCCATTTTAAATTTTATGTTGCTGTTCACAGCCAAAAAAGATTAAGTTAAAATGTGCAAATAGTGGAATATCACATTTCTACTAAATATATCTGCAAAAAAACACAAAGAAGTGGATGTATTTAATTAATTTGCCTCTTTTTCTAACCACAAAGTAGAATGAGCAAAATAAATGACATATATGTTGGAGACTGTCATGTGTAGAGTAGCTTTGTTTTTTTCTTGCCCCCCATGCTTGCATTAACTGTGTAGCCTGCCAGACAGTGCCTTTAAAACATACCAAGTAAAGATCAGAGGATTGGGTCAAACCATAAAGTATTACTAGCTGTATTTGGAACACAAAAGTGCCTGGGGCAGTTTTTACTTCCACGTTCCAAGTAAAGAAATTGACACTCCGCAAAATCATGCATGATCAGATAGGTATAATGTCCCCTCCCTCCTAACCCCACATGTGGGCATTAGCACTGCTGCAACTCTGATGCTTTCAGTGAACACGTCGAACCCTGTGAAATGGTCGTTCGAGGTTGACAAACACTGAACCAACACTATGCTCTCTGCAATGCTGTTGTCCATGTTGTACCTAACATATTGCAAGATTTGTTCAGCATTTACACGGGTAGTATCAAGGCTGCAGAAAGCCGTCACCTGCCCGAAAAATGCCCTCCCACCTGTATGTTCGGGGTCTTGCACACAGTTTAGAAATGCCTCCATGTAATCAATATTTGGCAGACGCTTGAAAAGCAATTAGGGGCTTCCTGGCTGAAGCACTTTTCAAGCATCATGCAAATGCTCTCTTACTGGCTTGATTCCCAGAAATAAAATAAATTAAAAGCACACAACCACTCAGTTAACTGGTAGGGAGAACTATTTTGGTTCTTGGGTGTTGATATACATTGTGAATATTGACATTTCCTTTTGAGATTATGACATTGTCAATGGAAAGTATTTGCTACGATTCCACGCCTCACCACCATTACTACTTGATGCTAAAATGTGATCTGGTGGCTTGGCTGTAAAAGCAGAACTTGTATGGGCAAAGCAGGAGAGAAAATGAAACTATGGCAATGATCTGGAGAAGAAAACATTCTGTTCTGTGGAGATGGGAAGTGAGAAGAACAAGGATTGCCACTGGAATGGTTGGTCATTTAGCCAACCACTATACTAGATCCCTAAACTCTAGTGTTTATGGAATTCTTTTTTAGTAAAACTACATTCACAAAGTCAAGCTTTTCATTCAGTTATAGGGAACATCATTAAGCTTCAGCTGTACTGGCTGTTACACCCAAAAAGTACCCCCAAAAATGTTCCATTTGCTCTGAAGGTGGATGTCCAATGTACACAGGGACATCCTGCAGACATAGAATGTCAGTAATGGGGACATATCACAGGAAATATGGATGTACACATCCTTTGCCTTCTCTCTGCCTTTTTGGGTACTATTTTCAGTGTTTAGATCCATGTAAAGAAATGTTTCTTCTTCTGCTGTGTGGACAATACTCCTTGCTGCAACTCCATCAGACCTCAATTGACTCAATTGATCAAAAAGTGAGGGGAAGAAATGATGAAATGCAACATTCATGAATGTTTGGATGACTTAAAATCTGTAATAAAAAAGCAGCATAGTCATGGGATCCCTACAAAGGCCCTGCTCATGTGTTTTTCTGCATTCCTAGTAGGTAAGTAATACAGTTTACAGAGTCTTCTTTTTTTAAAAAACATCTGACATTTTGTATACAGTTAAAAAGAAAGTACTTATTCCCATTTGCACATTGCACACCAAAAATTCAGAGAATGAGTTTGACCTGCTATATTATCATCAATATTTATATGACGTACTCAGAAAAAGCAATATTAGACAACAATGGCATCATGATGGTTTTTGTCTATTTTAGCTTTCTTGTAGATGTTTTTCTGTAGCAAGAAGTCAAAGCATCTGTCTTTGCTGTGTTTCTTTTGCAGATATTTTGTTAGTCATCTAGTTGTATTTCTTATTTCAAAATGGCTTGTGCAGATGTCTTTAAGAAAATAAATACCCTAGAAATTTAGCTCGGGCAGTATTGTCTGCTTACCATAATAAAGCATGCGGTCAGGGATATCATTCCCACCAGCCCCGTAGTTAGTTGTTTTAACACCTCATTACTGGTACATGTAAGTTTACATTTTAGACAAAATCATTTCTGCATGATTTGGAAATTAATTTATGCAAAAACGTAATGTGCTAGAGCAATGAACACAGTAATTAATTTTGTACAAGTGATTTAACATGTATAAAGCCAGTAGAATGTCTAGACAACAAGAGAATCACATCAAGTCAAGATCCTTGGTCCAAGATTGGCATAATAATCCAGTTATATCATGACCTGGATGATTGAGAAACGTCATAGACATAAAGTTGTTTTTATCATTGACGAGGGGAGAGTATCAGTCAAATCTTGACTTTTTATTTTGATTACACATGGGTTCTTCAGATGTTATACAGATTTTTTGTTCAAATATCATTACTCAATCATTTAATTATAGTTTCCCTGTTTTCTGTGTTAACAGAAAAATAAGAAACATCACATCAATCAAAACATAGTGTCAAATGTTGTTTAATGTTTAACCCAGGGTCACCTAACATTTACACTTAACATATCCATCATGGAAATTGACACTTCATAGGTAAGGAAACTATAGCCTTGACTTTGAGGCCCACACTATGGCTTATTAGCATTCATGTACAGTATGTTTGTACTTGTCATCCAGATGTTAATCATCTGGGTGTGTTTAGTGAATTAAACATCTCACACATCTTTTAAACATCATTCAAGCATCAAGCATGATGGATTATAGTGGCTGATATTTTGGGGCGTATTTGTTTTCTTATGACTTTTTAAACTTTATCTTTTAATGTGCAAGCTGTGCACATGAGAATTGCAGGAAATGTTGCTGTAACAAGAAAAAAAGAGAGGAATGACTATATATTTTATTTTTTAGCTTTGCAGAGACAGAATGTTTCTAAAATGATTTCAATGGCAATCTGAGGTTTCACAGATATTTTTAGGGGTTGTTCTGACCATTCAGGTTTAATAGCCAGCAGGGAAGGGGGAGGTGTGGATAAGGATCCTTCAAATAATGAATGTTATCACTGTTTTCATGAATAAAAATGTATATTAAAAGTATGCACAGCTAATAGATATGATTATAAAGGTAAAATGTAATAGTGTAAATTAACCCAGTGCTGGCTTTAAGAATGCAAATGCGTTTTTTGCAGCTAACAGCATTTTTCAATGTGCTGTGCTTCCGTTTATCAGAGTTTTTGGTAGAGCATGGCATTGCATGTTACTGGAAATGCAAACGCAGGACTAGTGTGAAACCTACACAGATTTTCTATGGCCTTTCCCTAGCCGTGCTGCGCTACTATATCAAAAATGGAAACATAGAAATACAAATACTTTGGCAAATAATGCAGCTCCCTAGACCTATATTTCTTCTGTATATTTTGCTGTTTTCAGGAATTTCATCTTTGCAAACATATGTGAAGCAAGTTCTTGTCTACCTTTGCCTACTCCAAACTTTACTTTGAGAAATGTGAAAAAAAAAGTTTACCTAAAACATGCATACTAATTCCAATCAAAAAATGAGACAGGCTTGTGATGTTGTAAGGGCAAGATAAGAAAGTATGCCAAAATCCCCACAATAGACAAATAAAATACACAAAAGAAAGACCCTAAACCTGGGTCACTGAGGTTCCTTACCTCTTGAGGATTTTAATGGCAAGGTAGTGGGTAAAATCACAAGTAACTGTATTTGAATTAATACATTTTATATTAAAATTGGACTGGACAATTGTGGTAGCTGTCTGCTACCTGGATGAGTTTTTGACTATGCATTTGCAATCTATTACAATGGTACAGATGTCATTGTTAATGTGTTCAAGTGTTTAATAAAATAATCTCTATGCGTTAGTCGAGTCTGGAGGGGGTTTTTCCTCCTCACTGACGCATAGGGCAATATGAGCAACATGTATGTGATAATGGTGTTAGTGCTTACTAATGGATGTACTATGTATTTTTACTCGTGAATGTATCAAACTGTGGGGTGATGCCTCCTGAGGAGGCTGCTATAACACGAAGCTGAAACGTGTCAGGGGAAGTGGCTCATATGAACGATATTCATGACTGCCCATGTGCACCCACATGTATATTTGATACATTTATATTTTTTTGTGTATTGTACTGTCTATGGTATGTACTAAGCATTACTTCTGCCCAATGTATGGGTCCTAGTAGATCCAATTGTGTGTAGGCCTAAGTAGATCCAATTTTAAAAAGTTCAATAAAATGTATTTATTCAAATACTGTTACTCGTGATTACCTTTCCTGAAATCCTCAAGAGGTTAGCCACCTCATTGACCCAAGTTTAGGGTCTTTCCTTTGTGTAAAACACACATACTCTTGGTTAAGTGGTAATGTAAGTTGACCCTCTTTTTCCAGCTCCCAATTGATCACTTGTAAACCAGTATCCTAAGCCTTTTCGAATGGGAAGTTAAAAGCTTAGAATGTTGTAGTCTTTAGTAGATTCATCCAAAGGGTGTCATATTCCAGGTAAACAAGCAATAAAATAAACCATAGCTTTAATAATGTTTCAAAATATAATTACAGAAAAATCATAAACAGAATAATAATTAATATGAACAAAAATTATATTACTGACATTTAAATACATGAAATGGTCAATACCTCCCCCACTTAACCCAAACCTTTATTAAGTTTTTAAAAAATAAAGTTAATTTTAAAACATGAGGGCCCTTTACATGAACTTCTAGCAGTCTATTTATAATGGCGATCAGATAAAGCTCCCTAGTGCTCCCTAGTGCACTGCATTGCTGAATTCATACCGCAGCCTATCTCATACATGAAAGTTAAGATGTGATGTACAGGCAAACCTAAAAACATAACTGAACCCTATCAGGGTGTTTACAGGACAGTAGTTTTGCTGGTGTTTTTACAGTGGCACAATCGTTTACAGTAGCATTGTGTTTTTAGGCATGTTTTTAATGCCTCGTGTTTGTCCAAAGGGAGTTTGGCTTGTTCTCCCCCTTATCAAAATCTTGCCAGGCCTATGCTTTGTGGGGGTTATGTAAACTCAAGATGAGTTTACAAAAGAAGCCCTTTTAGCTCTTGCATAGGCATTTTTCAGACATTTGCCCAATTTGCCACCCTGTGGAAAATGCCTAACAAATATTAGAAAATCTGACTCTGAGGGCCATCTGGGTAGCAGTGTGCACCCAAAGGGTGGTAAATGTGGTATTAAAATGGTTATGTAAACCTACCCTATGTGTTCTGTATGTGATGCTTGCTGCTGCTTAGCTACAGAAAGCCAACTTAAAGTGGACCTACATCTTAACATTTAAGCAATATGTCAATTATATTGCATGTTATTGTATTTTGAATTTTATGGATTTGCAATCTTTAAGATAAAAATGAAACAAAACCAGTATTGATTGAACGTGTATTAATTGAGTTTTCCATTTCTTGGAAGGGCCCATTAGTCTTTCTGAAGGCTAATTATATTCTGAAAAAATAACAGTCATTAGCTTTGTTCAGTGGTTCATCTCAACTCTTGGATATAGAAGCGACCATATCTGAAACAATGCAAAAAAACTTTTATTTATTTTATTTCATAGATGAAAATATTGACAATATTATTTAATAATTTTTGGGGATTTTTTTTTATAATTTTTTGGATTAATAGTAAAGTGACTTTTATTCAATCTACTTTCCAGTTTTAATACCAGAATTTACTCAGTTTTTGTTCCCTGGAATTAGGCTTAGTGATCATTTTAGGCAACAGAATCTAATTGCTGAACATATTTGCATGAGTCACCCTGGTGCAAAGACTGCAATAGTCCTCATTAGTAATCAGTCATTTGGCAGTCCAATGCAGTTGATCAGAGAACAACCTTGAGGGACCTATATCTTACTTTTTACATTAGACTATCTTGCAATAAGTATTCATTGTCTCTGGCAAAGACTATCTACTATGTGTGCAAGGCTTAAAGGTTGAATCATGTTTTCAAATTTTAAACTGATTAATGTTCATTATAAACTTTATTTTAGCTTCTACGTTTCCCATAACACGAGCTGCAGAAATGAATATTAATATCAACATTTTAATTGGATTCTTTAGTTTGTTTTTCTTCTCTCCCTTTTTTAGTAAAACTAAAATTCATTCAGTTAAACTAAGTTCAGAAGCAAAAGCAGGGTTTTCTCTCATCTTGGCACTGCCAGAACATGACTATATTGGGACACAGGGCAGGACACCCGGGCAGGACACCCGGAGCATATGCCTCAGGTCCCTAAGCTAATTGTACATTATTCACAATATTTTTAACTATTGACATAATTTCTGTGAGTTATCCTCAAATTAACAGCAAATTTAAAATAGTGCAAATAAATTAAAATTATAGTCAGAATATCTGCTCAGCTTTTAGTAGTGATGAACGAAAAGTTTGTCTGACGGACAATTTGCGGCAAACATAGCATGTTTGCAGTTCACAACGCCGGCGAACATTATGGATGTTCGCCCCACCCCCTATACCTTTACATGGAAACAAATTGTCAGGTGGGACATATATTTTTACCTCCTGGAGCTCCCTATAAAAGAAGTAGCCTGGTGGCAATTTTACTTTTATACTGTGTCTGCAGTACTAGCTAGATAGGGAGAGCTGTGGCTGATTGAGGGATAGCTTAGCTAGTTTGCTATTATATGCCATCCATTGATCTGGGGTGGGGTATGCTGTATTATGCATAGCAGAGAGATCTGACTAAATGTGAGGCCCTGTCAATGCTGGCAGCCCACTTCAGCTAACTGTTGGCAAAATTTTTAATCTAGATGTGATTTCTGGCCATTAGACCTACAATAAACAGCATTTTAAAAAATCTGTATTTTGGGGTTTAGCCATTGATCCCCATTTGGCATGACACTGTCCAGGTCTTTGCACCCTTTCTATGTTTTATTTGTATTTTGGCTACAACTATGACCTCAAGGTTTGAGAAGTTCACCCTCCATTGAAGTCAATGGAGGTTCGCCGCGAACATGCGAATGGCGGGAAATTGTAGAAGTTTAAGTCACAGCTGATGTTCGTCCATCACTACCTTTTAGATAGCATGTGGACATTTTAGATTCTAGGCTCTTATTGATATTGGTGTCTTGTCTGTGAACATTCTAATTCATCCAGGTCATAGTATATTTATAGTAATAAGTCAAAGCAATGGGGCTTGCTGAAGTTTTCTTGAAGATATTTCCCTTGACATCCACCTAGCATTCTTAAATCAGAATAATTTATACAAAATGAAAATACAGTATGAACTGTTTATCATAACCAGGAAAAGGAGACATGTTTGAGGATGGTCAAGTTCATAGGTGTAAAAGAACCCTTATATCTTAATCTGAAAAACAAACAAACATATTATCGAAGAATGGGGGTCTATCAGACCACATGCCGGTTATGAGAAGCATATAATGTAATTGTGCAAATGACTATCCAAATGCTTCCAGAAACCATTAGCCTAGTTGCTTTGACTTATTACTACAGCTATCTACTCTAATTGTAGTATTTCTTCACCAGGACAGAAGATAAGAGGAAATATTGTTTGGTACATCTATTAGTATACTTCACTTTTAATTTATGGCATATTATTTTGTCAAAAAAGAAACAAAAGCCTTTGACAGGTTCCTAATAGGAAAATGATATGATGTGCACAACCTAGTGCAACAAAATAAAATTCTTTACTGATAAAAGAAAAGATAAACTTATAATAATGAAGGTACAATGCAGGATTAACAAGGAGTGGTGATCTCCTAGAAAAATAGGATTTGCCACACTCCCCCTTCATATTGGGGGCTGCACACCTTGCAATTTCATCCCAGACCCCTCATAGTGATCCAATTGACCCTGTAAGTATTACCTGGTTCCATATACCACCTAATGTTCTTTCTGGCCATGCCTACTGTGTAATCATTGCTGAAAGGCTCAAGTACATTGTGATCAAAAAATATGTATTTGACTACGTTGTATACCTTGTGAATGCCTTTGTAAATAAAAATTCAGCTTTGAATATACTAGCTATACATACCTAGTACAGAAAATACTATTGCTTTTTTCTATAGATAAAAAAGTAAAGAAAGAATTTGGAGTGATATGAAAACCTTTGCATGATAAAATGAAATCCAAGTTGAAAGCAGTTTGTAAACTCTCCTATTGTTCCTGTTTTCCATATCACTTAGATAACCTGTAACTCATCTGTCATTTGGGTCTTCAAAAATTCCTAGCTATTCAAGGAGATAAGCTATATCCCTATATAACAGTGTTTCTTCAAAGTTTTCACTGCATGAGAAAGTAGAAATAGCTCCTAGCAGTCACAGTACTCATGTCCCAAATGTAATATCAAAGTAATTTTCCTTTTATCTACAAAGTCGAATCAGAAATATGAAATAGCTTGGCATGTTTTACTTCTTTATCTGTTACATTCAAACTTTGAAGCAAACGAATGAAAACTCTTGCTAGTAAAGTAAAATAAAACAAGACAAACTACAAGAAATGATGCAGTTAATCTGCACCATGATTTCATAAACTCAGTGGTTTAGTTCTGACATTTAGGAAATGGGCAGCACAATGACTAAGTGGTTTGAACTCTTGTTTTATGGTGCCATGTCTCAGGCTTACATTTTAGCCAAGATGGAGTATATTTGTTCTCTCTCAATGTGCCCTTCCTACTATACAAAATATACTGGTAAATGGTAAGTGCTCCCCTCCAACCAAAAAAAGACCTTAGAGTACAAGCCTTTTCCTGGTCTACCTCATGTCAGCCTCACCACGGGTCAGCTCCGCCTCCTTTAACCCTCTAGGACAACCCCTAACCAGCCCTTAAATTCTGCCCCTTCCTGGTGTTCCAGCGTTCTTCTTTTGTCCTCGCTGGGGCAGCCCGTAGTGTGTTAAGTGTACTTGAAACAGGATAGCTTGGCTGGTGAAGGGCGCAAGGGTGTAAAGCACCCGTGGATGCGCTGCAGACTGAGCAGAGACTGTCTTTTCAGTAATCCCTGGTAAGTGCTGGGGGGTTGCCTCGGGTAAATCAGTGTTGGTATGGCCGGTTGTGCTCCTAGGCTCAGCTGCACTCGGTGGCGGTAGAGGAGTAAGGAGAGAAGCTATTGTTTCAGGCAGTGTTGCTAGGCGACGGGCGGGAAGCGCTCCACGAGGCTGGCTGAATGGCGTCCCCGGCTCCCGGGTTGCTAGGGAGCGGGTAGGACACCGTGGCTGGCGCGAAGACAGCTGATTTACAGCTGTGTTGTATACAGAGGGTTGGGGGGGAGTGGTGAGTGGTGTGTGTATTCCCTTACGTTATAATAGCTTGCTTTCTTAGTGTTGTTGAGTATGAGCTGATTGTGCTTATATTGACTTGATGGACATCTATGGTAAAGTTTTTGTAAGGTACAGTGTACATAGTAGGTGAAAGTATGGTAGGTCAAGGAAACCAAGTTTGTAATGTCTCGTTGCAGAAGACCGGTCTCTGGACAGCAGGAGGGGTCTCCAGAGAGCCCTGGGCAGGCACATCAAGAGTCAGTGCGGTTGGAACAGCATTCGCCGTCTCCATCCCGACGTCGGGTTAAATATCCGTCAGGGGGTCGGAGAAGAGGGCGGAGACCACTGTCGTCCTCCACAGAGCAGGAAGTGTCAGTTTGCTGGTCCTGCTCGGCGACGGCAATTCCTGGTCGTAATCTTTGCAAGGGCTGCCTTAAAGAGGCGGCGCGAGATAGTACTGAGACGCAGGATATGCGGGCATATATTCGACAAGCTGTGGCAGAAAGTTTGGCGGAGATGAAAGTAGGCCGCACGTCTGCACGCCCCTCAAGGCGTAAATCGCCTGATAGGAGGGAGGACTCCGACTCATCCCCTGGCATGGGGACCAGTGGTGAACGGTCGCAGGTCTCGGAGTTGGAAGACGGCCAAATTTCTGAATCTTTCGATTTTGCCTCAGTTGCCCCGTTTGTAACATCAGTCAGAAGGGCGATAAATTGGGAGGAGGAGCAGTTGTCTCCTCCGTCTAAAAGGAAATATTATCCGGGTCTGAAGAAACAGCTTCCAAATTTTCCATTGATGTTAGAGATACGAGAAATCATGGAGGATGAATGGGGCAAACTGGAGAAGCGGCAAAGCATGCAGAACAGGGTGACAAAGTTGTACCCATTGAAACGAGGGGATATGGAGAATTGGGACACGTCCCTGAAGGTAGATGCGTCCTTGCAGCGGCTGGCTAAACACATGGTTCTTCCCTTCGAAGACTCGGTCACTTTCAAAGATGCGATGGATCGTAAGGTCGATTCTGATCTCAAAAAGGTCTTTTCAGTGGCAAGGCTGGCAGCTAGACCAGCGGTGGCTCTTATGTCCGTGGCCAGAGCATTGAGGGACTGGATTGCGAGTGTGGACTCGGCAACTCATCATGAGGTGGATGTGGAGTCCCTGGAGGCAGCACTACAGGAGCTCCGACTGGCGTCAGACTTTATTGCGGAAGCAGCGGTAGATCAGGTGCGCTTATCCGCAAGGTTGATGTCACATGCTGTCACGGCAAGACGGGCGATTTGGTTAAAACACTGGACAGCAGATGCAGCCTCCAAACAGAGTTTGTGTGCCGTTCCATTCCAGGGGAAGCTGCTGTTTGGGAAACCACTAGAGGATGCGATCCATCGCGTCTCAGGCGGAAAGTTAGGGTTGATTCCGCAGGAACGTAGGCGTCAGAAGCCGCCATTTCAGGGTCAACAGAAATCGAGAGAGCCTTTTCGTGAAGCCCGGGCCTACCGTCCGGGACGGGAATACTCGAGACCTTGGCGTCCGGTGCAGCAGTCCTTTCCCAAGGCAAACCGATTTGACGGGAGGCGCGTCCTGGATCCTCCGGTGGGCGCACGGTTAACCTCCTTCAAGGCAATCTGGGAGGAGAGGATCACGGACAGATGGATATTGTGTGTCACGGATATCGAATAGAATTCGGCAAGCGCCCTCCGCGCGCTTTGTTTATACAGACCCGGGTTCCGTCCGACAGAGTTCAAGCCGGCTGTCTGTTGGAGTACGTCGCACAATTACAGCACTCAGGAGCAGTACGGCCGGTGCCAAAGACAGAGGAAGGTCTAGGGGTTTATTCCCCTTTATTCCTAGTGCAGAAGGCCTCCGGGGGCTTCAGGCCCATGCTAGAGCTGATGCGCCTCAACGCGTTCGTAAAAGTGTCACCATTCCGCATGGAGTCGCTACAGACAATCATTGCCGTTGTGGGACAAGGGGATTGGATGGCCACCATAGACTTGTCAGACGCATACTTTTATGTCCGCTTTGCGGTGGGTCACGCGCATTGCCAATTTGTGTGCCTTCCCTTTGGCCTCAGTACTTCCCCGCGTACCTTCTCCAAGGTACTTCTCGCAGTGATTGCCCTGATTCGCCTGGACGGTATCCGGATATTTCAGTATCTCAGCGATCTACTGGTGCTGGCAGACTCCGCGGCGACCCTGACGCGTCTTGTCACTCGGACCGTCGACACGCTAACAGCGTTCGGTTGGTTGATCAACTTCAAGAAGAGTCAACTCTCGCCAACACGGGAGTTGGAGTATCTGGGGATGGTGTTCAACACGATCGATGCATTGGTCACGTTGCCCGACCGGAAAATTCGGCAAGTTCAATCGTGTTCGAGGTTGGCAATGAGAACACCACTGATGTCAGCCAGGGGCTGTATGAGGTTAATTGGGATGTGGACTTCGGTCATTCCGGCGGTGCCATGGGCGAGCTGGCATCGCAGACTGTTTCAAACCAATTTTCTGCATCAATGGAACGGGCAAGCCCTGGGCCAACCAATCTGGCTCCCAGGTGTCGTGAGAAGGTCACTGTTATGGTGGATGGGTCAGGCACATCTCACATACCAAGAAATGGTAGTGACGACGGATGGCAGCCAGGCAGGATGGGGCGCACATTGCCGGGGCAGGCACGCCCAGGGACGGTGGCATGGTTGGGGAGCAACGGCTTCCAACTATCTGGGGCTCCGGGCGATTGGTCATGCCCTCCACAGTTTCCAGGCAGTGCTAAAGGGGGCCCGGGT
>CM070036.1:71448953-71520822 GCA_036250615.1 Ptychadena robeensis | reverse complement strand
AAGGCTTCGACCAATGGGACTTATCAGCGCATTTGGAAGGCGTTCGTGATGGTCGCGGTTTGTGATGGTTTTGATCCTATCAAGCCTTCGCTTCCTCAGGTCTTGCAGTTTCTGCAGCTAGGGTTGGAGAAAGGCCTCAGCCTCAGTTCACTGCGGGTGCAGGTCTCCGCATTGTCGGCAGTTACAGGGATCCGCTGGGCCGAGGAACGTTTGGTGGCACAGTTTCTACAGGCTACGGCCAAACTGAGGCCGCCACGGCGGGCTTGGTTTCCGAAGTGGGATCTTTTTTGAACCTGCGGACAAATGTTCGTTGTGGCATTTCACATTAAAAATCCGGTTCCTCACGGCGGTGGTTTCGGCAAGGCGGGTCTCAGAGCTGTGCACTTTTTCCTGCAAGGAACGGTTTTGCACCTTCTTTCCCGATCGGGTGGTCCTTCGCCCAGTACCTGCCTTCTTGCCAAAGGTGATGACGCCATTTCATCTGAACTGGGAGACGGTGTTCTCTTCGGTCGACGCACAGTCCTCCTCTCATTCAGATCTGGTGCAATTGGATCTCTCGCACCTGCTCGCGGTGTACATCTCGAGGACGGCCTCCTTTCGACAAGCGACAATCTCTTCGTCTATCCGGTGGGGGCCCGTAAGGGTCACCCTCTGCCGCCACGCAGGGTTTCTACCTGGATAGTAAAGACAATTCAACTGGCTTACTCCTCTGCCGGGCTGCCTCCTCCGGTTGAGGTCCATGCGCATTCGACGTGGGGTGTGGCGGCCTCGTGGGCTTCGTTCGCCAAGGCACCAGCTGACGTGGTGTGTCAGGCGGCCAGCTGGGCGTCCGTGACTACGTTCATTAGACATTATCGCTTGCATGTGGCCAGGGATCCTAAGGGTTCGGTGGGCCCCAGTATTTTACCTGATGCTCTGTCTAAGTAATAAATGTGGTGTGTTTTTGCAGTATTCTGGTGTTCTGAATAGTTTTTTCCCACCCTGGGGCTGAAAGCTTGTTATGTCCCGTGGTGAGGCTGACATGAGGTAGACCAGGAATTCGGAAAATTGTTATCTTACTTACCTGTCATTTTCCTTTCCTGGTCAATACCTCATGTCAGCCTCGGTTCCCACCCGGCTGGTCGCGAGACTTGTTATGGAACGCTGGAACACCAGGAAGGGGCAGAATTTAAGGGCTGGTTAGGGGTTGTCCTAGAGTGGTCAAGGAGGCGGAGCTGACCCGTGGTGAGGCTGACATGAGGTATTGACCAGGAAAGGAAAATGACAGGTAAGTAAGATAACAATTTTCCAAATTCAAGGAACATTAGGTTAGGAAGTCTTGGCTGTACCCTGTAAAGCACTGCTTGTGATGTCTGTGCTTAACTTTAAAGCTAGCCATTCACGTGTCAGATTCCATGTCCAATCGATTCATCATCCGATCGATTCCGGCGATTCTGCCGGGAATCGCAGGTGTGATCAATTGGCCAATTAAGAGTATCCATCGCAGCATACCACCTTGTCCAACGGATTCCGGCACGATTCCGTGTGCGATTCCACCTCCGATTCCACCTCACAAATGGCAACTCCCCCTGATCCGGGCAGAATCGGATGAGAAAGACCAACATGTTGGTTCTCCGTCGGATCCGATTCTGAGCCCCTGAACGATCGGACCTGATCGATCGGACAAGGTGGGCTGCATGCGATTCTGGCACGATCGTTTGGCGTGCACGCGCCCGGAATCGATCGTGCCGGAATCCGGTGGGAATCCGACACGTGTATGGGGGCCTTAAGAATTCTAGGACTAAGTTTAGACAATACTCATTTCCTGTTTCTTCATACTGGGGAAGGGTAACATTTCAACCAGGTTATAAATGGTGGATTATAATAAAATGAAAATAATTGCTCTCCATATTTCTTTTTCCTTCTGTTTTGTTTACATTTTCCCAAATGGCAAAGAAACAGGCAGTAATAACAATTTAAGAAACTCCTTCACACTCCTTCCAAAGGTGTTTTAGTTGGAATTGGGCTTTATAGAGAAAGTAAACACACTAAAACTCACTAGCAAATTTACTCTTTCTGGAAAAGTCATTACCCTAGCATATCCCATGCACCATCTATGTCTTCTCTTTTCTGGGAATGTCTTATTCTTCCCTTTGGTCAAGGTCATCACTTTTTATATAGTACAGCCAAAAAACAAACAAATGGAGAAACAACAGAGACTACATGGGACCCATGACATTATGGAAGCACCAAGTAACATTCTTTGGTCAGTTGGATGCACAAGGGAGGCTTTTACCATGAAATAACATGGAAAAAAATATTTTATAGCAAAAGGATTTGCAATCACATGGTTTAAAGGAAAAACCATCTATGCCTGTCTGTCTATGGATCTAAGCATGCCAATTTGAATAAAATATAAAAAAAAGCTTCACAATTCTTTGTAATGTGGGAATAGTACTTTCTTTTCAAATGTAATCAATGCCTTCATTGCCAAACCTAATCCCGAAGTTCTGACGTGCCATTTTACTTAACAATACCTTTTTCTAATCACATTTCGAACCAAAATGATCAAATTATCATTACCTCTTTTTCAGAATGCAAAATGCTTTCATTTAGTAAATTGTTCTCTAATATGTTCTAATATTATAGAAAGAAAAACGTACAGTCAGGTCCATAAATATTGGGACATCGGCACAATTCCAAAATTCTGGGCTCTATACACCACAATGGATTTGGAATAAAACCAACACAGTGTGCTTTAACTGCAGACTGTCAGCTTTAATTTGAGGGTATTTACATCCAAATCAGGTGAACGGTGTAGGAATTTAAACAGTTTGCATATGTGTTTCCCACTTGTTAAGGGACCAAAAGTAATGGGACAGAATAGTAATCATAAATCAAACTTTCCCTTTTCAATACTTAGTTGCAAATCCTTGGCAGTTACAGCCTGAAGTCTGGAACGCATAGACATCACCAGACATGGGTTTCATCCCTTGTGATGCTCTGCCAGGCCTCTACTGCAACTGTCATCAGTTCCTGATGTTTTTGGGGCATTTTCCCTTCAGTTTTGTCTTCAGTAAGTGAAATGCATGCTCAATCAGATTCAGGCCCTGGTGGTTGATTTTGCCATTGCATAACATTCCCATTCTTTCCCTTAAAAAGGAAAGTATGCTTTGGGTCATTGCCCATCTGTACTGTGAAGCGCTGTCCAATAAGTTTTAAAGCATTTGGCTAATTATGAGCAGATAATATTGCCGGAAACACTTCAGAATTCATCCTGCTGTTTTTGTAAGCATTTACATCATCAATAAATACAAGAGAACCAGTTCCATTGGCAGCCATACATGCCTATGCCTTGACACTACCACCACCATGCTTCACTGATGAGGTGGTATGCTAAGAATCATTAGCAGTTCCTTTCCTTCTCCATACTCTTCTCTTCCCATCACTCTGGTACAAGTTGATCTTGGTCTCATCTGTCCATAGGATGTTGTTCCAGAACTGTGAAGGCTTTTTTAGATGTCATTAGGCAAACTCTAATTTGGCCTTCCTGTTTTTGATGCTCACCAATGGTTTATCATTGTGGTCATTACGCGGTGAACCCTCTGTATTCACCCTGGTGAAGCCTTTTCCTGATTGAGATACATAGACTACCTCCTGGAGAGTTCATGACCTGGCCAATAGTTGTGAAGGGTGTTTTCTTCACCATGGAAGGAATTTTTTGGTCATACACCACAGTTATTTTCCATGGTCTTCCGGGTCTTTTGGTGTTGCTGAGCTCACGGATGCGCTCCTTCTTTTAAGCAGGTTATTTTGGCAGCGCCTAATGTATTTGCTATCTCTCTGATGGGTTTGTTTTGTTTTTTCAGCCTAATGATGGCTTGCTTCACTTCTTGGGATCTCATCTTGAGAGTTGACAGCAACAGATTCCAAATGCAAATAGCACACTTGAAATGAACTCTGGACCTTTTATCTGCACATTGTAATTGTGATAATGAGGGAATATCACTAGTGATGGCCGAACATAGGCCAAGTCTGTCCGCGAACGGGCGGATCGGACTTTTAAAGAAGTCCGCCGTCCGCCTGTTCATGGACAGATTCAAATTCCCCGCCTGTAGGCGGGTAATTTTAATCTGAAAAACCGGAAGTGACGTCAATGACGTCACATTCGGTACCTGGAACGCATAGTTCCTGGTTAAGGGAGCCAGATGAGATGTCACTGACGTCACTTCCTGTTCTCAAGCCGGTTTTTCACTAGGAAACCGGCTTCATGCCCAGTCTTCCAGTGAAGAATAGAGATCTCCTTCTCGCCGGCGAACAGGGCGGGTCGAACACCCGTACTGATCGCCTGC
The DNA here is from genome assembly GCA_036250615.1 of Ptychadena robeensis. Lineage (NCBI taxonomy): Eukaryota > Metazoa > Chordata > Amphibia > Anura > Ptychadenidae > Ptychadena > Ptychadena robeensis. The sequence continues at coordinate 71,516,491 of CM070036.1, read as the reverse complement.
GAGAAGGAGGGCAAACATCCATGTTCGCCGCCGAACTGTCTTGCGGACACAGTTGAATCAAAATATGAAATGTACATGTGCATAGTGCAACAAAAGCACTAGAGAGAAGTACATATATACTGTAAAAATAAGTTTCAGGATGAATCCAACATAGTAAAAGTTGGTGAACAGTAACATAATAGGTACCACAAACCCACAAATGGTCTTATTACAGGGAACAGACTGATCATGTTTAGGAGTACAGTACTCCTTTCCCAGGCTTCCAGACTATATCCCTGTATAAAATAACTTTTTTTTTGTTTACTACATTGCCAACGATGCTAGCAGTATATTATCTCTTTAACACAACTGTGATGGTAAGAGGATCCACTATATAATAAATAAGAAAGACAGATTACATATTCAGATTATATTATTATCATATAGTGCATATTAATTGTTTTACAAAATGTATATTTTTTTTCTTATTTGATTGGCATGGGGTAATATATTTTAGAGAAAATATTAAATATTATGGGCATGTATTTCTTCCACATTCATTGAAGAGCACCTAAACTCACCTGATGTATTTGGTGTCTCTTGCTGATCGCCCGATATACCTATCACAGGGTCATTATCTAAACAACCCCAGACAGGAGTGCCTGGTCGTTTTAGTCCACAGCAGCCTAAGAAATGACAGTGTAAATGTAGCCTTAAACATCAGATCTTCATGTTTATTTATCTTTCTATTTACTTTTTTTTTAAAGACTTTTCTGTCATCCCCCAGGCATTTGGATTACTGCAGCAATAACCCATAGAAGACAGGAAGCTACACAGAAATCAACATGGTGATTTCCACAAACGAAAGCAGAGCAGGTTAGTATGTTTTTTAAGCAACTTTGAGCCAGGTTAGTTTTTTTTAGCAACTTTGAGCAGGTAGGTATATTTTTAAGTTTTTTTTTGAGCAACTGTGAGCCATTGGGGCAGCTCAGATGTACCATACTTTTTTAAGACTATAAGACGCAATTTTTCACCTCCAAAATCGGGGTAAAAAAGTGCCTGTGTCTAATGGTCTTAATGCTAGACCCCCATGGCCATGAGCTTTAGCTCCCTGGCAAGGAGATTAGCCAGGGAGCTGTCAGACGTGAGATCTACCCCTGCTGGTATAAGCAATGAAGAAAGAGATAGATGTATTGCCATCTATCCCTCTCTCCGTGTCCGTAGGAACTGTAATCACTGCAGCTTCCACTGACACAGACACAGCCAGAGAGGAGTGGGAGAACAAAGGAGAGAAGACTGGGCAGCCTTCCCCCTCCTCCTCCTCCCGATCAGTGAAGAGGTGAAGTTATGCTGTGTGTGTGTACTGCTGCTAGTGACATCTACTGGTTGAATTTGATATTGCATTAATTTAAGCAATTGCATTAACCCAATTGATGTGAACACTTTTATATATCAAACAATTTAACAGTGTAACTACAATTTTTTTTTTGTTAGGTTCATTTTAAGTAAGAATTTTATAAAGGATTGTGCTTTTTAATTTTATTTATAATGATAAAGAAAGTTGACTACAAATATCTATTATGTTTATGAAAAAATAAAACTTTTTGTGGTCCCTATTTACAGGCAATGATCATCCAGGACACACCATTATAGTATATACAGTGGGTATTGAAAGTATTCAGACCCCCTTACATTTTTCACTCTTTGTTATATTGCAGCCATTTGCTAAAATCTTATAAGTTATTTTTTCCTCATTAATGTACACACAGCACCCCATATTGACAGAAAAACACAGAATTGTAGAAATTTTTGCAGATTTATTAAAAAAGAAAAACTGAAATATCACATGGACCTAAGTATTCAGAACCTTTGCTGTGACACTCATATTTAACTCAGGTGTGGTCCATGCCTTCAGATCATCCTTGAGATGGTTCTCCACCTTAATTTGAGTCCATCTGTTTTTGATTATACTGTTTGGACTTGATTAGGAAAGCCACACACCTGTCTATATAAGACCTTACAGCTCACAATGCATGTCAGAGCAAATAAGAATCATGAGGTCAAAGGAACTACCTGAAGAGCTGAGAGACAGAATTGTGGCAAGGCACAGATCTGGCCAAGGTTACAAAAAAAGTCTGCGGCAACTATGGTTCCTAAGAACACAGTGGCCTCCATAATCCTTAAATGGAAGACATTTGGGGCGACCAGAAACCTTCCTAGAGCTGTCCATCTGGCCAAACTGAGCTTTCGGGGGAGAAGAGCCTTGGAAAGAGAGGTAAAAAAAAAACCAAAGATCACTGTGGCTGAGCTCCAGAGATGCAGTCGGGACATGGGAGAAGTTGTAGAAAGTCAACCATCACTGGAGCCCTCCACCAGTCTTTGCTTTATGACAGAGTGGCGTGAAAGAAGCCTCTCCTCAGTTCAAGACACTTAAAAGCCTGCATGGAATTTGCTAACACCTGAAGGAATCCAAGATGGTGGGAAATAAGATTCTCTGGTCAAGATAGAACTTTTGGCCTTAATTCTAAGCAGTATGTGTGGAGAAAACAAGGCACTGCTCATCACCTGTCCAATACAGTCCCAACATTTAACCTTCTGGACGTTCAGCCCAAGTTAATTCGGGCTAAATAAAGTTGCTGAATTGGATCAGCCCGAATTAACTCGGGCTGCTGTTACCTGCACCCAGATGGCTTGTAGGCAGTAGTGATGAGCAGCATAGGCAACATTCGTATTCGCAGCATGCTGCAAATTTTATGGAAAACATTCGGAAAATATTCGCATTCGGCAATATTAGTTTTTTTTTTTTATTGCGAATATCGGCAGTTTTTATTGCAAATTTTGCGCGCGCAATATATGTTTAACATGGCGCGAATTTTTATGCAAATTTTAAAAGTGACGATTTTCGCAATATTCGCATCACACCAATATTCAATTAAAAAACAGTTGATGGTGTTGCTAAGCTCTTGTTGCAGCCTTCCCATTCGTCCACTTGCATTGAGAGGCATGTGTAATGGATAAAAAATACAGAATATCCGGAATTGCGAATATTCGGCAATATATTCACCATCTTTGCGAATTTCCGATATTCACGATTAATATTCGGAATCCGAATATTTGCGATCATCACTAGTAAGCAGCCCAGGAGACTTGCTGCTCTTCTTGCTGTGTCCCCCCGATGTCTGATGTTCAGATCTTGGTGTTCGGGATCGCGCCAATTTTTTTTGCTCTTTATAGTTTATCTTTCATTCGGACATTGATTGAAGCGATTTTTTTGCCTCCAATTCAAAATGTAAAAAAAAAACCACATTTGTAAAAAAAACAACATGTATTTGCTTATGATGAGTTTTCTTTCATGTTGGAATTGATTTTTCTGTATCGAATCAAGTTCAAAATAAAAGGAAAACGCATAAGAAGTAAATACTTTTTAAGGGCTTGCGTCCACTCCGTCATTTTCCCCACGGTGGATGTACATCTGCAACGGGGAAAAAGGTGCAGAGAGGACACTTCCCATTCTAATGAATGGCACAGTGTCCACTCTGCGCTATTTGAGTGGCACGTCCGCGGTGATGATATGAAGCTGTGGAATGCCACGTCTTCATTGCAGCAACGCACATTGGCACCAGAGACACCTCAAATCACCGAAGATCAATGAAGGTGTCCCAAGATGCGGAAAAACAGTGCCCGTACTGCATGTATGAATGCAGTATGGGCGCAGTTTTTCTGCATTTTGTCTCAGCTAGATCAATAGGATGCACTCCATCCAATGTGGCAGGAGCGAGCCCTAAGCCACAGGCAAGCTGCAGGTAATCCGCCGGCAAATGTGCCAGCACGCGACATTGTTTGAGCAGATTTTTGTGTTTTCTATTTTATTTGATCATTAAATGTGATTTTTAAAAAATACTTAAGCGTTTGAAACTTTTTATATTCAGGATGTCTACTAGACCCGTGTTTGTGGTCAGTTACGGGCCTACAACATTTTTTTTTCAATGATAAACAGCGTAGCGCTTTTGGTACAGAAATCTGGACCTCGACAAAACGCTCAGGAGGTTAAGCATGGTGGTGGCAGCATCATGCTGGTGGGGTGTTTTTCAGCTGCAGGGACAGGACAACAATCGAGGGAAAGATTAATGCAGTCAAGTACAGGGATATCCTGGGCAAAAACGTTCTCCATAGTGCTCAAGACCTCAGATTGGGACGAAGGTTTACCTTCCAACAAGACAATGACTCTAAGCACACAGCTAAAATAACAAAGGAGTGGCTTCACAACAACTTCGGGACTGTTCTTGAATGGCCCAGCCAAAGCCCTGATTTAAACCCAATTGAGCATCTCTGGAGAGACTTAAAAATGGCTGTCCACCGACGTTTATCATCCAGCCTTACAGAACTGGAGAGGATCTGCAAGTAGGATTACCAAATCCAGGCGTGAAAAACTTGCTGCTTCTTTCTCAAAAAGACTCATGGCTGTACTAGATCAAAAAGTTGCTTCTACTAAATACTGAGCAAAGGGTCTGAGTACTTAGGACCATGTGATATTTTAGTTTTTCTTTTTCAATAAATCTGCAAAAATGTCTACAATTCTATGTTTTTCTGTCAATATGGGGTGCTGTGTGTACATTACTGAGGAAAAAAAGAACTTAAAAGATTTTAGCAAATGGCTGCAATATAACAAAGAGTAAAAAATGTAAGGGGTCTGAATACTTTTCATACCCACTGTATATACCTTATTATCGTGTGTTCTGAGTTAATTGGCTTCAAATCATAATGATACAAAATCCTGAACATTCATATTTTCATTTAAATCTGCTCTACGTTTCACAGCTGATGTAGGAGAAGAGAAAGTAGAAGGCAGCAGGGAATATTGTTCCTATGTATCAACTCCTCTTGTGATCCTCATGATTAGTTAACCACGTTGATCTTGTAATTGGCAACCACTCGCAGTAGTCACAGTTAAACTCATTCATTTTTTGGTGGCACCATACAGCCCACTTCTGGAGATCAGAGCTTTTTCTGTAGTTTGTAGTAGTGTTAAAAAGACTCAATTGATTAATGGAAGGATGTAAATTCACAGAACAACCATAGGGAACAGATTAAATTATTCACTGAAATGTGCTATTATGAATCTTTCCTGGCAAGTTTGATGAATCTTTCCTGGCAAGTTTGATCTTAATAAGAGACTGACTTTAATCTCAATTCACAAACTGATAGTGGATATGGTGGTATTACTATGCATCAGAGTTGAAGTACCAGATACCCTGCATTTAGCAAACATAAATTACCGTATTTTTTGCTGTATAAGACGCACCGACATGTAAGACGCACCCAGTTTTTAGGGCAGAAAAACCAGGAAAAAAAAGATTTAATAAGTTTTCAAATCAATTGGGATAATGCAATGAATTTAATGCATGCAATATCCAATTCAGCCAGAAGGTGTCACTAGCAGCAGTACACTCTCAGCTGAACACATGTCATACTTTACACTGATCTGAGGAGGAGGGAGGGGAGAGGAGAACTGGGCTGTGTTCTGCTCTCTCTCTCCTCTCCCGATATCACTGATTCTGTGTCCATGGAGCAGCTGATTGCTGTTCCCACGGACAGGAGAGCTGTAGATGCCAGTTCATCTAGCTATGTCTTCATTGCCCATGCCAGTTCAGGGCCGGCATAGGCAATTACACAGTTCAGATGGGAGAGTCGGAGATCGCCTCTCCCATCTGAACTGACAGCTCCTCCACGTCCTCCAGCTCCCCTCCGTGCCGGGAGAGCTGGCGGGAAGCCAAGGTGCAACCACCGGCAGCCGAGTGGCCGTGGGGGTCGTGCATTCGACGTATAAGACACAGGCACTTTTTGCCCCCAATTTTCTATGCTGAAAAATACAGTATATTTTCAACTGCGCAGCATTCTGTTTGTAAAGGTCAATATTCATAAACCTTTTACATACAATATAGTATGTTAAATTGTCTATGTCAGTGGTTCCCAAACTTTCCCTGCAGGGCCCCCTTTTCTAGATAGGAACATTATCCCCCATTAATTGAAATGGCCATCAAACTTTGTTTGAAATATAACTCATACAACTTTATTAGGTTTTCATAAGAATCATGCAGGGATTGTGGAGGAAGCCAATCTGAATATATAGTATGCATGTATATATATATTTGTACTTGATGACTAGGTTTATTTATATTATATTATATTATATTATAAAGGACATTCATAACTAGCACATGGGTATCGCAATCAGAGATATATCTCTCTTGCGTCTGTTCAGGGGTAAAGGAAGGTAATGACATTTGTTTCAAAGTCACATAGTCATCAAGTACAAATATATATATATATATATATATAAATATATATACAAAATATATATTCAGATCTGCTTCCTCCACAATATAATCGGATATACACACACCAATCATACCATCATTTACATAGAGACACACACACACTACACACATACAGAGACATTCATCATTCACCACAGTGAGGCAAATGCACACAGACACAGGGACACAAAGACACACACATTACATGCACTCTACTAACTGTCTGCAGCTAGCTCCTCCATGGTTGGCTTCCTGCTTGTCCCTCCATCAGTCCCTTAGCTCCCCCCCCCCCCCCCCGAATAACTCTGCGCCCCCTCAGTTTGTGAACCACTGGTCTATGTGATAATTTGTCATGGTGATCAAATACTGATTTGTACAGTAAAATAAGAATGTATAAAGCCAGACACATACAGTTAGAATTTCTGGCGATCTCCTGGTAGATCGGCTGGGCACCCTATGTGTAATGCCATATGATAGAATAATTATGACAACTGATAATTTAATCAAATTGATACAGTTTTTTACAGCATTATTGAGAAAGTAAAAAATAAAGAAAATTTTACTTTTTAAATTTAATTTTTAAAAGTTGGGCCAAACGGTCAAGAGCAAGTCAAATAGTGGAGGTACCAAAGGCCTCATTCACATAAATTCAGCATTTATAGCTCTACATTATCCTAATTGTACATGGTGTCCATGTTTTTCAACAACATGGACACCATGTACAATTAGGATAATGTAGAGCTATAAATGCTGAATTTATGTGAATGAGGCCTTTGGTACCTCCACTGTTTGACTTGCTCTTGACCGTTTGGCCCAACTTTTAAAAATTTAATTTTGACAAGTGATTTAATATATGTAAACATTTTTTGTCTACCAATGCTTCTGTCGTATTTTTCCCTTGGTGGTCAGGTTATCTCCAATTGAGTCACCCTAAATCCCCGATCCTGGGCTCAGAGGCAAGCCCCAGACTCCTGTTTGCTTAGGGAGTCCCCCCTGTACTGTCTGTACTGTCCTCACAGCACTGTGCGATGTGTGTGCTGCTATACAGCTAGCTAAACAGTTGTACAATCTTCAATTAAGGAAAGAAGACGCACTCTCATGTGTTTGTTGAGAAATTCTATCTTTATCCAAATCTTCAATTCAATACAACTGTGAAACTGTAATACAATAATATACATGAATACATACACAATAAGCAATACAAGTGCCTAACAAACGATGGACAGTAACAGAGAACTTACAGACTATTGGGGTCCCAGACTTGGAGTCACACAGCCAAATCTCCAACAGGAGTGATGCATAATGGAGGTTCCTCAGAGAGTCTCCTAAGGCAGTGTTTACTATTTGGTAACCATGGGAACCTAACACTATGCAACTACAAACAAACAGGACCAGTAGATTAATTAATAAATGCCCATATAATAATATGGGCAGAACACCCCCCATCTATCTATATCGGGAGTTGCCAAATTCCCGGGGGACAGTGACAAACACCAGTGACCCCAACCTCCAATCTCATCTGTATTTATTCTCCTCTTGTGTCACACAAGGATTCTAATGAAGATTACTCTGTGTACTTTGTGTCGTGAAATGGACTTTTGTGTACATATTACACAGATGGCTCCTTGCTATGTAATACCATGGAGCCAGCTCATGAGATCAGGAAGTGGGTGAAAAGAGGCCTGAGGATGAAATGAGATGTAACAGTACTTATTGGCATAAAAGAAAAGTCTTTCCTTTTTGGGGTTTCTCAAAGACCAAACAGGAATTGAAGGGGGTCCCTCCACCCCTGGGATGTTTAGTGGAGCTCTAGAATGGATGATATAACATCGACATATGATCCTTTAAAATCACAAGTTTATTAGACATAGTCAAGAAAATAAAATTGAAAAATCAATATGATTACAGCTTTAAAAAAAACACATAAACAATCATTTGACACAAAGTGCCAGTGATGTTGATTTTTCTATTTTATTTTCTGGACTATGTGTAATAAACTGGTGACTTTAAAGGATCATATGTCAATGTAATGTCATCCATTTTATAGCTCGACTAAACATCCCAGGGGTGGAAGGAATAAATAAAATATGCTCTGTTGTGCATATGTAAATTTTTCATGCTGTATGTTAATTCTCTTCAATAAAAGCATTAGAAATGGCACTTGTTGTCTCAATACATTCTACAGATACAAATCACTGAAGCCTATATATGAATTAATAATATTTAATAAATATTTTTAAAATAATAAGGTAGACCTCTATGGGATCATCTTTAATTTCTCCCAGCCTCAGAACTCATATCAACCAGGAAATTGAGGACTAGACATTGGTAGACAATCACATCTTTTTAAGTAGGTATGGGTGGAAGAAGTGGGTGCGTACCTTCTTATAGAACAATGGCTTATCCCCCATGGCTAAAATCCCTGTGGGTGTGTGGTCACGCCTTTGCAATCCGCCACGCTGAGGGCCAAAAATTGAGCTACCAGCCATCGTGCAAGCTTAAGTTTCAGGAGGTGGGGAAGCTGTCAGAGGTAGTATCCATCAGTGGGATGCAGCTAGAGAAATGCTTATTGTTGCTAGAGAAATGCTGGATGCTCTGAAGTCACTTTCTTTTGTAACAGTCAAAAACTGCCAACCACAGCTGACACACATAGCTCTTTTCTACGTGTATGTCAGACATGCGTGGCTGAAAAATTATGCAAATCTGTATATAGCTGTATATAGGGGTGCATCTTATGTTGTGGTGGTTCTTATAGCAAAATTTGTCATTTGGACCTCTTTTTGCTGGGTCCCTTCCACAATAAAACTTTATATATTAGAGCAAGGTATAAATTGAACCGAAAATGTAAGGAACAATAGCAGCAATAAAACCCCAGATGTTAGGTTTTTGATTACATTTAGGTTTTAACTTTGTTCTTAATATAATTTTACAAATTATTAGCTTTAAAAATATTTATTGCATTTAACTACCTAAATCCTAATATAAAAATGCAAATAGTATGTGGCTTTCCTGTTATGCGAAAGAATTTCAGTTCATTAGGAATATAAACAAGCTATTTTTAAATGTTGAATGCATTCAGGGAAATAATGGATCTTCTGACACGTACATTCCATCTACAAAAATTAATTATACTTAAAAATATGATACGAGCAAGCTCTCTGCAATGTAGAGTTTTTCTAATGAGATATAGTCAAAGCTATGTGTGTGGAATATGTTATTCTCAATAATACAACAAACATTAAGTTAGAAAGTGTATTTGCAAATAAGTGTATCTTTGCATAGTTATGAATTCAGCCATGATAACAAAATATCCAGAAACATTGCAAATAACTACATTTGTTCTTTTTTTTCAATTTGTATGCATTACATTCCAAACATGATGAAATATTGAAATATAAGAATTAATAATGAGCTGCTAGTCACCTGGAGTGTATGACTGTCCCTCAAGAATTGTATATTATAATAAAAAAAATATGTGAGTCTATGCCCTAATAATCTTACAGAACTAATAAAAAAGAAAATATGTGTATTTTGTATGCTCAGTCATAGAATAATCTTACTTGGGACCTCTGTATTTAGAATCAAAAAGATGACATACATACAGACACACACAACTCATATGACAGGAATACACACACTCACATCCCAGTAATAGAAGGTTTAAAAATGATAAAAAATGTTATTCAAAATTTGCTACTCAGGTTTAAAAAATACAGTAGCCCTGTTTGTGACCTGAATTTTTCCACTGTACTTGTAAAAATAAACATTTAAAATTAGAAGTAGCTCCTAAGCATGAGCTCATCACAGCAAATCTAAAGTGCAAGGCCAAAAACAATGAATCGTACCATGAAAGAATAGTACAGTTCCATTAAAATGGAAACAACAAACTCGGACATGGATGGGGGACGGAACAAGTGGGGCTTTAAAGGCACAACGTACTTATCACAAATTGGCTAGTACTTTTAAAATACATTCTTTATTATCAAATACATTCTTTAATATCAAATAATTAATTTCATTAAAAACACATAAGAAAAAAAGGTCATCATACCAGTATATTGAGATCGGGTGACATACAAACACAAAAACACATTATACCCCCTCCTAATTGAGGACCCCTGGTTCCGTGACCCTTTCACCATACGGGTAAATCACCAAACAAAACACAGAGGGTGGGGAGGGCAGTTCCTAGTTGGGCCCAAGCCAGGGTATTTTTAGGGTGTTGAAAGTACACTATATAATCTCGACGCGCTTTCTTGCTCCCCCTAAAATATGCAAACTGGGGCTGCATTCCTCAAGGAGATCAAATACTGTTTTAGGAGGACTTTGTTCCTGAGTGGAGTAGTATAAATAGCCACAAGGGTGCCCTTTGGGGAACCAAATGGTGCCCCACTCTCTGATGAGAGGTGGGTGGTCTTTGTCAATCAAACGGTAGTAGGGGTGGAGGGCATATACATTGTGGTCCAGGGAGGTGTTGCGTTTTTTTGGTCTAATATGATACACAGGTGGCCGAGGAGGGATACGGGGAGGGAAGGAAATAGGGGAGGGGTGGGAGGGTTTGGTTGAGGGGGGGGGGAGGGAGAATCCAAGGGAAAGAGAGAGAGGTTGAGAGGGGGAACGGGCTATTGTTTCCTCAAACTCTCCATTGGGCGTCCAAAGACCCCTTGTTTGTTCCAACCTCTATGAGGATCCACTGTGTCTCATCACTCCAGACAGAAAAGGCAGGGGCGTCTGTATGGTCCATTCACGTGGACCCATACAGACGCCCTGCCTTTCTGCCGGAGTGATGATACACAGTGGATCCTCATAGAGGTTGGAACAAACAAGGGGTCTTTGGAAACACTAAAAACACACTAAAATCTTGATGACGATAGATTTAGGGAGCTATGATATCTTTTGTTTGTCAGTTCCATTAAAATGTTTAAAAAATAATTACTGACCATGCTTAAACTGGTGAAAAGGCAGAATTTGAGTGGAAAAAACAAACAATGCCGGCCTTAAAATGTTAAATACAGCACTATACAAAAACAAAGTCAAGCACCAGGAACGGGGGAAACAAATAACTTTCCCTAGATAAGGTTAACAACAAATTCATTAAATTGTCACACAAAAATAGTGTTGAGCTCAAATATGAGAATATTTGCGACATTATGCATTGGGAAGTTTATGGCAATGCATTGCGATTATATATTCGCAGTGTGAAAATATATACCATGAATGTGAATCGCGATTAAAATTGTGAATATTTTTTCTCAATGCATGGCCATATATTCGAATATTCGCAAATATTGAATATTAGTAGAATTATTCATGAAATATTGTCTATTCTAATATTGCCTGTGCTGCTCATCACGACATAAGAACAGTAAGCTGACAGCAGCATAGAGTGGCAAACAGATGGTAATTTGCATGACAGTTTAAAAACCTATATCTTTTAAGGGCAGGGCTGAAGTCAAATCCAGAAAAAAAGCCTTTCTGTAGAGATAATCAAAGAAGAGTCAGGCTGATATTTGCTTAAACCACAAGAATTTTACTAGATTTTTAATGTTGCCCATCACCTGCTCTCATGGTTAGACATAGAGATACTTATTGCCCACAGTGTCTTGCAGCAACTGAATCAAGCCACATATAGGGTTATTCAAGAAAAAATATGTTTTCCATGCCACAAAGCCAGGGAAATGTTGTGGGCCAAACTTGATATTTATTTAAAAAAATTATTATACTGCAGGTTATATTTGTCCCATGAATCGCAGTTGGACTACATTACACATACACACTGTACACAGGGATGGGCACACACATGGACTACAAAAAACTGTACAGCGTGTGTAGTCGATGTATGCCCCCATCCTGTCTCTACAGTGTGAGTCTTCCCCAGACAAAAACTGATACCCCTCTACCTAGCTCTGCCTTTCCTTCAGCCCCCCACAGGCTGTACTCCCCATGCCTACTTTTTCTGCCCACTGCATACTCCAGTGGGCTTTCACTGTATCATCACTGCAATGCACCGCTGGGCAGCTAAGTGTCATAGTTTTCTTCTCCCAGAGTGAAAGTGTAAGGTTTAGGAATCAACCAAAGACAGGGGGCAACTGGGTACTCAAATTAACTTTTTATTCTACAGCGAGGCCCAATGGGGGTCTCGGCAATAACAATAAATTTGCACTAAACTAAACAAACTCAGGCATAGTACAATTGTGGGATAACCCACTTATTGGGGAAACCCAGGTGGGGCCAAAGAAAGAAGGCCAGCAATGGCGAGTACTAGCATGTCCTGGCAATGGATACAGCAGTTCCGCAGGACCATGGCACTGGCAGCAGTCCTACTTACAATGCGGTTGGTTCCACAGAAAGGGAGTCGGGAGTAACCCAGCGGTGAGTAGCATGAACACCTCTAGCTGCTCATAACTTGGGCTAGGTTGATAGTGGCGTGCTTTTGCGCTTCCTGGCTGCCTGCATTCCAATCTAGACTAAGGTGGGTAGCAGGTCTCAGAGTGGACAGCAGACTCTTCCCCATTTTGGGGCGGGGCCCTCCCGTATATGCACAAGGTGCCCCAGGGAACCATAGTCTAGCACCTTGAAGAGGACTTCCTCCTGATCCTGTGAGTGCACTACACTACAAGAGGGTTGGAGGGGGGGGGGGTGTTGAGTGCAGCTGGCAGGGTGGCAGATCTGCAATTGTTCAAAAGTATTTGGTAGGTGGGCCAATTTTGTCCTCCGGACCAGAGTTTGACAACTATGGTTTAGATAAAGGATCACTAAATCCACCAATGTGAAAAACTGGTGATGAGTATGCTAAAACATATTACACCACAGACTGATTTGTGAACGTTCAAAAACTAACATTTGTGAATAGGGTATTTGTGTTTTTTGTTTTTTTATTCAAGTTCTGCAAATACCACATGATATATTTTGATACACTGATTAAATTTCTTTGTCCTCTAAAGGAAAATATTCTTATTTGGAAATGTTGTCAACAGTTCCCCAAAACCAAGGCTAAACTGATCAATACTTGCAAATATAAAAGCAGAGAAACTGACATAGTCTTATTTTCCCAGACATGTGTAGGCATAGTATCTGATATTACAGAAAACACAGCTTAACTTTCAAGATAAAAAACCCACCTTCTCCTCCTCTACAGGAATATTACTACTTTAACCTCTTGTTTTGCAGTGCACTGAACATACTTAAACACCATGCAGTTAAAACATACCAAGTAAAAAAAGAAAGAATAAAAATGCTTATACAGACAGTATAGATTTATAAAAATGAAAACATTCAATTGACCAAACAACACTAAGGGCATGTCTCCACAGCCTTGTGTGATGCGTCGGGACCCCTACGTTAAGTGCAGTGCTTGGCGTGGGTCCCGACGGATCACACACACTTTAGCTGGCTGGCAAATGCTCTGTTCAGACATCCAGCGATGCAGGGGTTAACATACTGCACTACGTTAACCCCTGCATCGGCGGCACGGCTCAGCACCATTAGAACACAGCAGCAGGTAAAATGTATGTGCTCCGTCAGGACCCCTGCCAAGCACTGTGCTTAACATAGGGGGTCCCGACAGATCAAACAATGTTTTGAAGACATACCCTAAAGCTTCCCTGGTTTATGTTATTGAAATATCCCTATAATTCATTCAGATATCTAGGAAATTATTATCTTGATTTTTATTTAATTCTCATGTTGCATTGGCAATGGTATGAAAAATAATTTATAAATGATCAGCTACATATATGGAAAATTAACATTGTAATGTTACATTCTTAATTAGAATGGGCATTCTGCATCTTCAAATACATGTACCAATTCCAAGACTGGATTTACCATGAAACACAGTTATTCATTGATAGCAAAGAAAAGAAAGGAATTTAACCAAGTTTATGTGCCTGCTGGCAGACAAATCCATCATTAGAGATAGTTGTTTTGTTCTTTTTTCTTTGTAAATTAATTGATAAACCTTGAATATGGTTCAATCACCGAAATTGCTGACGAAGTTAACATTTTGACCTAATTTTAACCTTTTTTATGCAAAAAACATCTACAATTATTATTAAAAATAAACATTGAAATTTTGCGACCATCTCTGTACATCAAGGGAAATCCATCAATGACCACATCAATATTGTTTATTTAGGCTGTTAATCTAAGAGAAATTCTCACTAATGCTAGGCATACACATGCCGATAAGTGGCCGATTTTGAATCTGACCGACGGGCGTGCGCGCTCGTGCCGTCGGTCAGGTTAAACATCGGCCGCTAATCGGCATGTGCCCACATGGGGCGACAGATCCCTGTCGCCCCACTGCTCGGCCGGCCAGAGAACGGACATGTCCGATTTTCTCTGGCCGATGCAAGCCGAGGCAAGCCGATGCCATAAGCTGCAATGGAGACGGCGTCTTCATTGCAGCTTATGGCCAGCACACAAAGGGTGCCCAGCCGACTGAAGGGGCCGCAGAATGCAACGGGGTGCTAACGTGATGACGTCATCACGTTAGCATCTCGGCACACATCGGAGTAGGTCGGTCTGACCTACTCGATATGTGTATGCCCAGCATTAGCTTAGTAAATTAAGTAAAGCTTTACTGAACATCCAATCATGTGCAAAAAAAACTGTTTGTTTATATATTGCCTTCCATGTCATTTAACCCCATTCTCTAGGTTTCTGATTCTTTGTCTGGTGGTTCAATCATGTGCAATGATCTAAGAACCCCCTTATTAGTCCATCTTTGATTACTGGTCATGGTTTACATGACCAGTAATCAAAGATGGACTAATAAGGGGGTTCTTAGATCAGGCAATCTCTTTGCTATTCCTTAGAAAAAAAAGCATCTTCAGCAATTTTGATGATGAAAGGTTTGTCCATCTCTAATTGTTATAGTCCATGGTGGTGCATGCTCAGATTGGTTGGCAGTTGCTAATCACTTTATCACTGCTTGATGAATATATTGAATATAAAATATAAATCAATATTTCATTCAATTTCAGTTACTAGAGTTTCTGCTTTTTATTGAATACATCAACGGGCCTGCTCTATACTGGCTGTTTTACGATCATCATTTATAATTGTTGTTGATTTTTTACCCTTTCTATAAAAAAATTGCTACATGCAGTCTATTGTCTGCTTCATTTTATTACCAATAGGTAAGGGGTAAACCATAAAAGAGAAAATTCTATAAATGAACATAATAGACGTTTTCTATTTCTCTCTGGTAATCCAACTATTTTGTTTGGACTTTTTACAAATATCATTGCTCATAATGAAAAACATAGCAGGACACCCAAATAGTTTATCCATCTTCCAAAATCTTATTTGGCCCTCTTGTAGTAAAAGCAGCTTCCTCTACAGCACAACATTGGTTGTTTCCCTTATATTGCAACTGCAAATCAATATGTGTGGATGATTATTAATCAAAACTGAAGTTTGCCTGAAGGGAGTTCTACATACAAAATGAAATGCATCTTTTCCAGAATACTAAAATAATGTTTGATTACATGTTGGGTTTAGACATGCAGTTAATTCAGTCATTGAATAATCTTTAAGCTGCAGATATTTATAACCATGTGACAGGGAAAAGTGAGTAGACTGTATAGTAGACTACGTGATTGAACATAGAGGTCAGATCTTTACCCTGGCTTCCCACGGAGAGATATCATAGATCAGACACAATAAAATTGCAGGAATTAGAACTTCTTAGGCTATCACCTCTAGACTGAATTGGCAGAGCATTTATATCAGCTGTCAACTGTGAGTCACCTCCCTCAAGTCCTGTTAACTCAACCAATGACCTCCCCCCCCCCCTCCCTTCAAACTGATGACAAGTACATTTGATAGCATGATGTCTTTTTTTTGCTTTGCAGTAGGAATAATGTTTTTTTTGTAATGAGTTAGAGTTGTGATAACATATGCAGCTTCATATACTTTTTTATTATATACCTATTAATATTTTATTTATTTTTTTAAACTTTTATTTTAAATTGCCAGCATATTAAATAACATATTGCCAGCATATTTAATACATATAATAACATATAATTAAGGTTGAAGGACAAAACAAGCTCACAGGTATAAACAATGACACAAAAGAGAAGAGAAACCTGTCTAATCAAGCTTACATTCGAAGAGGTCAGAGAGTATCCAATAGGAAGTGGAGATTGGGCTGTGCCTAGCTAATGATGTTAAGTAAAGGTAGACATACACAGTTCGATTTTAGCATTCGATCAACCTAAAACGATCAAAGTTTACACCGATCAAACCTAAATTGTGTACTGTACACATGGTTCGAACGACTTCAATGAAATTATATATGACTCTTTTCTGTGTTTTTTGATCAAACTAGAAGCTACCATTTGGTCGTATTACGGTCGTATTCAATTACGATTGGTGTCCGATGAAAAGATCAAGATCTAAAATCGAGGATCAAGCGTGCTAAAAATCGAACCGCGTATGCCTTGCTTAAGAGGTACAGATGAGTTGGAAACACTGAAGAGGTTGTTATTTTTAATGGCTTTTTAAAATGCATTTAATGTGGGATCCAGTCTGATGAAAAGGAGAGATTGAACACAGTGCAGAGATGACCCAAAAGAAGTATTGAAGCTGTGCATGTGATGATGTTATGGGTAGGGACATCATTAAAAGGTCGCTGTTAAAGTAGAGGGGCCTTTTAGGGGTATATTTATGTACAAGGTTGGAGGTGTACTTGGGATAGGAGATGTGAAGCGATTTGAACACAGAGCACCGAAGTTTGATTTTGATGCTCTGGACTATTGAAAGCCAATGTAGAGATTTACAGGGAGGAGCAGCAGATGAATTGAGGTAAGAGGAGTACATGTGTCTAAAGAGGTTATAGTCTAGGTAAGGGAAGACTAGATAAGATGTTAATGCAAAAAGTTATGAGAGCACGTACCAGGGCATTGGCGGTGTCTGGAGACAGGAAAGGGCATTTCTTGGATATATTGCATTAATCGGAGTTGCAGGATCTAGCAATGCACTGCATGTTGGGAGAATACTTAAACCATTACAAATATACAGACCATAAAAATAAAACTGTTTATCGAAAATCATGTGTGAAAAAATGTTGGTGTCTTATTGTGCAAATGCGTGCCCACCCACACCTAAAAGAGTATTCCACTGCGGTTGGTTACACCTTCCCTATCCCCCTTGGCCTGCCAGAGATTAGTTGGAGGAGGTGGGGAAGTCAGAGGGAAGATCCACACGTGGGTCACCGGAATTTTTCGTGTTAACAGACACTATACAACAAAGAATCTAATAGTGCAAAAATATGATAATTTATGTTTTAAATGGAATTCATGCTATAAGACTGGAATCCCTAGTTATACAACTGCACATTTCTGGCTAAGCTTTTGGGTTCTGATTCCTGCTTTAAAAACTAGCAAGCTTGTCTATGTTATTCATTTTGTAACATTGTTGAGCATTCCTGCTGCTTTGTTCTGATCTGTTCAATAATTTAAAGCTCTCTGGCAGGAATTATTCCTGTAAGATTCGAATCAGTGTGTCAATGTTTTATACGTAGCATTGTACATCCTACTCTTCTGCCATAATCACTTACTATCCAAACTTCTAAATCTCTATCTGATATTCTATTCTGATATTCTGATATTCCTCTATTAATCCAAGACTTTTTTGTTCTATGTGTTTAAATTATTACAATTAATAGACTTACCCTCCCCCACATGACCTAATGTATCCTTTCTTCTTACTGTACAGATAAATGCTATAAACCTAACTGCCCCCTCCGTTCCTCCACTGACCTACTTATGACATTCCCATTCATAACATCATCAGAAATCCCTTTCAACTTTAAAAAAAGGTACTGAAAACCCATATTTTCATTCCTAACTTTACCACCTAGACAGTTCAATCTCCCCTACCTACTGTATACTATGGGTTGTTTCCCAACTCCTATATTGACGCTTTTCTCCGCCTATGTCATAGTCTGTACCTGCATGCTAACTTGTGTTAATAATAATAACTATTGGTGGCCAGGACAATTACTGCAGGTACCATTTTCCTCAGGTAATAATTGCTGACAAATACTTGCACCCTGGACCCATATTGGAGAGAATTGTAACTGGGGATTGTTGGGAATATCTACACATGTCATATAAAGGTCATGATACAGATACTCTTTTTAATGGATCATAATATATTTGTTATGAAGGTCATGATATAATCCCTTTATTTTGTGTATCGTGAGATATTCACTTCTGTATCCCCCCACTTACGGAACTTAGTTGGCTTTCAGGATAGTGTTTATAGGAAGAAGAGAGATTGATAAAATCCACAAAAGTTTATTAATTCTAAGGTAAAGAAAAACACAGCATACAAAAAGAAAACCAACTGTAGAAGATATTAAAAGGTATGTATAATTGTAAAAGGAGTAAAATTTTAAAATTATAAAAGCACACTATTTCATATTAAATAATAGGGCATAATAACTGTAAAATACCTGTTTTCCTTCTTTCATAAAACATTTTTTTAATTCATATATTTATCATGTCTGGGTGCTTTGCTTTTTTCTTTACTGGTAATAAATACTTTTTTTAAATTCTGAAAAACCTTCTTTTATCCCTGACATTTCATTCCACATTCTTAAAACTGATGTAGAAAATCATATATTGAGCCTGCTCAATCACAACAACTAGGTGAACAGAGAGGAGCCAAGGTAAAGTAATATGTCCTTAACATCTCAAAGTGCTCTGACTAAAAATACGTTTAATAGTTTTAGAAATTTACTAATAATAATTTATATGAATTAAAGTTCTTCTAAACATATTACCCTAATAAATTTGTGACCAAAAACTTCAGAGAAACTTTTTGTAGGACAAACTTTTTATGGGTTTGTTACCCTTGCATGCCAGTTTTTACTGAAATTGTTCTATTATATCATGGCACGCAATTTCACTGCACTTGCATGAAACTTTCTGGGAAGCACTTTGATGGCTCATCAAGATTCTAAACTTGTACACCATTTTAAATTGAGCTATACTGTATGTCAGAAGAATACATCGGAATACACCATGCAGAACAATGGTAATTCGCTCCTGAATTTTTTGACATAAAGGGCAACTAAAGGATGTTAGCATATTTAATGTGCTATTACCAAAGTAAGCGCTGCCTTACTTCAGAGATGATTGTATCCAGTGTAGCATATTATAAGATCCTGTTAATTTCAGTTTTACGAAAAAATGTTATATTGGATATAATATTATGTTCTATTGTGACATTATGAAAACACATTCAAATCAAAAAAACTAATATTCAAAGTACCAAGTGTAAATTTTTTAATTAGCTTAGCTCAATGATATTGGTTTTGGTTCCATACACCATTAGACGTTTTAAAATAAGCTCAAGGCTGCTTTTTCAGCTGCAAGCTTGCTAGAACCCTTTGCCAATGGCATAAACTATATGTCCTTGGCAGTCAAAAGATTAATAATTAAATGATGTACATAAAAATAAAAGGCCATAATCGTCATCAGTGATCTCTTGGCAGCCTCTTTACTATGGGCAACTTGATTTTTATTATTTTATTATTATATGGCATTTTTTAATTTTACAGCACAAAGCATTAAAGCAGAGTATTGAGAACCAAAGGTAGACTATCAATTGTAATACTTTTAGAGTAGTGAATGCATAGATATCCAACCTGGCAGAAGCATGCAACAAAAGAGAAACATAACTAAAATGTTAAAACCCAACAAAAAATGTGTTACCTTCCCTTTCGTGTAAAGGGAATTTTAAAAAATTGTCAAATAGTATAAACTAAAAAAAAACATAGAACATGAAAGTGACGGCTGCCAGTCATTTGTGCCATCTCCCTGGGTTACAAGTTACCTCTTACACAGAGGTGGATACCAGAAACTCTTTCAGGTGACACTACCCTGTTAGATGAAGTTAGGTAATTAGGTAAACTGCTTTGCTGGCTTCCCAGTGGCAATTTTCAGGTAATGCAGTCCCTAGCCTTTCTATGTAATGGGTAGATCTGTTTGAATCTCTCTATCAGGGTGTGTTAGATTTTAGTTATATTCCAAGATTGTCACAAAGCCCCCACTTGGTTTGGATCTTTGCCTGTAATAATGTCAGTTAACCTGTACAGCTCTTTAATTGATTACATAAGCTTTGATCGTGGATCACATGTTTCTTCTGCTGGCTGGATCAGGTGTGGAAATATCCGGCCAGAGGAATAATTTGTTCACTAGAGACCTTGCAAAAAAAAATGTAAGTGATGTCAGTCATGTCACTTCCGGCATATGGAACACGGGGATGTGCGTTCCATGTACCAGAAGTGACATCACGTCCGTTTTTACCTGAACCTGAATTTTCCCATAAAAAAAAGCAGATGCGCCTGTTCTTGAATGGACAAGGCCGATGTTCAGCCATCACTACTTGCTTCCTGGGTTTGCCTGGGAGTTTCCAGTGTTCCTTAAGTCCTGGAAGCAAATGAAGTACCGTATTTTTCAGACTATAAGACGCACCGGACCATAAGACGCACACAGTTTTTAGGGCAGGAAATCCAGATTTATTTTTTAGATTTATTAAGTTTTCACATCAATTGGGTTAATGCAATTGATTACAATGAAGGCAATATTCAATTCAGCCATCAGGGGTCACTAGCAGCAGTACACTCTCAAGCTCAGCTTCTTCACACTGATCACACTGAACACTCAGGAGGAGGAGAAGGGAGGGGGCAGAAATCTGCAGCCTTCTCCCTCCTCTGCTCTAAACAGCTGGAAAGATCAGCTGTGATTGTGTCCGTGGGAACTGCCGAGTTATTGCGGTTCCCACTGACACTGAGAGAGGGAAAGATGGCAGTCCATCTCTCTCTCTCTCCATTGCCTATGCCAGCAAAGCTTTGCTGACAGGCAATTTTACAGTACAGCTAAGAGAGCCAACACCAGCCGGCATCTCTCAACTGACAGTTCCTCCAGCTCCCCCGGCTAATCTCCGTACCGGGGGATTTGGCAGGCAGCAAAGATGCGACCACCAGCGGCCGAGTGGCCGCGGGGGTCGCACATTCGGACCATAAGACGCAGGCACTTTTTGCCCCCAATTTTGGGGGTGAAAAAGTGCGTTTTATGGTCCGAAAAATACGGTAGGTCATGCTCATTATGTTTCCTGTTAAAGCAGGGGCTCAGCTTCAGAAGAAGACCACAGTGAAGATTGGAGTATTATTCCTGAATACAGACTGGTGATTTTTTTCCAGACACACTGAGTTTATAAAACAAAAGTATTAAATCAAATGTGCTTTGCTGTAAGATATGGGTGTCGAAGTACAAATAGAAAAAAAGTTTTTATATGTCAGAGCAGGAGATTAAACTAAATGTTAAATGTCAGGAAACAAGGCCATGGCACAAATCTTAATCATAAACATAGTTAATTAACAAGAGATTTGAACCCAACTCTAAAATGTCATACATTCGTTAAAATATTCAATTTAATCTCAAATCACCACATGATTCTCCTGTACATTTAATTGACAAATGGTGTTAATTCACTGAAATCTAAAAGAAGTTTGCAAGAGAATTTTTACTTAGATCGGCAAATGTAGTTGAATTTCACAACAAAATAGGATTTTTGCCCACTTATAAATGGGTAATTGAAGATAGTACAGCATAATTTTATATACCATTATGACAATATTATGAATGGGTAATTGCAGTTAGTACAGCATAATTCCATATACCATTATACCAATATTCACTAAACTAAAAGCTATTTATTCCCAGTGGTCAGTGCGCACTGAACATGAAAATGAAAAGACATGGACACAACCAGTCCCATTTAAATCCATTACTGCATTGACAAAGTGGTGCGCTTGTGTAGTCATTGCAGTGATGCAGGTCACTATCAATGGACGCATCAGAGAGCCTCGGAAAAATGAATAGGAAGAGCCATAAACCATGGGCAATCCCCAAATACATAAGTGATTTGTATAGCCCTGTAATATTTTGTACTTCCTATAGAGTGATTTTTCATCATGAAGTGATAAATCAATTCAAAATGTTTTCTTCCATGGGCTTTATCTACTCACTTTTAGTTCTGCATGTCTGCTGCTGTCTGCATTGTAAACCATTTATTCTTTCCCTAATTGAATATTGACGTTGTGCTGTGGTCTCACTTACTTGTATTTGAATGACTGGGGTGCTCTTGTTTATTATCATGTTTACAAATGGGGAGATTGTCAAATAATACAAACTCATTTTGGCACAGGTGAAATATTAAGATTGTACTTGTGTTTTTTGTTTTTTTTGGTAAAACCTCTGCACTACTCTCACAAATGTATGGTAAGTTACTGATGAAGGTAACTGATATTTGTTCTTTAATATTGTCTTTTTCAGAACTGCCAGTGTGTTTAAATTTTTCACACCTGACCTCAGATTTTTGAAGCCAGATGTGAGATAAGAAAACACACTGGCACAATTGTTAACACATCTCTCCAGTGTGCTCAGAGCTGGTGAGAAATCATATGATAGGATACAAATCAATCGAAATAGCCTTCCAGATATGCAAAGGATCTACTAAATTTACCAACATGTCTGATCACTGCTCCATTGATTTTAAGTTTGATTTTTACATTTTTAAATGATCTACTTACTGGAGATTACCTCAGTGAAACATATATACTTAAATATATCAGACAAAAGAAATGAGGAGACAAGGAGAAGTCATAGTGACAAAGAAAGCTGCTACTAAATCACTTACAGCAGTCTCCGCATATTTAAATCACAGGCAGAGAGGGGAGACCCGCTGTGTGTGAAAGGAGACAATTATGCGCTGCTACTTTGATGGAAAGTGCTCACAAGGGACATTGTGGCTGAAATTGTTATTGCAGGGAGATTTAGATTAAAGCTAGAACACATTAAATAGCCGTACACTTCAATTTATAATTGATACATAACTGTAAAAGGTAAATTTTTTAGATTGCCAACATTCTATCAGTTTTTATTATCTATGAAAGGTTGCAGATAGGGGTGTCAAATTGGGGATATAAATTACTAATACAAAAAAAAGAGTGTTGGAGATCTGGGGGTTGAAAGTCAGAGTAGGCATATGTAAGGCCTTAGCTCCTTGTCCGTTAAAAAATTTATTTGGTGTGCATTGGAAGAGGGGTCTTATATGGTGAGTATATGGTGAGCATCAGGCGGACTTCGATAACATCAGCATTTGTGGGAGGTTTTTCTTGGAGGGGGGGGTGCTGAGTATCTTAATAGCAAATATTTGGATTATAGCGCCCCATATCTATCTGTAAGTTCAGGATGTATTCTTTTTAATTTAGGCTGTGGGGTCTGGAAATGGTCATCAGTAGATTCCTTTAGTTAGTTAGCACAGTGGGTGCGTAGGGGGTAAGGTTAGAACCCCCCTCCCCAGTGCAGTCTTGAGTCCTGTATAGGGGATATATAGGGGGCAATGCTTGGTCCCCCCTCCCCTTGTACAGTCTTAAGTCCTGTATAGGGGGGTATGTATGGCGCAATGTAAGATTTTACTTTTTTTTACCCTTTTTTACTTTGAGATTACATTAATTTTGCAGACAAATTGTCAAATTAAATATCTTGACCTGCGTAAAATTTGCCAAGGATGTTGGTGGGTGGTGGACTCTCAGTCTCATGGAAATATCACATGATGTATGCCCTTTGCTTCCAGACATTTATTGTTTCCTCTAATGTTTCCATGTTTCCCTTGATTTTGAATAGATCAATCACCCGTTGGGTCTGTGATGTGTATTCTTCTGAAAAATCTCACCTTCTCCCATCCTTGTCTCGTACTGATGTCCAGCTGAGAAAGATTAAATGTATTTCTCCCAGTACTTAGTTCAGTATAACTCATGCACCCTCTGCTTCTCTCATGTCCCTGTGATTTCAAAGCCCCAAATGTTTGCGTAGCTGCTGAATGGAGGCCGCAATTTTCTCTTAAACCTGACAACGCAGCTCATGCACAGCGTAAGCATTTTCTGCATTTGTTAATAAATAGATTATTTGTGTAGGCCTGTCATTTGCCACTTGATTTCCATAAGGGAGATTTTTCTTTTCAGAATCAGAAATAAGAGGAAATCTCTACAAAATGATGACAATGCCCTGTAGTACTTGTCACCAGAACAATGAAGATTTCCTTTCTATTGCTGTTCAGCTGACAATTTTTTAAATGTAAATTGTTCTTTCGCAATGGCAGAGGTCCCCAGGGAAAACATGGACATAGGCAGAATAAAATGACAGAGGATCTAAACCTTTCCAACTTCATCTAATGTTTTACATTAAAATACCGTAATTCTAGTTCTCTATTAATTGTGAGCTTCTTAAGTTAGTACTTACTACAGTTTTAAAGTAACATATTTCTTCACAGAATTGTGTATTGAAGAATCAATATGTGTGCTGTTGTGTTGTCTTGTATAGATTTTTGTATTGGATGTTTGCCCCAGCATGACTACATTTAATGTGTGTGAGTTACTTTTAGACTGGCAGCTTAGAGTAGGCCAGAGATAGATTCCCATTTTCTAGTATGAACATCTTTTGCTCAAGGATATGTTCACTGTGTGGTCATCAGATGAGCACAGCAGCAAAATGCAGGTGGCCGAGAAGCTCATTGATTATGATTTCTTTCTTTATTTTGAATGATTGGTTCATTGATTTTCTGCAACATGTTCACATTTGATATAAGTCACTTCAACTGACACAGCTGGCATTTTACCCAACATATTTCTCAGTTGTTCTGAAAAGCTTACATGGTTTTTCAAACAGAATCAATGTTTTTACTCATGAAAATCTTGCTTTCAATGACATGGTGCCTCTCAAAACAAAAATATATATATATAAAACAATATATAAATGTAAGATAATAAAGAACAAAAAAGACCAAACAATAGCACATTCTAAACAAGACAAAGCAGAATATTCTTCCTTGCCAAGCTTGATTTAACTTTTAAAATTGAGTATGTGCAAATAAAAATATAAACATTCTTGCAGAGGTAGCTTGAAAAGAAAAATAAAAAAAAACCCAGATCTAACAATTTCAATTTATGAATCAGTTGTTAATAAGCTTTCCTAACAAAATATATGGAGGTGATTAATCACAGTTTTCACAACACAATTAAACTGCATCCGTTTGCAACTGTTTAAAAGATCAATTTTGGAGACAGATGGTAAAAATTCTAAATAATAACAGAAGTTCGTTCAACTAGAATGTACTGATGATTTAAATTTATTACATTTTGCGGTTATGAGATATAAAAGAGATAAAACGATTAAAAAATACGGAAATATTATCCATGTTGTAAATTTTGTCCATCTGTCTATTTGTAAATCTCCTTACCAAACATTTTTAGGAGCAGTTGATGCTTAGTCTGATGAGAAGAGATTTAACTACATGGTGGTTAACACCTCATTTATGTGATTGGGTTAGTTGTTGTGGTTAAAGAATTTACTTGGAGATTACTTGGCATTACTTTCTCTGGCTCAGAGGATTCTAAAACAAAATAATGAGAGATATTTATACTTTTTTAATAAACTCCCTTTTTTAGAGTCTTAAAAACAAAATAAAATTAACATTGTTATACATTTACGTATTTGTTTAACAAATGTCTATTTATCTTGAATCAATCGAATTTCATGGTAGGTATATTGTGGCTAAACACAACTGTCATGAAGACCAGTACGAAAATTCTCCTCTATGCAGGGGATTCCTGTAATTAAGACCAAATAGTGCTGCTCATTTTTCTTTTGCAGGGTGAATGATAATAGAGGCAAATTGTATAATATAGACAAACATTGTTGAGTTATATGCTTTGTTTCTTCTTGTGCCTTGAGTTTAGCTTAACCCTCTGGGCGTTACAGGCTTTTTGTGCGATTTTTAATGGCACGAAAAGCCGTTTCCCCCGCAATCGCGGCAGAGTACACTGTACTCCGCCGTGATTGCCGGCTCTCTGCCCAGCCCTCTACACACCGTCGCTGTCAAATAGACGCTGGCGGTGTGTAGGGAGGAGAGCGGCGCCTCCTCCATTAACATGAAGGTCTATGGCGCCCCCCCCTTCGGCGTCACAGATGACACCGAAGTCACGGGGCGGAAAGGCTCAGTGTGTCTGCGGCTCTTTTACAGAGCCACAGGCACATGGAGAGGCGCCGTTTGTGCCTGATCCTGGCACGGGCGCAGTTTGATAAGCAAAACTGCCCAGGAGGTTAAACAACCTTTATCCTTAACATCCCTCACAGAAATCCGGAGAGTGGCTAGACCAAAAGTGGTAACCCTGTGCCATGCTTGTTAATCTTTCTACATTTTTTGTAATACTTTAGACCATAAAAAAGAAGCCCATATCATACAAGCAGGGTAGTTAACAAAAAGGTGTGATATGTCTTTAAAAAAAATTTTGTATCAGAAAAAACGTAACATTTTTAAAATCAGAAGATTAGAACAATCAATGGATGTGACTTTCAAATGATTATTAGTGATAAGTAGCATAGACAATTTTTGTATTCACTAAAGATTGCAATTTTTTCAACTAATATTTGCAATAAATGTGTAAATTCAAGAATGCTAGAGATGGTTGACTAGCTGACTAGTTGACTTTGTAAGCTGATTGCAAAGTTTCTGAAAATGATATAATCACCAATCTTGCTGGAGATGTAGAAAAGGGTTGTGGGAATTTTTTTTAAATTTGCTCTAGCTTCTAAAGTTGAAATTTTGATTTGAACTTAATTTATGCAAAAACTCTTTATGTTAGAGAAATACTTTTTTTTAACTATACCCCCAACCCTTCTCTAGATCTCCAGCAAGTTTGGTGATGATACAGTCCTGAACAAAATTTTAAAACCACTTGAAAAATGGCAAAGAATCATATTTTACATTCTCCTTCTCGCCGGCGAGCAGTACGGGTGTTTGACCCACCCCGTCGTTGGCGAGAAGAAGATCTCG
Organism: Ptychadena robeensis; assembly: GCA_036250615.1. Lineage (NCBI taxonomy): Eukaryota > Metazoa > Chordata > Amphibia > Anura > Ptychadenidae > Ptychadena > Ptychadena robeensis. Next base: position 71,489,276 of record CM070036.1, on the reverse strand, counting down.
GAGGAAGAATCTTTTCACTAGGAGACCGGCTTCATGCCTGGCTCGGGAACAGGAAGTGATGTCAGTGACGTCACATCCGGCTCCCTTAACCAGGAACTATGCGTTCCAGGGACCGGATGTGACGTCTGTCCGCGAACAGGCGGACGGCGGACTTATTTAAGAGTCCGACCCACCCGTTCGCGGACAGACCTGCCCGATGTTCGGCCACCACTATTAACAAGGTTCTAAGTAGAGCTTTTCCATGCAACAAGAAGAAATGGGAGTGAGCCCAAAAATTTTTGAGCATTCAATAAATTGAAAATAACAAATAAACTGAAACAGGCTGTTTTATAGCTGATCCAAAGTTTAGGACCACATGCCTTTAAAAGGCCAAATCTGTGGAAAGATGTGGATTCATTATGATTTTCTGTCAGGTAGTCATACGTTGTGATGGCAAAGGCAAAAAAAACTCTCCCTTTATGAACGTGGTCGGGTTGTTGAACTGCATAAGCAGGGTCTCTCACAGCGTGCCATCGCTGCTGAGGTGGGACGCAGTAAGGAATTTCTTAAATGATCCTGAGGGTTATGGAACAAAAAAGTCAAGTGGAAGACCCCCAAAAATTTCACCAGCACTAAGCCGGGGGGATACAATAGGCTGTCCGTCAAGACACTGGATGATCTTTCTGGCTGCCCGGTGGACTCCCTTGGCCTGGTTTCGAAGGCCTTAGTCGGCTGCTCTCTATTCTTCTCCTTCCTCTGCTGTTCTTTCTCTCCCTCTCTTCTTTTTTTTTTCTCTCTCTTGGGAGACCGTTTCTGTGCATTGCTGCTCTGTATTTGAAATGTGTATTTATCTGGCACTTATGTGTTTTGTTTCTTTTTTTAAATATGCCTGATTTACTTGTGCTATGTTGTGCTATTGTGCTATGTTGTTATAGGTATTTTCGTTACAACTATGCTAGGCCTTTTTTCTTTTTTTTTGTTTTCTTGCTGATGTTGGTCTCTGTTGTCAATGTGTGAATTGATCTCCTTCCCCCCCCCCCCCCCCTTTTTTCTCTTTATTGTTTTTTTTATATAATATTGTCTTATTCTATTGTTCCTATGTCTGCAATATTTTTCTTTGTTGGAAAATCCCTTTAAATAAACAGTTTTACAAAAATAAGACACTGGACGACCCTGGACCCAAATTAAGGCCCTTACTGCAGCCCCATAACCATCAGACGGCTTCTGAGACTGAAGGGCTTCAAAGACCTCGTCTCCTTAAACGCCACAGAACTGCTCGTTTGGACTTTGAGACATGAACATGAGACATTCAAAGGTGGAAGAATGTTTTATTCTCTGATGAGAAAACATTTAACCTTGATGGTCCTGATGGTTGCCAACATTATTGGCATGCCAAGCAGTGCTTTTTCCTTCAGAAGAACAATGGAGCTTCAGAAAGTGCACGGGCATCAAACGGCTGCTGGCTATGTCCAGATGTTGCAGAGAGCATTCTTCATGACTGAGGGCCCTTGTCTGTGTGGTAACGACTGGGTTTTTCAACAGGACAACGCTGCAGTACACAATGCCCACAGGACAAGGGACTTCTTCCAGGAGAATAACATCATACTTTTGGCCCATTCTGCGTATTCCCCTAAATGCAATTGAGAACTTTTGGAGATGGATGGCATGGGAATTTGACAAAAATGGACAACAGTTGCAGACAGTAGATGGCCTTCTTGCGGCCGTCTTCACCACTTGCAGAAATGTTCCTACTCATAGAAATGCTTGCATCAAGCATGCCGAAACAAATTTTTGAAGTGATCAACAATAACGGCGGAGCTACTCAGTACTGATTTCATGTTTGGAAGTTTGATTTTGGTTTTGGCGTTTTTTTGAGGTGTGGTCCTAAATTTTGATCAGCTGTAAAACAGCCTGTTTATACATATACATGTTGTTTTTATTAAATTGAATGCTCAAAAAAATTTTTGTCTCACTCCCATTTCTTCTTGTTGCATGTTGAAGTTCAACTTGGAACCTTGATAAGATCCAACAATGTAAAATATGATTCTTTGCCATTTTTGAAGTGGTCTTAAACTTTTGATCAGGACTGTACCATGTTCAGGGGCTTTGCAATTAGAAAACGTTGAAATGGTAATTGCGGAAATCAGCACTTGTTCATGGGCATATTGCGAACCCAATGTATGGTAGTTATATACTGATGTAAAAAATCTTTAATATACGCAATTACAAAGATATAGTATTATATTCGAGATCTTTGCAAATTCAAAAGTGTAGATATTCGCAAAAAAAATTGCTCTTTGAATATTCATGATCAACACTTATCATAATGAAGATTTAATAGAGAAGCGAAAACCAAAACTTATCATTAAAGAAGTTTTTGGTGTAGCATTAGTCCCAACTTCCTTTATATCAGAAAAAAAATAGTATAAATCTGGCAGGGTTTTATCCTTGTATGACCTGTTTCAAACTGATAAAAAGATTCAAGTGTTGAGATCCGCCTAAACTAAACCGGTATAAATCAACAGACACATTGGTTTATTTAACTGCAAGACAAGCTCTGAATTTCACCGTCCCTCCTTTGCTGTTTACCCATTAGAAAGAAATTTAACAACCTATACTTGGCATATGGCTTTCTAGTTCTGGGTACTTGAGCTTTCAATTGCCATCCAATCCAAGCATTTTCACATGGGCAAAGTCAAAATTGCCTACACCTATCTGACATTCAAAAAAGTGAATGTTGAAGCATGATAGCAATTGCAAAATATGAATAATAAACGAGGGAAGGTGGAGACATCTGCATTTATTTTAAGTTCCTGTATCACAGACAATCAAGTTGCTCTTGATAGAGAGCTGGTTCAAAAAAATTAACAGCCATTGTGTATCAAAAAAGAACTTTTAATACTATTCATTGATATATGAAGCTAATCACAATAGAAGGCATTTGAGATAATGTTTTTTAGATCATTCCCTGCACCGAAATATCTACTTGCCTAGCAATTTCATGAAAGAATGGGTACCTATTGTTGTTTTGTACCAACATTTATCTTAATATAAAAAGTAATATAGAAACAGGTAGAAAATCATAGTTCCTTACAAATAATAAATATTTAGTTAAATAAGTTAGACATATCTATGTGCTTGTTTTTAATGTGATTATAAAAATGGCTCTTATGGAATAAAAAAAAATAGGTTTGGGTAACTGTTTAGAAGAGTACAGTGACAATTTTGGTTGCAAATTATAAATGTTAAACTAGAATAAACACAGTGCCCAAGCAGCAGTGGGGTTGTAGGTCCAATGCTTGGCATGGCCACTATCTGCAATGAGTTTGTATGCTCTCCCTGTGTTTGTGTGAGTTTTCTCTAGTTACTTTGGGTTCTTCGCACACTTCAAAAACGACACTTATAATAATATTAAATAATTTTTTTATTAAAGTCTGTGTCAATTAACTTTACACTGTCAGCTCACCATTGAACATGCTATTTATATTATCAGGAGGAGGGGTGAGCCTCCAGTTGTCACAGCATATAATATATTTTCTGCAATTGCACTTCCATGTATTCATACTTATTGAAGGACTCATCTACATATGGATTTGCAAGTGCAGTAAATATATTGACTGCTGAGACTCATCCCTCCTTCCAAGTAAATATGTAAATAGCATGTTGCAGGCTGAACTGCCAATGTAAAGTAAATCTCAATAAATGAGTCTTGAATACCAATGTACAGTAAATTCCTGCCCTGCACATTCTTCTGGAATATGCTTTAGTCTTTCTCCTGTCAGGAGCTGTCTGGAATTGGAAGTGTCCGCAGGCTGTAACTTTTAAATTTCCTCCCCAAAACCATGGGTGCATCTTATGGTCCAGTGCATATTATCATGCACGAAATATGGGCATTATGCCTGAACCCAGTACAGTCACAGTTTTTCCTTAGGTCAAACAGTGCCCATGTCGGGATCAGGCATATTCGCCTGCACTCAGGGAGCCCGCAACAATTCTGCTTTGTTTTAGGCTTGCAGATCTCTTCCAGTGATGCGTCTTCGGCATCATAGGTGACACCAAAGAGGAGGGGGCGGCGCCATAGATCTTCATGTTAATGGAGGAGGTGTTGCTTTCCCTGACCCACATTGCTGTCTTTTCTTTAAAGGCGTAGATATGCAGAGGGGAGGATGGGAAAGCACGGCAGAGTACACAGTATCTCTTGTAAAAAATGGCACGAAGTGTCCATAACACTTAGGAGGTTAATAAAATTTGTGTTCTAAGTGTTTTACTTATCTCTCTAGTTACCTGCCAGGGTGCTCAAAACCAAAGTAAGATTGTAATTTATTCTTAAAAACAAACTAATAATCATAATGTAATATTACATTTATAATTGTGTTGTGAAGCTTTTTGGTCTAATGATTATGCTGCAATGTCGTTGTAAGTCACTTTTCCTGCACCTTCAGCCATGGAAGTGCCCAGAATCGATCATGGAGACTGATATCCTACAACTAATATTGCAAGGAATTATGAACGAATGCACTTACATTTTTTTAAGTGCTTTGAAGATAAAATACACGATAATTATGCCAAACAAGTGCAAAAGATAATTTGTCATGACAGTTATGTTCATTTCTGATTAGGTAAACATATTTATTTGCTGCAAACAAAACAAATATGTTTATAGTAAACAATGTTTTCGATTTTTTTATTTTATACCTATTTTGTGTAAAATGAATTTAATTTGGCTAGGAGGGTGATTAGTAGTGTTGTCCTAAAGTACTGTGGTTTTGGTTTATCTCTAACTAAAGGCAAAAAATGCGTTATTTGTTTGAAAAATGGTTTATAATTCTAGGTATACAATATTGAAAGGAAATTGCTTCCTTTTTGCCTCCATTACTAGACCAAGCTCACTCCAACAGTGAGTTTTCCTTACATTAGTCCTACTGCTGTATTTGCCCACCCTCTGTTTTTTTGTATTGAGCTAAAACAATAACTCTAGTGTCTAGTGGGATTGTTAAATGTCACTGAACTTTCATAATGTAAGGTACTCTGAATGGGGGACCCTCCTGGACCACTCTAGTGAGGCAACTGCTTCTACTAAAAAAACACTGTCTCTTTTAAACTGGATTCCAATAGATAGGTGTTTGGAATGGTACTGCTATGGAGCAATTTACTTAAAACTCAAAGACATTTCAGCTTTTAGTGTATCTAGCCACTCATGTTTAAAATGTGAATTAGATTTTATATGAGTTAATGTTCTCTGTAAAATGCTGCAGAAAACACATTTTGAGAAACATATTACTAGTGTTTTATCACCAGTTTAGCCTCAAAATAAAGTACAGTATGTACTGCATACACTTATCAAGTAAAACATGTCCCAATGCACCTTGTACTTTTAATCTAGATATGCATTTTACAATCTCAAAATGTTTACTCCAGACAACTATAATTCTACAGCTTACAGATAAAGCAAATGCTAGAATTTATTTTAACTTACTTGTATCTACTCGTATTTTTATTGGTTAGAAACTGCACAAATTCAGATTGATACCAAAAGGCCATAATTCACAGATGGCGATGTTGAGATTTTACAATGTATATATCTACATTGCGGCATGATTTCTTTATCCATGTACTGAATCATTACAGGTCTTGAGATTTTATATCTTAAATACTAGTCTATACTATCTTGTTTGCATTGCTTTCCTTAAGACATATCAAGAGGAGGGTTCATAAGACAACTCATATCCAAGTAAGAACTAATAGATCTGTATTTCACAAAGAATTTAACTAAAATAAGCTAGGGGTTTATTTGTGTTAAAGTTGTTTCATTGCTTAACCAGGTAGGTAGAAGTGTTGTTACAAAATTGATACAAAAATATTGCACCATTACATGTTTTGTTTTTGTCAAACAGTGCTTCATTGAATACAAGATATAGAAATTACAGCAACACAGAATAAAAAGAAAGAATTATACATAACAATCCCCACAGCCTTTAGTATACAGAACAAACTTATCAACATCCAAATCTTTAAAATCTCTGAGACACAGGTCGATGCCCGTGAGATGGATTAGCCTTCAAGCTCAGCGCGATGTCGACAGTCATCGCCCTGAGCCCGATATCTAAGGAGCTCGGGGTACAGCTGATGCTTTGCATTGGGACCCGCGGTCCCCATCCAAAGCAGTGGACATAAACCATGATTTAGGGTCATGTCTGATAACCCTGTCTTTGAGCGGGATTAATTGAACGGGCTCAAAGACTGGGATGGCCGCATCAGATGGCCACTAGATAGATGGCAGCGAGCGCGGCGTGACTTCAGCACTCGAAGCGGCCATCTATCAAGTGGCTCTCATCCGGTGTATGGGCATCTTTAGTGGTCTAGGTTGGTATAATCAAAAGAAAGCAGATCACAAAGCAATGAGATGTACAGGGATATGTGTGAGGGACCGAGCAGGGCAGACAGAAAATCGGCTACACACTAAACTAAGGGCAAGGACCATAATCAAACAAGGGAGATGACAGGTATGTAAAGTAACACCTATTAAGTATCAGGCAAGTGTTCACCCAGGAGGTCCATCTGTCCTTAACCTTAGCACATTTTTGGGGTTTGCCTCTATTCTCAAATATGCATTTTAGGATAGGCAGAAGGGCATTGATCATATTTTTCCAAAATATAAAATTATGGAGTGAAGTCAGAATCCCACTTGTAATGTAATGCCACCTTCTTACAAGCTACAAATAATGCAAAATCTAAAAATGTTTCAGTATCTATGTCCAAATTAAGATCTGAGGAGATACCCAGAAAAAACATTTTAGGACACATCCCCCTGGGGTACCCATTTTGTCCCCAATTGGATAGGAGTGAGAGTGTTTTGAGTGGTATAAAGTGTGTCAGGTGGTCAGATAAACGATGGGAGATTACTTTTGGTGCAATCAAAGCATGCTGTCATTCTTCCTTCAAAAATGCTCCTGGGCCTGAGGAAGAAGCCCCAGGGTCTGTTGTTAAAGTCAAGAAAAGATGGCAGTAATGGTTTTAATGGATATATAAAAAATGGGTAAACTACCCCGCCTGAGACAGGCAACTAAAAGAAAAGGGGTTCCGAACCAATAATGAGATTAAAATTTGCGTACATTTTTTTTACATAAAAAATGTAAAATTATCATACTCTATATGAACCCACCAAGAGGCACTTCAGCATTTCAATAGGACACAATGACATACACAAAACAAATACACATTTAATATAAAGGTTTGAGCTTGGCATGCTCCTGGCCTGATATACATAAAAAGGTAATACTCTCCCAGATGCTTTCCGATGCATTTCATCCATAAATGGACTTCCTCAGGGTTTGGGGGTGTTTTCAATGCATTATTTTGAAGTCAGTATGTAATGCTTTAGTGTATTCAGTTCTAGGTAGAAAACACATCACTTAGTGCAACCTTGGTGGAGTCACTGGTCTACCTCCATTCACATCACATGGCGGTACACAAGATCATTACACATATCAATAATCATAAAAGGGTATTAATATAATTCTTTTATGTTTGGTTACATTTACAATATGTTACAAAAAATTGCACATATGTTGGTTCTTACCAGCAAGTTGAATCCTAAGGTGTGTGTCCATGGACGGATTGGGCGCCATACAGCACCAACAACAGATGGTCACTCATACAAGGGAGGAAAGGAAGTCCCAGCATGTCGGAAGGCAATGGAGGAGCGCGGCAGCGGATGAAGGATGAAGTCTGAGGGAAAGTATTCTGTTTTCGAATGGTTTTAATGGAGTTGGGATCTGAAATTATGGGCATAATAGGCAGGGGGGCTGTGACCAAATTGTGCCCTCACAGTATGTCATACCTGGAAATACCTGAAAAACATATCACATATAGTTTTGGCATAAATTAATCCCAAAACAAAGTCAAGTGAACTTCTTTTTTAGATCTTTACCTTAATTTCTACAAACAGGGCATCTGCTAGAACAACACTTTTATTTTTGAATGTTCCCACAACCCTTTCTTACATTGCCAAAAATATTTAGAGAAAAATTATAAATAGTATCATAAATACTAGCAAACACAGTAGGAGTGAAGTCAGGTAGAAAAACCATCAGATGGTGTATGGAACTAGCTGAACTCACAGGGTAAGATGGGTAAGTATGGAGTGTGGCTGATGAAGATTTGTGCAGCTTTCAACATGGAGTGTAGAGTTTTGATGGCAGCCCTGGTTGACGAAGGGCTTGCTGCCAAAATTGTGTCCCATTGATAGAACTGAATGCTGAGCATGACTAAGGAGAGCACCCGTAACCAAGATGTATTGGAAGTGATGTCGCTTATCATAACAGAATTTAACTTTGTTTCACTAGGTTTTTTTTTTGTTTTTTTTAGAAAAGAAGGTCCGGTGGGGAATATATAATTACCCTCCAAACTTGGATTGTTCCCTGCACTAGGCGGGGCATAGGGACTTTAAGGCCACCAAGTTAGATATATCAAATATAACATAACATATGTCAAAACATAGAAATATCAAAGTTCATAAATCGTCGTTGGATAATCGATGTATAGATCAAAATAACAAGTCCATGTGGAGGAAGGTTTATTCGGTAGGTAAACAAGACACGGAGTAGTCAGTTGACCAGTATTTATATCATCGGGCACTCAAGGGTGCCTGTGGACCGTAGCCTCTCACAGATGGTGATGGGGGGTAGTTGTGCACCTCAACGCGCGTTTTGAAAATAAGCTGATCTTCCTCAGGAGGTGTAGCATTACCCAGATGGAAATACATTAAGTGAGAGGTTCTAGGTAGAAGGTCGCGGACGCACGGACCTTAGGGTAGGAGCGGAGAAGCACTGTGGGCGATCACCCACGCCCAAAATGGCTTTGAAGATAAGCTTAGTGGTCCCATAGGTGAACATGAAGGTATGAGTGGTGTTTGGTGTCCATCCGCAGGTGAAGCGCTCCAAGTTTGGAGGGTAATTATATATTCCCCACCGGACTTTCTTTTCTAAAAATATATAGTTGGGATGTTGTCCACCATCCACCTAGACTAAGTGATATTTCTATATAGTTGTTTCACTAGGTTGTCAGCCTTATGCTCTTGTTCCATCCTAACTCAGCTTGTGGAAATTTCACAACCAATTCCCAAATTCCCACAGACATACTGTGCATTTTAAATGCATCCAGGTTCAGAAGTCTTCGCTCCTGTTGGCTAGTTTTACCATTTTCAAAAACAATGTCTCTACCCTTAATTTAGATAATTGCCAATTATATTATTACATGTATAGCACCTTAGAACATACATAATCAAGAGCAAATATTAGTATTATAATCCAATCCAAGTTCAAACTGAGCCATACAAACAGGGGCATTTGGAGAGGCCAGGTTACTATAGCAGTCACATGCAAAATGAGAAAGTACGTTTTATAAAAAAAAAGTAATACCTACTATATATATATATATATATATATACACACACACACACACACACACACACTGTATACATATAATTTTCTGTCTTTGTAGACTTTTAACACATTTTCTGATATTCATGTTTTCCTTATTTCTGTTTCTTTTGATCTCACAAAACAGCATGTTTCTGAACAGCTAATCAGTACTGGGTTGGAAATAATAACAACAACAACAACAATATCACACTGGTATTGATCAGCAGAATAAAGAGGTAAATGGTTGAAGACAAGTTTACTAGCATGCTCTCTTATTTAACACCACTTTTCCATAAAAACTGCAGCAAACATTAAAAGGGTTAATCTCTGTAAAACTTTTCTTAACATCTAAATGCTACCCGCTGGCTTCATCCTTTATCTTAGTTCCTAGTAATTCTTAGAGTTATTGTCAATTTTCTATAAAATGCAGCAAAGTAAAACCCAGCTCTGAAAGAAGAACTCTTGTAATGGCTGTGACAGGTGGGCAGGCTTGGGGACAAACACATAGATCTTTTTAGTTGAAAGAGGCAAGGCAACAGTTAAGCTTGGCATTTTACAAATGAAGCAACTCTTAAGTCTGTGTGGGTTTAGAGGACTTTTCATTATTACCCTAACCAGAACAAAAGCAAGAAATACATCAATAAAGTGTACTTTGCTTGTAAGCCAACCAATTTATAGAATACATTAAACGGAAGGAGAATTACAGTTTGACAATAAAAATGCAACTCCTTTTTACCAAATGTTTATCCTGTCTCACTTTGTCCTAGTGTGGGGCATATTTAAATAAATGGTTGTAAGACTCCTACAGACCATTCAGGATCCATAAGCATGGGTGAAATCTGACATGTTACTTCTCACTTGTGGCTGTTGATGATGCCCTATTCATTTTGCCATGGAGTGATTTGCCCCACACCGCCCACACAAATACTTGTGATTCTTCAGAAGAGCATTGTAGTGCACATGGTATATTTTAATTTGCATAATTTTGTGAATATACAAAGGAAAATATTGTATTCCTGTAGACTGTATTCTGTTGCCTTTCATCGCGCGTGCCTGTTCGCAATGATTTGCAAAGATTTGCAATGCAGCTTTACAGCTTCTCTTCTTCATTCTGTGATCTCAGCCAGTACGAGTACTGTGTGTATTGAGCATATCCATTGGCACAAATATGTATGCCAGTAAACAATGTTGAAGCATAATATGCAGAATATCCGCCATTGCGAATATCTGAGCACAGACTCACGAAATATTGCGAATTCTCGAATGTCAAATATACGTAGCATATATTCAAAATTCGAACACAAACCACAAGCACCAACGTAGCTTCAAGTCGCACACAACTCCCCACACAGTACACTGGTCCAGGTCTTATCCTGATTAAATAGATTAGTACAGGTCCGAAAAAAAAGGAATTCTGTTGTTACAATCACTCACCCATAAAATGTTCTATTTTGTTTACAGCGATGAGCTTAACTCCTGCTCTGCATACATAAAAAAGTTAGGCTATATCTCCACTAGCTTCAATAAAGCTTCAAGCTAGAGTGCATCATCAAATGATAAGTACAATCCTATAGCAAAAGAAACACAAACATGCACCACAAATGTGCCAAGCATACATCCAGCCTTTGATGCATTTAATGCATTTTCAATTGATTTATTAGAAAGCTCTAATATTGGATAATGCTGCAAAAAAATTTAACAATGCCTAAGCCTAAGTATGTAGTGTTCTATTGATTATTAATGGAAACCTTTTTTGTTAAAATGTCTGAAGATCTGTGTTTGACACATGTAAACACAGGACTTCACTGGTGGTTTGCCCAAGTGCAGTTTGGGGAAAGTTTGCTTACAAAACAAACTGACAAAAGCTACCCTCAGGGATACTCACCTACCCTCAGCGAGCCTGTAAGGTTTCTAAATTTAAATTAATTAAAAATTTAAATTAAATTTCTAAATTCGCTTCCACTGAAGCAGAAGAGGCTGGGGCAGGGCCGCACTATTGATCTCCATGTGAAGGAGGGGGCATCGGTTTACAGCCCCACATTCCCAGCATCATCTATGAGGGTAGAAAGGACAGTGGAGAAACACGATAGAGTACTATGTACTCTGCTTTGGTTGCCTGCACCGCCAGGGAGGGTAAAGCTAGTAGAGACATAGCCTTAGAAGGAAGCGTCAATAGTAGCTGTAAGAAGCAGAATCTCCGCTCCTGTACATTTACTGACTATGGAGCTTCCTTTTGAGAAAAATATTTTTAACGGTTCTATATAAATACACAACTTTACAATGCAAGATTTGAATTGTACATTCCAGACAATGTTTTCATTTTTCATTCTTCCAAAAATACACTGTGTTCCAAATTATTATGCAAATGGTATTCAATTGTCATAAAAATGTAACATTTTGTTGTTGAATGAAACTCATGAATGATATTGGCTCTCAAGGCTCTCTGATCACCAAAACTAGAACAACTGTGATATACAACTAAAAAATACAACTAAAGAAGAATGTTCCACATTCATAATTGTCTAATTTTTTTCTCATTCAAATCATAATTTTCAAGCAACATGGGAAAGAAAAAAGGATCTCTCTGCTGCTGAAAAGTATTAAATATAAAAATCTTAGATATTATCATGAGAACATAAGCTCAAAGTACACATGGGTGTCGTGCAGATAAAGGCAAAATGAAACAGGTTTCCACCAGACAAATACAGCAATGTAGAATACACGTGCTGAAATGCCATTACATAGCAGCAAACAAAGCTGCTAGTTCCTATGAGTACCAAAAAAACCAAGGGCAAGATCCTCTAGAGTTTTTTATTTATGAATAAACTTTCTATATAGCAACCCCTAACCAATACTCACAAGCAGATTATTTTTCAGACAGCCTTGTTTACTGATGAGAGCCATGCAACCCTGAATAGCTTTATGTTCATGGCCAGAACCATGAGGAGAGAACTGGTCGACCCCTGAAGATGTGAAAATGACATAAGAGGAGTATGTGGAATTACTGAATTACTGACCACCATTTTTTCCATAGCACAAAAAGTAGTAAAAAAATCATCAGAAAAAAAAAATCATCTTCATGCCTGAAAATAGACCATCCCATAATGCAAGGAATAACTCTGCATCATTGGCTGCTATCAGCATAAAAGGAAAAAAACTCATGGTATGCCCTCCATCCCCCCTAACCTCATTCCTATTAAGAAACTTTACTTAATTATTTTTTTTTTTTAACTCTGAATTTCTGACATCCTTCAAAGAAATTCAAATAAAAGCTCTACAAAACCTCACAAGTTCAATGGATGCAAGAATTGTGAGGCTTCTATCAAATAAGGAATCCCATGTTAATGTGTAACTTGACATGTTAAAATGTTTTTGATTGAAAACTTTTGATTTCAGTAAATATGACCTCTGAATGTGGCAAATTCTACAATGACAAAATTTGACTATTTTGAAACTCTTTTGCGTAATAATTTGGAACAATTTTGGAACGCATTTTAAGTTATTTATTTTGGAAAAACATACCTTTATCATTAGGAGGTTTGTTAAGTAACATTTGAATTATACTGACAGAAAGTGACACATATGACGTTGCTTCCAGTAATTTGTCGAGGCTCTTCCGCATTCAGCGCTCTCACTTCTGGAAACAGGAGATTTAAGTCCCCTCCCTCCTGTCTAACTTAGGAGGGAGAGGGTGTTACTCTCTCTACTAATTAGTGATGGGAATTCGTGATATTTCTCGAATAATTCTACTAATATCCGATTAGTAATGAATGGTCAAATGTGCTATTTATTTTCGCATTGCGAATATATACTCACGATCCATACCTGCAAGCATCCCAATGTCGAATATTCTAAATTGTGAATATCCGCCGCCATATTCGCAAAATTCTTGAATAGCCAATATTTGCAGAATATATTCGCAATTCGAATATTCAAGCTCAACACTACTACTAATGTTCCACCCACATCATCTGCACAAGTGGGGTTGAAACTTAGGAGGGAGAGTAACAGCCCCTCCTTTCTAAGTTGCCCCGATTTCAAAATCCCGGGAAATCCGGATTTGGCTGGGAAAGCCACATAAAAAAATTGACTTTCCCAACCAACTTTTGCAGATGTGTATATACAACAATAACTTGTATAGGTGTTTTTCAGGCTTTTGCACAAATATCAATAAGCAGCCAGCATGGGAGAACTCTGACAAACACGTGTGGGCCTAGCATCAGGGCCTTTCACACTAACTGTGCTGCATTCTGTTTACAGCGACACAACTTGGTAGCATTAATGCAGGTTACACATGTTTCGATAGGAAGTCTGTTATACGTTCCACATGCCCTGGTCCTGCATTGCATTATGGATTAATGTGCAATTCTGTGGGTTACTGCAACCACCCTGCAGCACATATTATTTCACCACAGAGCAAGTGTTTACCATACACTAGCATGGGAAAAGCACCACAATGGAATGTTTTGGAATATGTTTACTTCACCTACAATGGACGTGTGTGAAAGAGCCCTTACTCAGGATTCCAAAGGAGGTTTGCCCTATTTAAACCTCGTTTAGTTTGTTGTTTACTGACTGTGAACACCATGCTGAGTTTAAAGGAGCCTTCTGAATACAACAGTAGCATATTAGTCTGATAAGGGATTTAAAAATATCTCAAAAGTATTTGAAATCATCCATTCCATTGTCTAGTTAACATGTGGAAGACTTTGAAACCAACTGCCAACATTTCCAGGACTGGTTGTCCAAGCAAGTTTGCACCAAGAGCAAACCTTAAGATGGCAGTAGGCTTCTGCTACTGTTCATGCCTCTACAATCAGACTGCAGAAATGTAACATGCATGGGTGGTGTGCAAGGAGGAAACATTTTGTCTAAGAGAAATATCAATGCTAGACTGAATTTTGCCTGATAGAACAATTCCAAAAAACAGGGCTTCTGTAATACTGTTCTATGGACAGTTGATTCTTAAACTTTATTATATAGACACAAAAACAGAGGATGTTTGGCATAAACTAAACAAGTAATTCTAGTAAGAGATCCCCATATCAACTTTGTAGCATGTAGTCATGGTTTGGGAATGCTTTTTCTGCATCAGGACCTGGTCAGTTCACCATCGTAGAATCCACATGACATCTATCATCTATCAGAGGATGCTTGAGGAACAAAGGAGACCATCTATAAACATTTGAAGCAGAAGGGGTACTGGACCCTGCAACATGGCAATGATCCAAAATATACCTGAAAGTCCACCAGGGACTGACTCTAAACAAACTACATCATTAAGAGTCCTGCAGACAAAGACCAGGTTCTAAGCCCAGTGAGATAATGTGGGGTAACTTGAAAAGAACTGTAAAGTAAAGAAGCACTCAAACATCTCACAGCTGAAAGAGTTCCGTATTGAGGAGTGGGAAAACTTTACTTGACCAGATAACAGTGACATCTTGTTGATGGTCACAAGAAGTGTCTCAAATTAGTTTTTTTCAGCCAAAGAGGGAGAAACTAGCTGGTGTCAGGTGAATAAAGTTGTCACCAGTAAGAATACACTTTTTTCTTAATATCTTCTGTTTAATAAGTACAAACTAACTAACAATAAAATGACTTTCTTTTCTATAAATAAATAAAAAAGGTCAGATATGGATATGCAAAAATCTGTTAATAAAGAACTGAATATTAAATGGGTTTTTTTCTATGCAATTGTAGATACCTATACCAATTTTTCTGTTGTTTTGGAAGGGGTTAATACTAATGTATCATCATCAAACATGAGTGGCAACCTATTTTCCACTGTTATGGTAAATATCATAGGGTAGCTATGATAAACAATGACATAATTTTGATCTACGAATTTTGGTGTGGCACTGGATTGAATATATCAATAGAATCCACTATTAGATGCTTTCAACTGGGTTTAGAGGTTGGCTGGTTGTCCAGAATAGGAACGGTTCCTTTGTGAATCATGGCAACCCTGGTAATAATATACCGTACTATTTCTGCAACAATAACACTGAAGGGAAGACAGAAGGGACACAACATTTATTAAAGTTTTGAAAATATCTGCACAATCACCTTCAGAGATTTTAGTAAGTAAATAAGCAAAGGTCTGGTTTAAGTTATTAAAGATGCAATCATTTAAGCCCCCCATACATACAGTTTCTGTACAATCAACTTTTTTTCTATCAAAACCTTGTAACATGAGGACCTTTCTAAACCTTATGTATTCTATCAGGAAGGCCACTATACTACATCGTTTTTGGTAGATCTAAAGGAAATTGTATGGAGTGATCTAAAGGTTTATGGGGGGCTCTACCCTAAATAAGTTAGCCAATAAAGGATTAAAGTTCAACATTAAACTTTTTTGCCAAAACTACAGTAAACAGTAAAATTGTATATGTTAAAAATGTTAGAATGTCGATAATGTTGAATTAGTGGTAAAAAAAATTAAACTGATAAATGGATATACTTTATTTACATTGTAGTCTATATTCTCCTGTACATTAGCAGTAACAATAATTCATATGTTGGCAGCTATGTAGAAAGAGCGATACATCCTTTTCCGTGAAGAGTGCAGAAAGAACAACATTGTCTCCATCTGAGAATGTATATATATTTCATAAATAGTGTGGGAACATGCGATGATCTCACTGCAGATAATGGCTCTGTGTTGCAAGATATTTATTTATTTTTTCACGTTGGTGAAATTGCCCATTTTTGCAAAATGTCACATTATATCTAACAAACTGCACAGCTTTGATCTTTTGGCCTACATTTATTACGAATGACTAAGTGAACTTGAGCTGTAGCTCTGTGGTAAAATGCTGCTGTGTCAAACACATTTCCTCTGTAATAACAGGAAGATGCTGTGTGTTCATAAGCCTGTCAAGTTTGTACTTTACAGACATCTTCAGCTATAGCACTGGTAATAACTAAACGACTTTGATAGTGTGCTCCAACTGTCATTCTACTGTATTCTTCTTCTTTATATATGTAGATCATTTCACAGCCTACTTTACAATACATTATCTGCCAATTACTTTCCTGGTCCAGATGTCACATTCAGATATCACATTATACTTTATAGCAGAACTTCAGTTATAAAAATAACCTTGGATGACTTCACTGGCAGTGCAAGGGTTAATGCTTGTGTACGCGTAGAGTAGGGGAAAAAAATCATCGCTACCTTGTTCTGGTGCTCTGGGTTGTGAGGGGGCTTTGTATGTTTTAATTACAATTAGTGTTTATTGCGAATCTTGTAATCGCAAATTTTTATTGCGAATATCGTCAGTTCAAGAATTCGTTAAGAACTAGACTATAGTGCTATAACTTCGTAATTGTGAATATTCAAGATTTTTTACATCATTACCCAGAACTACTGTGCATTGCAATCGCAATAAGTGCATGTGCGAGTGGCAATTTGCGCAATAAAGGTAATTATGACTAGAGATCACAAATTTGCGAGTTTATACATTAATTGCAACTATTAGGGCAAAAAATTAGGATATTTAGCAAATACGAATATTGCCTGTGCTGCGCATCACTATTTACAAATCATGATTACAGGGTATGACTTCAGGGCTTGTGACCTAAGCTTGTCAAAAGAATGGCAAATACAATGAGACCCTCGGGAACTGGTCCTATAAAAGAAAAAGCCATTGAAAATTAAGAATGAGGCAGAGGGAAATTTCAGTTTAAGACTTTTACAAGTCATTACACACGGCCCCTTGTTGCTATGTTTGGCAGCTATCCAAGCTGCTGAGTGGGGGGGGGGTTGCTATCATTCTGCCGAGTTGTTAAGCACGCGTGGGGGGGAATTGGTTGGGGGGAATATGGTGCTACTATCCGAGTTGTTGAGTGGGGGCATCTGGGCCCTTCGGGGGGCCCTATGCCACCACATACTCTGCATGGCGGGAGAAACGGCCCTGCTAATAATGTCATCCTGAAACAAAAGCACATTTGCTGTGTGTTTCTGTGCATGATTCTCTGCCTTTCCTACCCTAGGCTTATACTTTCAGTTTTATGGTGTAGGTAAAATAAGGTACCCCGGACTATATTTAAATAGGCTTTTCTTGAGTATATATGGTACCAGTTTTGTGCATGCATGCCTTCTATCTGTAAACAATTAACAAAAAGAATGAAAATTAATGTTGACAACACATTATCAGGTACACCTTAATACATGGACCTTTTCTTGTAAGGTATAATAACAATTTATTGTATAACTGTACAGAGTAGTCACCATAACGTGTTTGATCAGCAGATGGTGCGGCATAACATTTACTGTTAACTATTTCATAAAATATCTTAAATCAGTTTTAAACACAATACAAAAAAAACAGACCTACATTAAACAGACACAATACTCACCTGTCAGCAGTTCAGATGCTGGAAATACTGCTACACAAAAAACCCCAAAACATACTCACTTCTTTCACCTTCAATTCTGATGCCGGCATCTTAGCTCCTGGAGAAGTGCAGCTGCTTCCGCCATCACTGCCCCCGCTCTCCTCCCCCCTCTACTCCACCTCCCCCTCCTGTCTCTTCTCTGTTGGAGCCGGAGAGCTCAGTGGTGGGGGGGGGGGGGATGAGGGGGGGAAGGAGGGGGCAATCAGCTGCTGACGAGTCCCTGCCTGGGGCAGATGCCCCAAACTTATTTTGGTTGCCTAGGCGCAAAGTTAAGCAGTGGGAGGGGCGCACTCCAAAAAATTTTTTTTTACAATTGAGGATCTCAGCAGTATTAGCTGAGCTGCAGCCAACACTGCTGAGTGACCTTCCAGGTGGTAGGTGCACATTAAATATTACATATCATTCTACTCTATCTCACAAGATATCAAACACTGTGCAGTTTCAAAATCCCTGTAAGCCATCTAGGGTTGACATTAAAACTAAAGCTCCTTAAATGCTTTCTCCTTTAGTTCTTGAAGTCTGTTTACAACCTTTTTCCTTCAATTCCTGCTAACAGTATTACACCCCTTTGTGCACTCATTGCGGAATTACCGAGTCTGATTTTATTTATTTTGTAGGAGATAAGGACAAAACAGCATTCTCTAAAAGAACTAATGGGGTCTGACTTCACCCAAAGGAATCAAATTGTTTCTTTCCTTGGTAATCAAACACCTAAATGCCATAAAACTGCACACGCTGCCTCATAAATGCTCAAATATTACCTCTGAGGTTATTTTATGTTCATGTAAATTTGAGAGCACAAAAAGAGCCCTGCCAATCAAGCAGGCACATTTTACAGATTTGCGTCTCATGTGGCTCAAATTACTCGGCATTAAGATCTGTGCCTTGCAGGGTACATAACTCTTTCTGGCACGCTCACACAGTGTGCACCCTGATGTTCATTTGTTTGCCATAAAAAATGTGCACTGGAAACTATATAAATGCTTTTGGAACCAATGCTCTGGTTGAAACGACTTGTCTTAGTGACGTGGGTAATAATGCACATTGAAAAAGTGATTGACTAGAAAGATGTTTCTTTATGCTGTGGAACGATGTGTGCACAGTATTATATTTTACATAAAAATAAGTGCTAATATGGTTACCGTACACAGGATAATATAGTAAAATCCTCAAACTGATGCTATGCAGGAAACAATGCAGACGTGAGAGCTATATATGCTCTATATTTAAAACATACATTTCGTTACTAAGTTAAAAAAGAAGATATACTAGATAGATGTAGTTTTCCTAGTGAGCTTCTTGCTTCCAGTGGAGGGCTTATAATGGTGCCACTGCTGAAATTAAATAGCGGGAAAGGCAGTAAAACAGCGGGCAGATGGTAAAGGAAGGCAATGAGTGCTAAGAACATAAAAAGAAGAGTTGGACACAGGAGATTTGGTGATATCCTGACATAGTGCTGTATTAGGGAACTATGGTACGGCTCACCACACTGTTGGGGCAGATTTGTTCGCTATACTACTAAAGTCTTGTACAGATGCTAGATATATGTCAACTTAAATGCGGTATTTTTCGGACTATAAGACTTTCACTCTGGAAATCAGGGAAAAAGGGTCTGCCTCTTATGGTCCTAATGCGCGACCCCCACGGCCAAGTTGCACCTTGGCTTCCTGCCAGCTCTCCCGGCAAGGAGATTAGCTGGGGAGCTATCAGATGAGAGATGTGGCCGGTGTCCAAATATCCCATCTGAACTGTACACCACACTGTTGGGGCAGATTTGTTCGCTATACTACTAAAGTCTTGTACAGATGCTAGATATATGTCAACTAAAATACTGTATTTTTTGGACTATAAGACTTTCACTCTGAAAATCAGGGGAAAAGGTCCTGCATCTTATGATCCAAATGCGCGACCCCCACGGCCAAGTCGCGCCTTGGCTTCCTGCCAGCTCTCCCGGCAAGGAGATTAGCTGGGGAGCTGTCATATGAGAGAGGTGGCCGGTGTCCGAATATCCCATCTGAACTGCATTGCTTATGCCAACAGAGCCCTGCTGGTATAAGCAATGAAAAGAGAGATAGATGAACTGCCATCAATCACTCAGATTTGGCAGCCGCCTCCCCGCGATCCCCTCCTCCCAATCAGTGTAGAGAATGATGTGATGTGCTAGTACTGCTGCTAGTGATATCTACTGGTTGAATTTGATATTGCATTCCCTGCTCTAAAAACTCTCTTGCGTCATATAGTCCGAAAATACAGTAGTCAATGATCAACTAAGACAGATTCTTGAATGATGACCTACCCGATGCCTGCTGTTTCCCATAGGAGAGGATGCATGGTGCTGCTCATTTGTCCACCCCTCTCCCGCACCTGCATGTCCAGCAACTACAACCCAATGTCTGTACAGAACTTGACATGGAAACCCAGTGAATATCAGGGTCTTCATGTATTTTAGGCAAAACAGACTCCAGCCATGCCTAAAATTCTTCCAAAACCAAAAAGAGTGAACGTTTTCTTTTTGATTATTATTCTAATACAGGAAATTCCTATATCATTGATATATTACCAGGAAAACATTAGTACTGTTAACCCTATTATGTTAGGTTCAGGCACTGTACATGAACTCTTTTTTGCTGAATGGAGTTTATATAATTTTTTTACACTGAGCAAAAATATAAAAGCAACATGTTCGGTTTTACTCTCATTTTGCTTGAGCTGAACTCAAAGAACTGAAATATACATTCTCCGTTGCCCAGAAAATCCATCCCACCTCACAGGTGTGGCATATCAAGGTGCTGATTAGACAGCATGAATATTGCACAGGTGTGCCTTAGACTTCCCACAATAAAAGTTTACTCTGAAAGGTGCAGTTTGATCACACGGCACAATGGCACATATGCTGCAATGTTTGAGGGAACGTGCAATAGGCATGCTGACTGCAGAAATGTCTACCAGAGCTGTTGCCCATGAAACGAATGATCATTTCTCTACCATAAGCCGTCTCCAAAGTTGTTTCAGAGAATTTGGCAGACTCACAACTGCAGACTACATGTAACCACACCAGCCCAGGACCTACACATCCAGCATTTTCACCTCTATGATCGAGTCGTTTAAATATACATGTGAATTGTGAAAATTTTGAATATAGTCCAAAAGTCAGATCCTCTTTTCTGATGAGAGCAAATTTGGAAACCAAGGTCCCAGAGTCTGGAGGAAGAATAGAGAGGCACACAATCCAAGATGCTAGAAGCCCAGTGTGAGGTTTCCACAGTCTGTATTGATTTTGGGAGCCATGTCATCTGCTTGTGTTGGTCCACTGTGCTTCATTAGGTCCAGAGTCAACACAGCCATCTACCAGGAGATTTTGGAGCACTTCATGCTTCCTTCCGCAGACACAGAGCTTAATGGAGATGCTGATTTTCCAGCAGGACCTAGCACCTGCTCACACTGCCAAAAGTACCAAAACCTGGTTCAATGACCATGGGATTATTATGCTTGATTGGCCAGCAAACTCAACTGACCTGAACCCCATACAGAATCTATAGGGCATTGCCAAGAGAAAGATGAGAGACATCAAATGGATCAACACAGAAGAGCTAAGGGCTGCTATTGAGCCATCCCGGTCTTCAATAACACCTCAGCAGTGCATCAGGTTGATCCATTCCATACCGCATTAAGGCAGTAATTGATGCAAAAAGGGCCCAAACCAAGTTCTGAGTACATATCCTTGATTATATTTTCAAATTACAATCTTTGTTTTATTGATTTCATGTAATATTCTATTTTTCTGAGATTTTAATTTTGGGGTTTTCATAAGCTGCAAGCTAAAGTCATCAAAATTTTGACAAATAAAGACGTGAAATATCTTGCTTTGCATGTAATCAGTCTATTTCATATAGCTTCACCTCCCAAATCTCCCAAATTGACTGCAAATCCAGGTGCATCAAATCCAAACCTTATCCATACCATCAGTCTATATTCATAGATCAGCCCTACTGCATTAGGTTAAGTAAAAACTCTAAAGTAGTTATGTTTTGCTTTAACAAGTATTTGTGATAGAGAATATTTTCCCTTCGTTAGTTACTGTATATAAAACATTAGTGCTGCCATTCCTACATGTGATCATATATGATTAATTCTGTAAGGAAAGATATAAATGCATAAAACACATCTTAAGATTACGGTAGTTCAGGAATGATTCATACTCTTTCAGGAAAGCAAACAGATCTCCATGGTCACACCTGCCATCCGCCATTGATTTTCTGTAAGTCTCCCTGATTTTTAGCATAAGAAGTTGTGTGATCCTCAGCGGAGCATCACGGAACATAATCAATAGTTTTCTATTAAAATGCAATTTTCTTGGACCAGAACCACTGAATTATGACAATTAGTATTTAAATTATAAATAAAATACAATACAATACAACTTAAAATAATATATAACAACGCTAAACTAGTGATCAGTATAAGGTAGGTAAATAGATGAATCTATTAAAAAAATTGGCTTTTTTAAAATTTAATTTATTTATGAGTTAATGCATATGTGTCATAATGTGCTTTTTCGGTATGCTTTTTTTCACATTTAAAAACGCAGGTTGCTTTAAGCGCCAAGGTTTGCTTTATATGCTGTATATGTTATTATGTTTTCCCTTTTTGGTTTCCAACTTCCAAAAAGTCATTGTTACCCATGGGTTCTCAAAGAGTTATCGCTAGTTAATGGCACTGTAAAAGTTATAAAGGTGAAAATTGTTGTTTATTCTAAAGACTTTTAAGAGAAATGTTTGCTTTTTCAAAATCATCGCCTGCTGTACCCATTAAAAAGAAATGTCAGTCAAAGCAGGTAAATACATTCATAGAATAAAAAAAAGATTCAAGCAGTTACAGCAGTCACTGCCTAGGAGAGACGAGGAAATCAGTTTCTTTGAGTTAAGAGCCATAATACATATATGGATTTGTATATGATATGGATTTGTAAGATTTTGGTTATCCAGTGGCCTAAATAGGTTTGGTGTCATCCAGTGACTAAAACCCATGGCGTCAACCCTTATACACATATATGGTTTGCTGCAAGTCATATGGGTGTCAGATTGTGTGGCAAGGTCATACAATGACAAACTATTAGACTGTCAACTTTAACCTCCCGGGCGGTTTTCTGACCGTTTGTGCCCGATCCTGGCACAAACCGGGCCGTGTCTTCGGCGTCATCTGTGATGCTGAATGGGGGGGCCGCGCCATTGACCTCCATGTCAATGGAGGGGGCGCCGCTCTCCTCTCCACACACTGCCGGCATCTATTTGACGTTTGGTGTGTAGAGGGCTGGGCAGAGAGCTGGCAATCACGGCGGAGTACAGTGTACTCCAACGCGATTGTAGTGGAAACGGTTTTTCGTGCCATGAAAAATGGCGTGAAAAGCTTGTAACGCCCAGAGGGTTTATATGCATGAATAAGGTAAAAATACAGGATGTGACATCCCTATCGTCACTTTCGGTACATGGAATGTGGCTCTTCCATGTTCCAAATGCAGTAAATGTCGCATTTAGTTGTCGACTGATTTAGGAGGGAGAGGGCGTTACTCTCCCTACTAAGGTCCCACTCAGCTCAAGCGGGGAGGGAACTAAGAAGGGAGTGTAATGCCCCCTTCCTTCTAAATACCCCATAATCTGGGAAAAATCCGGGATGTTTTTTATGTGACTGTGATTTTAGTTGACACTATATGTGTAGAGATCTAGTGGAAATGCTCCAGAAACAGGCTTTCTGGTTGGAATTTATTGTCACAGGCTAGTGATGCCACTGTCTTTAATCATGTCTAATTATCTTAATATCCATTCCATCATATGTTCCCTCAGGTCTGCCTAGCTCAAATGAATTTACCCAACTGTTGAATACTTTGTAAAAAGCAATTCACTGCAAGGTTTAAAAGTTAATTTTATATCGGGGATGGTGTGTAAATGGTATGTACCTCCTACCTACCCACCAATACCACAACCTCTATGTGAATGGTAACTGCAGTTAGCCTGGAGTTGAAGCCTTTAACAATTTTTCCACAATGTAAAACAAATAGCTCCACAAGTCCTATTGAAAGCTGAGAATTGTGATACATTTGGAGTTCAGCATCAAATCAAATGTATTTTTATACAGAGCACAATTGAGTTCTCCATCAACATTTTTAATTGTTTGTAATATACTTTCCTATTATGGAAACACATTAGTAAACAAGAACCTGTCAATTATTCAACCTAAAGTTCAACCTAAAAGGATACAGTGACTTAATGTTTATCCCCAATTCATGAAGGGCTATATCCAAAATAATAATCTATAATAATCTACTTTAACTCATCCATGTAAGTACCCAAGCTACATGCATGGCGGAGTGCATAAGATGGTATACATATCATAATAAAAACTTACACTACATCCTTAAATTACAAAAAGCATTTCATCAGTTTTTAGAAACGAAATTCTACTTCTACTGACATATGCACAACATGTAAATGTTGGGACCCCCATGGTTAAATTACTAACTTGTAATGCTGACTTTTTTCAGAAGACATTAGTTTACACAACATCTGCTGGGAAACAAATTTGAAAATGACATGTTTTAGCAAGTTTAAAACAAAATCTTGCAAAGATGGACTCATGCATTTGAGCACCCCTAGTTCGCCTTTTCCTAAGAAGCACATTAGTAGGACATCCACAAAATGGTTGGAGTCCATTGTGAGTATTTTTGTTCACTTTTTTCTTGAATTTTAGTTCAAAGCCTCATTTAAGAGAAATTGCTCACAAGATTAACAATCACCAAAGAACATCTTGGAGTATGTTAGCTGTGCATTTGGTATTAAGGGACACATTTCTGCACTAAACAGTGTAAACATGATACTGTGAGCTGAGAGAGCTGAGCTGAGAAAAAAAGTGCTCTATAAGATGCACTTTCCTTCAAAATTATGAGTGTTCTTCCCTTGTCCCTCCATTTGGAGCTACCAGCCACTGGCCCAGCTTGAGTTCCTGGAGGTGGGTAATCTGTCAGAGGGAAGATCCACCAGCTCTGCCTCTATTTCTTCACCTCCTTGAACTTCTGCTTGGCTGGTCACATTGATGGACAGATTTGAGGTAAGTGATTGTGAAGAAGCCAACATTTCTCTGCTGGCTGTTCCACAATCATTTTCTTCTGTAGTAGTCAAAGCCAATATCCTGCAACTCACTGTGTGTGTCAGCCATGGGGGACAGAAAAAGCACACGTCTCTGTATACAGCTGTATATAGGGGTGCATATTATATTGTGGTACGTCTAATACCCCGCAAAATATGGTAAGTATGTATTAATAAATCTATTAAGTTAACCTAGGAGGCAATGAAAAAAGAACTAAAAAGCTTAAACTTCACAGTCCTCATGCCACAGTTAAATTTCATATACACAGTGCATGCAAGATAATATGAGAAAACATTTTAGAAGTCTTCGCAGAAGGATTCTTTTTGGCAAGGTTGTATATTTGGCTTTGACTAGATATCTCAGCATGCATTAAGTTTTGACTCAACAGTGCGGCTGTCGCTCAGTAGACCAGTTGTCAGTTTTGTGTGGGTAGGTAGATGGCTTTTAATCACCCTTAACCAGCCCCATTTAATGCCTATGAGCAACTGTGGATGACATGCGTCATGCCTTGTTTCCAACCAACCATCGGAACTTCACCTTAGGGTCAGCTCCTGTGTTTCATCTGTGAACTATTTTTCTGCACTCATCTGTTCTGAATGTTTTCAGGTCCTAATTAACATCTAAACTGTGTCTAGATCATCTGGTGAACTCAACCCTAACTCAGCATCCGTGTCACTACTCTAGTTACACCCTGTCATTAATTCCAGGGAGTATTGTACAGGACATGTAAGCGAAGCCCTCTTGTCAACATAGGTTATGCCTACCTGGTATGTGACAGACAGTAGTAACATTGTATATATATATATATATATATATATATATATATATATATACCCACTACAAGAAATCTACAAGAAACCTTAGTAACACCTAGATATCACAGATGTCTAAGTACAGACTAAAGCTAGTCATGCATTGGGTCGACTTCACAATCGATCTCGTTTGATACCTGTTCTAGCATCAATCTATCGTACCACCACATAGTATGACCGATTTAAACCTGATCAATTCATGATCCTACTATGGTACGCATGCTCCATAGTACAATTGCATACAAATACAGTTGGGGTCTTACACTTGTAAGATCAAAAAAATTAACCAACATGTCCGATCACTTTACAGCCGATTTTATGTTCGATTTCGAGCCCTTTTTGTTGTTTGTACCAGATGTCTGTGCGATTGACTTAAAAATCTATCATTTTAAGCCAATCAAACAGAAAAATCTGATTATTTCTGGATACCTTAACTTGTTTCAAAGAGTGTAAGTTTTAGCAGGCATTATATGGAACAAAAACATTCAATAAAACGGAATTCAAGCTTTATTTAGCATGTCATTATCATGGTGGTTCCCTGCTGAGCTTGTTTCTCCTTCTTTCCAATGGGATGTAACAGGACCTGAATGTTGCCTTAAAACTCCTCAATAGTACTCATAAGTGGCAGATTAAATATGACCATGTTTTAGTTCCAAATATGAGAGATTGCAGATATTGTCATTTAAATACATAAGAAACAAATTGTTACCTAAATTGAGGTTTTGCCTTTATGTCAAGTTATTAATAACATATGATACACAGGCCGTTTTACAATTTACAAATTTCAACCTATCATTATGACTGTCATAATAATTCAAATATCAACGCCTTACATTATGACAAGTCTAAAATATCGTGTACACTATTATTGCAAAGTATGCTTTCAGAAATGTCATTTTATGCTTTTGAAATTGGGTCATTGCTTTTCACAGACTTGCCTAATTTTGGCTCTTATTTTGTTGGGTCAAATTGTGGCATATTTAAATATTTTGTTTGGGTCTCAGAAAAGTGACTGCAAAAGCCAAATTCGTCATAATGGCATGGATATGTCTAACAGAATAATGTATTATCTTAAAATCTGGAGAAAATTAAAAAAGCAACAAGGAAAGGCTCAGGATCCCAGTTACTGGGTGATTGTGGGAGGCTTTCTGTATTCATGGCACTGATCACTGCCCAACGTCAGGACTGAGTTTCCCTTCTCTCTCCTGTGACTCTCAGATGCTGTTAACCTCAAGCATGTTAACCCTTTAGGCAAATAGACTCCGATATCCTTGAGTAGATCAGATTGTTGGTAGATCGAATAAGTCAATACCCTTGAGGAAGGCCTGTGCGGAGGTCCTTGATACCATTATGGTGATAATTATTGTACCTTTTGTTCATAAGAATCAATCTCTACCTCAAATCATCAGCATCTTCTAAAGCAACTGATGATCCCCCCCGAGCCGCCAAGGGGACAGAGAGAAATAACGGGGGACACAAGTAGGTTGCTGGGTGATTGCATTCCCTCCGCTGTTGTCATATGTGTATGAGGCCCTGAGATTTCTCATGGCGACCCTGGAGCCATGAGCTAGGGTGAAATGTGTTGAGTATTTGCCGCCAGGACAATTAGAACTAGGACCAGCGATGATTATAGATACATTTGCTATTTGAGTAAATTTTTGGGTGTGTTTTCGTTGATATTTTAACCTTAACTGTATGGTGTATCACTAATTATTTAAAACTAGGTGATAATAAAACTGTAATTTAAACATATTTTGGTTGTATTTGCACCTATAAAGCCCCACAAGGTTAACCACCTCATCTGAAAGACACCTCAGAGCTGTTATACCAACACCTTTAGAGCAAAACGTTTCTTGTGCAGTGGGAAAATATGTATCAGCATGGAAGATGGAAGATGCATACAGATAGATCTTTAACTGTAATTTTGACTTATTCTTCTGCATTTTATTAATTCATAACTTTTTTTTAGTTTTTGTTTCTGAAAATAACAATCATAAAAAATATAATTGTCATAGATTAGTGATTTGAGCCTATAGTGTCTAAAGGTCCAGATAAATCGGTTTTTTTCCTTTCTGCCAACATTTTTCTTATTATGCTGCTTAGCACATAAATTGCATAAACTTTCCCTGCCATGTATATTTTCACAAGGGATTAAATCTGAAATAACCGAAACCTAGGATTTTGCCTAATGCAAATTATAGGCTTTTAGAGGAATACTGTGCTTTTGTACATCATGAGGTTGTAGTGTGCTAGTGCTAGTTTTCAGGATTATAATAGGTTGATTACTGGATCTTTTACAAAGGAGTTGCATCCACTGGTTATGGGTGGCAGCTAGGTACACGGTAAGCTTAAATACATGAATGCAATGTAAACATGTAAATTGCTGTGCAGGTCATATAGCTAGCATAGAATGTTACAAAAGGGACACAAACTTACCACTTTAGCTGATTAAGAATTCAGTAATTTTGTACTTGGTATATCGGCTGCCCCTAATTAGTTTATAATAATTACTTATAGTCTCATTCTATCTATCAAGCCCCCATACACGTATATATGGGATGCTTTAGAGACAATAACATCACAATATAGCAGTTGAAAATTGCAGATTGGGAAGCTTCCTTGTTCTGAGGCAGATTAGAGTGTTAAGAGAAGCCAGTGGAGTGACTGTGACTATGTAAACTATGTGACTAAGTAAAATAAAATGAGAAAAGTCTGATATCATCCTGTTCATGGGGAATTTGAATCAGGTAAAACTGGAAGTGATGTCAGTGATGCAACTTCCGGCACATAGCGGAAGTGATGTCATATTCAGTGCATGGACCACACAGTTCCAAAACAAAGTTTCTACCTGGTCTCTTGTGAAAAAATTCTTCCTCTGAATCTTTACACGCCTGATCCAGACAGCGGAAAAACAATTAACTTTTTCATCTTGCAGGTGAACAATACGGGTGTTCTCGAGATGAAAAGCGAACATGTGGTGTTTGCCATGGACTGTCCGTCCGTTATGTAACTTAGTGCCCCGCTTCTTTATTCAATATTAGTTTTCATTAAACTGTTAGTATCCTTTAAAGATGGCCATCAATTGAAAAAAAATTATTGTTTAAAAATCTATTTCTTTTTACATAATTCAATAGACCAAAAGTGATCAAAATCTAATATATAATTGATTGAGCAGCAATCGGACATGTTGGTACATTTCAGTTATTTGTTCAAGTATCTGACAGGTTTTCTTGGTATTTCGATTGATTCTGTATCTGATGGTACTATGGGGCTTGCACACAGGGCTTTGGAAAGGAAGTAATCAGTTTGGAATCGATCACATGGTGTGGTAGTACGATGGATGGATGTTAGACTGATCAACCAAATGTTGATACGTTTATGGCTAGCTTTAGTATCTTTTGATCACAAGCATCAAATTATAGTCAATTTATGTTCTATAAAACTCCTAGACTCAGAGGCTCCTTTAAATATAATTGTATTTCCCTTCATCCTCAGCTAAACAGTCTATTTCCTCTATTCCAGCTAGCCCAATTTAAAGTCACATAGTCATACCTTCTAGTGCTCTCAAATGTATGTCCCCCCATTAACATATTCTGTAGCTTGAAATGTTAATTGGTGTAAGAAATAAAGGCGGTTTTGTTATTTTAATGAGAGGCAGAGGATGAAGGACAAATATTATGATCATAGAGTGGAAAGGAGTCTGTATGGATGATGTAAAAGATAATAAGCATAGAGAAGAGAGCAAATAGATAAAGATGCTGAAAAAATAAACTGACAAGATTCATATTAGATACAATTATTGGAGAACGATATACGAGGGAAGAAGAGTTGTCATGAATGGAAGAAGAGCTGGGTAACCATTAAAAAAGTAACAGTTAAAAAATCATATACAAGCAATGGAAGTAAAGCCTTCCTTCTCTATAAGTTAAGCCAATGAGTGACATTAGAATTGAAAAGGTGATAAAAGTAAAATATTCTGTCAATCTATTCTGTCAATAGAACTTCTGTTTGCTAAAACCATTGTGATATATGTTATATTGTTATACAGTCCTTGCACTCCAACACAAAAAAACTACTGTGAACTTCAGCAATGTCTTTCAATCTGTATTCTTCAGCATAATTTATTTGGAGTATAACTGTAACAGCCAATAGAAAATGTTCTCGAATTGACTTTACTTATTTTGCAGTTTATTTGTGGAAAATGTTTAAAGTATTATATTCTGTGTTAAATTCTTTTCAAACACTTAAAGAATATAAGACGTTGCTCTTGCGGGGGCTTTCACCTAGCTGTCATTTTTCACCTTTGAAGAGTTTTACTTCAGAACAAATTGGAAAAATGTATTGTTAAATCTGTACTGCACATTTTAACTACTTAAAACAATAAGAAGGAGCTTTAAACCTTTGCAATTCATTGCTGAAGCATTGTCACTATTGTAATACAAGAGAAGGTGTCAATGCACAGCTGTTCAATGAAAACAGGTGGATGGGTTCTGAGGTCTGGTAAAAAGAATCCATCACGCTAATGAAAAGGCTGGTTTGACTAACAAAGTAAATTACAGCCGGCTGTTGGGTCAATAATTAAAGATAGTGTATGTTTATCACAATTAGAAATTTTTTAATACACAAGGAAGGAGTTTAGCTCTTTTAAAATAGGTAGGACCTTTACAATTAAAAGCTTCATCACTTTCACCACTGCTGAATTGTCCATGTAGGCTCTAGTATTTGCACAAAGACAACTAAGAGAAAGGATCGGAGGACACATTCTAAGCGCCATTATTCTCATTATGTGAGTGTCTACAAATATTTTTGGGATTTCTAAAACAGTGATCTGAGCCAATTAAAATGTTATGGTTCATAAAGGGTTTATATTAATTATATCTATATTTGAAGCATAAAGCAGCCCCATGGTTTTCATTTGGAAGTATTCATTTGTTTTCAAAATTAAGTATATAATGTATTAGTTTTAGAAGTTTTTTCTCAAGTTTTACAATGCATCATCTATTATTGTATCTGGACCATACCATATTTTTCTCTCTATAAGTCACTCTGTGCATCCTGTAGAGTGAAAATACAGCATGTTCGAGTAGAGTGTGCAGGACTCGCATGCTATATACCAGTATTTTCTTAAAAGTATAGGCACTACTGTGAGCCCAAGGTGTTAGCACTGCCCTTCCTCACCCTATTTACATATTCACTTGGGAGGAGGGTTGAGTGTTTCAGAGTGAATCTCAAGCAACAATGTTAAATAGTTGTCACCCGTACAATCCTGCCTGCTCTATTATGTAACCAACATAGATAAAACATATAAATAAAGTTCTCACTCCTATCACTGTTTGAAATCCCCAGTGAGTACTTTAAGTTTTGCCCATGCTGGTAATATAATGAAGCAGGCAAGATTGTATGGGTGACAATTATAAATATGATTTTTCATATGATTTGAAATTGGAAATCCTGCTGATCGATCTGTAGGCGTTGGAGGGGTTGCCTTTGTTTGCTATAGCAGGGTCCTCTGGGTAACCCCGGCCCATCTTGCAGGCGGCGCATTTGGTACTGGTTTCAGATCCTAGTATATTAGAGGTTTGTGATTGATTCTACATTTTTAAGGTAGGTGACTAACTTATAAAGATATTGGTGACTATGAAGACATTGTGTTTCTGAAATGTATTTATCTTTAAAGCGGACCTACCACCAGAAGTACATCATTAAATGAATGGCACTAGAAGTGCTGACTATAGGGAGGAAAGCATAAAAAAAACATTTAGCTGTAATGAGTTATTTAAGAAGATGCCTCATAGCATCCCCTCTTTCCTGGTGGGGCCACTGCCCTGAAACCTCTGAGTGCAGTGTTTTCTAGTTTATTCTATGCTCTCCATTCAAAGTATATTAAGGAAAATTTCCAAAGAAAACCATTGAAAACCCCCCAGTGACCACCCATGATATTGTACCCGGAAGCCTAGCGAATAAATATGGACTCTTTTGTTGTCTATCTGAGCCAACATTCCACCTTGCTAATGGAGGACCCCACTACAGTGGATGGGACTGGGGACTTAACCAGGTGATTAAGAGAGTATATATTGTAATGGGCCATATATTGTCATGCAGATTAAAAAAACTATATTAGACCTGCTGTGTGCCCAATATTCCTGCAATAGGTTTTGTATCTGGTTGATTGTTTAGCCCCATTGTTCCTGTTGAGCCCCCCAGCATGTAAGCAGGAAGTGATCTCATCCCTAACCAGGAAGTGAGGTCATCCTGGAACACACATGGCCCTGAGAGATCAATCCTTGTAAACCTTTCAACATTTTCCAAGTCACCTAGGCAACTGCATTCCATGTACATTGGCACACCCCTTTTATCATTTCTGAACACGACTCAATTTTTCTACAAACTCAAAAACCTTTTTGTGAACCCTCATAGACCCCAAACGAGTCATGTGGCCCCACTAACAAAACAGTTTTTTAAGGCGTTGTTGCATACTGTTTGCATGGCTCTTGACCACTTATTTACGCCTAATTACCAGCCATCTTTGTCAGGACAGACTTGGGATCCTAAAACCTTTAATAAATAATTACTTGGTTGGTATTCAATTGCCTTTATATGCTGCTATAATGTCAGCAGGAAAATGTTAAATAGTATGCTCACTTAGTAATTTTCATGTCTAATTAAAAAAAATCATATTCAGCTAATTTATAGTTGTCAAATGCCCAGGGACTCCAGAATGTCCAGAATTGCACTTGTTTCTGGACTGGAATGAAAATTGATGGTGTGAAAAAAACCCATATTAGATAACATTTACCTGTAATAATGCATATCAGATGGTGCTAAATTATCGTTTTCATTGCTGAAAACAGATCTTGACTTGGAGATCAGAGACTCTGGAAGGGAGCATAATTGTAGCAGTGATATCTTCCCTCCCAAGTCACATCATTTTGGGGGCAGGAGCAACATTGGGACATTCAGGATTTATTTGTTATAGGTAAGATGTTTTTATTTGTTATTTAGTGATTGTCTGTATAATGGGTGGCTTTACTGAAAGTGACATGGAGCACATTAGATGAGTATTGGTCCCCAACAGGTGCATTTTATGTTGATTATTTTATTGAATGAGTGACATGCAGATTGCTTTTGGTTTTTCCTAAGGGGCCCCGATGTTGAATGTTTATATACTGTATTTTGCGGACCATTAGACCGGGAAATTGCCCCTCTGCAAAGTTGTGCTAAGCTTCAGCACTGCTTACATACACAGGCAGGGACAATCTGCTATCAGATGGATTTTATCTCTGCAGAGCTGTGTGTGTGAACTGTGTTCATGCTGCTCATTTACATACACAGCTCTGCAGACAGATTATCCATCTCTTGTGCTCTTAGAGCTCTGCCTATGCGTAGCTCTGTGTATGTAAATGTATTTTCCCGCGGTTGGTCTCAAATTCGCCCCCAGAGGGCAGTCTCCCACCATCCTTGCATCATCATTGGCATCAGGGAGGTGGGTCCAGCAATGAGAGTGCAGGTTGCCAATAGTGATGATCGTCAATATTCGGATTCCGAATATTAATCGCGAATATCTGCAATGTGGAAATTCGCGAAGATGGTGAAGATATTGCCGAATATTGGCAATTCCGGATATTCTGTATTTTTTATCCATTACACATGCCTCTCAATGCAAGTGGATGAATGGAAAGGCTGCAGCAAGAACTTAGCAACACCATCAACAGTTTTTTTAATTGAATATTGGGGTGATGCGAATATTGCGAAAATCGTCACTTTTAAAATTCGCACCATGAAGAATTAATTTAATTACAGATCGGGTAGAGACACCCGATCTCTAGTGTTGTACTGGGCACTGGCCCAAAAGTCTGATCCGCCTGTTCGTGGAAGCACACGGCTGATGTTTGGCATGGTGGCTCAGGTGGTTAGCAGTCTGACCATGCCGTGCTAGAGTACTAGGTTCAAAATCCTGGTCTGGGCACTATCTGCAAGGAGCTTGTATGTTCTCCCCGTGTTTGCATGGCTTTCCTAAATAAAGATTCTCCTCTGTTAGTAACATGTGACCCATGACTGTGTTAGCTACATATACATCACTATGTTAGGGACATTGTGGGAGATTGTGAGCTCCTCTGAGAGACAGTTAGTGATATGACTATATATACCCTGTAAAGCGCTGCGTTATATGTCGGAGCTATATAAATACAAGATAATAATAATAATCACTACGCATCACCTTTCTCTCCTACAGAAAAAAACAATTCTCCAAGAACCTTTAAGCCATAGATGCCATTTGTAATATCATAGATGATCTTTGCAATATCATAGATGATCTTTGTAATATCATAGATGATCTTTGTAATATCATAGATGATCTTTGTAATCAATCAGTTGATTAGTATATGACAAATGCACAGTGGGTATTGCTGCTCCTTGATGGTCTTTGGGTATAACAGACTTTAGTAGAGCAACTTCTGATCAGTTGACTGATTACAAAAATAGGACAGAGCATGCCTTAACATCCCAATAAAACAATAGCAGCAATTAAGCTACATGCCTATAAAATGACAGTGTCATTACAATAATTAAGTGAAGAGATAAATTCAGGATGATTCTGCTCATTTGTTAATGCTTAATTGTCCATGGGTATTCCATGTCCATAAGGAATAGGCAGGTTTACAGCACTACAAAGCCACTAAGATTTATGGGATTACACCTGCCTCTAGTGCTGCAACCAGGGAAAATTTTCTTTTCTGTGACATGACATATATACTTATTTACTTTATATAATGTGTTAGGAACTGTCCACCGACTAAGATTTGTAGGTTTAGGAAAGATACAATAAATCTGGCCCAGAGGAAAATGATTGAAACACAGAGATAAGCTAAAAGGTGTCTCTCTCATAACTTTCATCTTCTGTCTAAACTGGGATGCTGTTTTCAGATATTTCACTGCGGGTGGGATCAGACATTGCAAACTGTACACGCTGATTAAACAAAGCTAAAATCGCTCAACAACGTTTATTGGCAGATTATCTTTAACAAGTCACTATCACTGTGCAGACAAATAGACTTGTTATAACATTCAGTAAAGATATACAAGACGGGTGGTTTTCTTTTTCTTGCTAAGGGAAGGAATGGGATTAGACCATCAATTGTTCCAAAATGCTTGCCAGAAAACTGGCCATTATTTGGGCCTTTGAAACAAAGCTAAACATTTGGATTAAAATAATTTTAATAACTTAAGTAGATACATTTTTCTACCCAAAAAATTATATACTGTAAACTCTACCATTAAGCTTAATTAGGAACCTCAGAAAAAATACACAAGCAACTAGGCTTAAGGGTGTTAATGTGGATGTAAACCCTAAAA
This sequence comes from Ptychadena robeensis, assembly GCA_036250615.1. Lineage (NCBI taxonomy): Eukaryota > Metazoa > Chordata > Amphibia > Anura > Ptychadenidae > Ptychadena > Ptychadena robeensis. The sequence continues at coordinate 71,454,169 of CM070036.1, read as the reverse complement.
TTAAAGCGGATCTGTCATAAAAAATGGAAATACAATTTTACTTACCTCTAATAATAGAATCCGAAAGAAAAATACTTACCTGCTGTTCCCTGGGTTCCCTGTTGCCAGCATCTATAGAACTGGCAAATTGATCTTTTTTTGCCAGTCTTCCTGTATCCGTCATCCTGCAATACCAAACATGGCCTCTAGATAGCAGTGGGTAATTGTTTTGTTTGCTATACTGTGGCTTGAAAAAGTAGGATTTTTAAGCAGGTGAAATCTTCCTTTTCAAAATCTCTGCATTTAGTGGGACAAAGAAGATTTCTTGCTTTCAGATAATGTTTCCAAGGGTGTCTGGGGGATCAAGTCTTAGTTTGAGGCCCCAAACTACACTGTAGTTTTTACTTAGACAAAAAAGGAACAAGGACACCAGGCGCACCACCTAGTGCAACCAAGTACAGTATTGTAAATTAAAATATAAATCACAAAATATACAATACTCGCATTAAAGGTGAGTGTGCTTACCAGGATGATGTCACTTCCTGGTTATAGATGGGATCACTTCCTGGAAGGCTCAGCGGGATCAATGGGATGCACTTAAAGCAGCAGCTCTTTGGCAGCCATAGGCTCTTTAAAATTAGCCGCATCTTGAACCGGAGACACAATACTGTGTTGCTACTTTCCTTTTGTTCCCCCCAGAACTATGGTGCCTTTTCTCAATTATCCTACTTGAGAACAGGGAGACTGAAAATTCTCCAGGGAACAAGAAGCAAGTCCAAAAAGCAAGCAGAGGTCATAATCAGTAAAATATATTAACAAGCTAGATAAATATTAATACAGCTGGCATTTTCCCGTCGACTGCAGAGCCTACCTAGTGGGCATGATGACGTCATCATGCACGACCGCTAGTGCAGAGCATAGGCCGGGCACCCTTTGTGTGCCACCCATTACAGCCGTCCCCAGCCGAACTAATGGGATCGGATCTGAATTTACCATCATGCCGGATCCCCGTGCGATCCGGCATGTGGCAGATTCTTGGTCAATATGACCAGTTGGCGCACCTGATTTCCTGCCGACTAGATGGCCGATCGGTTGCGGGAACATGCACAGCATCCGATCGATAGTGATGAGCAGCATAGGCAACATTCGTATTCGCGGCATGCCCCGAATTTTATGTAAAACATTCGGAAAATATTCGCATTCGGCAATATTCGGGTTTTCTTTTTTATTGCGAATATCGTCAGTTTTTATTGCGAATTTTGCACGCGCAATATATGTTTAACCTGGTGCGAATTTTTATGCAAATTTTCAAAAGTGACGATTTTCGCAATATTCGCATCACACCAATATTCAATTAAAAAACTGTTTATGGTGGCAGGGAGTGTTGCTAAGCTCTTGTTGCAGCCTTTCCATTTGTCCACTTGCATTGAGAGGCATGTGTAATGGATAAAAAATACCGGATATCCGGAATTGCGAATATTCGGCAATATATTCACCATCTTCGCGAATTGCCGAATTGCCGAATTGCCGATGTTCGCGATTAATATTTGGAATCCGAATATTCGCGATCATCACTACCGATCAACTGTCGAATCATGCAGCAATCAGCCATCTATGCCCAGCTTAAGAGTAGTCAAAACGCAAGCAGAGGTCATACACAGGAGATCAGTTCAGTAAATGGATTAGCCAGGGGATTATTCAGGAGAGAAAGCTCAAGCTGAATTAAAGCTGAAGTTAGTGCAGGTGGCAAAACAAGACCTCAGATGGACAAAAATCAAAACAAGTAGTAGTGATGAGCATCATAGGAAAGAATTCACAACATTTTGCAAATTATTTTCGAAATATTATTTTCGAACATAAGTGATTTCGAACATTTGAGATCTCCTTTCATTCATTTATTGTAAAAATCGGCACTTGTAGATGCAAATATTGTGAACGTAATGTGTTTTGTTATGGTAACATCTAGTGGCAGAATGTGAAATAGCAGCTGCAATGTATTTACTACATGAGACAACACTCATAGAAGTAACTCATTGCGAAAATCAGCACTTGTACATGTGAATATTGTGAACACTTTTGTGGTACTTTCCGCAGAATCTCGAATATTCAAGATTATAAAGATATAGCACTATCTTCGTGAAGTTTTGATATTCGCAATGAAAACATGTGATTCCAATATTCATGTTTAACACTAGTGATGGCCGAACTGCCCGCAAGGCGGACAGTTCGGCCGCAAACAAGCATGTTCGCCCTCCTTCTCACTGGTGGACAGTACGGGTGTTCGACCCGCCGTGTTCGCCAGTGAGAAGGATCCCTCTATTCTTCCTCCGGTGGGATCATTAGCAGCGAGATCCCGCCGCAGGAAGAATATTTCACTGAAGACAGGGTAGAGAACCCGGTCTATCAGTGAAAATCCGGCTCGTAAACCCGGATGTGACGTCAGTGACGTCACATCCGGTTAGAACAACCAGGAACTATGCGTTCCAGGTGCCAAATGTGACATCAATGACGTCACATCCGAGTTTTCCGATTCAAATTCCCCGCCTAGAGGCGGGGAATTTGAATCTGTCCGCGAACGGGCGGACAGCGGACTTTTTAAAAAGTCCGCTCCGCCCGTTCGCGGACGGACACGGCCGAAGTTCGCCCATCACTACTTAACACTAAACAGGAGTAAACAGAGGCACAGGTTCACACCAAGTGGAGACCTTTTGATGCACCTGGCCAATCCTGAGCCATAAATAATCTCCAATCCTGATAGGGAGATTCAAATGAGCCCACAGATTACGCAAGAGAATACGGACTGCAATATCCAAAACCTACCACTGGGAGGCAGCAAGTAGCTCCATCGGACTGGGAAGTGTCTTCTGAGAGACTGACTGAAACCTCCATCAGTGTTTAGGATGGCAGGATTGCCTGATTATGCAATTACTTTGAAACACATGCTTCGAATGTGAATCTCTTTTACAACCCATTTAAATATAATATGACTGCTGTTATCAGTATCTTTAAAAGTAACTAGTTAAAAAAAGAAGGATTGTGTTATAAATATAATTTTCATAATTTTACGGTTCATAAATTCTGTAACTGAAAAGCAAAAGTATGAGTGATAAGATGTAAAAAAATAATCTCCAATGATCTCCAATGAATCTCCATGTAAAAAAATTATAAAGACTTAGGTATCTCCAAAAATAGACAATGCTGAATAAAGAGAAAACAAGCCCATTGTGCAGAGGTATAAAGGTTGTACCAAGTATCATCTAGCATAATGACCCGCAGCCTTATTCATAAACTGAATGATATGGAGAGGTGGTCGAGGGCCTCTGTCAGGGTGGGACAGGGAGCACTCCCATCCCAGGCTTGACCATCTAGCGGGGTCTGGATGTCTGCTGGCAGGACCCGGGCTCCCTGCACTGTGTGCTGGCTGTAAGCAGCCTCTGTGCACCTGCTAACAGACAGTGAGAGGAAAGACCTGCAGGATCCTCCTCGGCTCCCCCCCCCCTTCCTCCCCATGTGTGTGAATGTAGCCGATTACGTGCTGCCATGACATTGTGGCTACAAATTGGTATTGCAGGGAGATTTAGAATAAAGTTTAAAAAAATACAGTGACTTGCAAAAATATTCGGCCCCCTTGAACTTCCATTTCTGAATGATCTCTTGAACAGTGCTCCGTGGGATGTTCAAGGCTTTGGAAATCTTTTTGTAGCCTAAGCCTGCTTTACATGTCTCAATAACTTTATCCCTGACCTGTCTGGTGTGTTCTTTGCACTCATCAGGCAATGCCTATGGGCAAAAGGGGGCTGAATAATTATGCACACCCCACTTTGCAGTTATTTGTAAAAAAAAAATTTGAATCATGTATGATTTTCATTCCACTTCTTAAGTGTACACCACTTCGTATTGGTATTACAAATGGAATTCCAATAAAATTGATTCATGTTTGTGGCTGTAATGTGACAAAATGTGGAAATACTTTTCCAGCCACAAGGCTGGAGAATCTGCTTGCTGATTCTTAACATGCCATAACTAGGGAAAAGTCAGAACTTCTGGGATTAGGTAAAATGCATTTAATGTTAATAGTTCAAAGACAGGTCACATGGTTGGCCCCCATACATTTTTACTCATTAAACCTTGACTTTGTAAAAAGTTTGGGTACCCCTTTCTACTAAAGCAAGCTACTTAAATAACTAGACACAAGTAGAATAAAAGGGTTGTGTATGTAGCAAAGTGTATCTTAATCTTGACTTTTTTGTAGATGTAAACAGGTGGCTGTAGTGTAATCCTCTCTTCTATTAGTTGTTTCAGGGCAGGACTGCAACTGTGGAGGGGGTTACTGTTTACCTTGACAATATATCCACAGCCCAATATTAACATTAAAAAAGGAGCAACTGAGATGCTTAAGGCAGCAGGTAACAACTTACTAAAAAGGTCAATATTAGAATAATTCATGTTGAAGGTACAGAGAGCGAGGTGAAGACATACTGAAGAGTCAATGATTATTCCTGATATGCATAAAACCTTTACAGAAAATTGCAAAAAATGTCCAAATATACTCCAGTTGGTCAAAATTACAATCTAATGGATCCGTTCACTCATCTCTAGAGCATAAAGTGACATTAGTGTGCTTCACCATTCATTTTTATGCACAGTGCTACTTTACATAGAGAAATGAGTGCTGCAGTACATAAAATTCATTTTCTGTATGTTGCTGGGTTTCCTCTTCCTCGATAACAGCACTATAAAATAAAACCACATAACCTCACTAAACAGTTGCAGAATCAAATTCTACAACTTAAGTTATATGTGAACACAATAGCTTAAATCTCATTTAACATGTAATTACAAAAATATTTTTCAATAAAATGTTTCTAAATCGAAATAGGTCAGAGGTCAACAGTTCATTCTAATCAACAATGTTCCCTGTAACATTTCTTCCCTTTTCTTGTGGTGAAGAATTGGATACTGGCCACATATTTAAAAGAGAAACTGAGAAAAATACAAAAGGATAGCAATGAGTGTTTAGCAACAGATGTGTCACTTTTCACCTCTTTTACGTAGATTCTATAAACACTCAATTTCTTAGCAGTTTCTAGAAATGACTGCCACTCCTTCTCTTTCCATTGTACAGTCTTATACAATGCTTTTCTGAAACTCTCCCTGGCAATATATTGATGGTTAGGGTATTGAACATTAAAACCTTAAAACTAGTGATGGCCCGAACTGTTCGCCGGAGAACTATT
>CM070036.1:71437038-71448853 GCA_036250615.1 Ptychadena robeensis | reverse complement strand
TGTTGTTTAGTGACCTCCAGCTCCCCTCTTATGTTCAAATCCCAAATGACTATCATTGTAAAAAATCCTTTGTGCGGATTTATTGCGTGAAAACATGTCATTGTCCAGGTGTTAGTCCCCTTGAAATAACTTTTCCAACACTATTGTGGCCAGAAAGGGTCCCTTTGTTTTTTAATGTTCACCTGCCCATTGAAGTCTATGGGGTTCGCCAGGTTCGCGGACATTTGCGGAGGTTCGCGTTCGCCGCTCGCGAACATCAAATTCCGGGTTCGCGCCATCACTACTTAAAACAGCTCCAAGTATTGGTGTAAATACTACTTCATTTGGTGAGTATCAAGTACTAGTGATGTGAACCAGGTGTAATGCAGCTTAGTCGGGGTGGGTAAACTTTTTCACTCGTGGGCCACATTGTGTTAAAGGGCCTGGACCAAGAGCTTGTAATGGCCCACCCGCCGTAAATGTGCCAATTCCATGCATCACTAATGATGGCGGTGATGTGTGATAGTCGATGTGTAACAGGGACGTTGTTATCTTTTTACATTACCTGAACTTAAAACAATGCTCATTTAATAGGCAGAGATAATTCCTAGAGTCTGTAGTTGCCATAAGGATGAGCCCACAGTGTCATACCACTGCAATGTTTGGAGACCTCTAGGCATTATGTGCACTCATTGCAGAGAACAAGCACCCTTGAGCTAGACACACAATAATTATCAACACCAGATATCCTGGAAAAAAGGCTTTATTGGGTAATCCAGAAAATAAGACAAGGGTCATACACCTGTCCAATAAAGTATGGTACATATGGATTAGGCAGCAGATGTGGTTAGGGACAATCCTGAATTCAGGAGTTACATCAATGTTGGCTAAATAGATGTTTGCAAAAGGACAGGTAAACCAAACATAGGAGCACACCCAAGCAGACTGCTTTACAGAGTATAGAATAGGCAATGGTGTGCATGACCGATCCTCATTACATGGCTGGATTTCTCATATTGTGGCACTGGCACTGCAGGATTTTTAACTAAAAATGTCCAAGTAATCTCCTCATGCCAGTACAGTAAAACAGTAGATCAGCAAGAACGGATCCCTCAGCCAGTGCTGGGAGACATGCCTCAGCCATATGGGGTTGCCAATGAGGGCACGGTAAAGCTGGTGGGGTAAGTACCTTTCACCAGTATCTTAATGTAAAATATATATTGTTTCACGGCCTGCAACACCGCATTGTAATTCTCCAATGGATTTACTAACAGAGCTAAGATCTGCAGAGATCATCCACCAGACAAGTAGAGATGGTAAAAAATTTTGACTTCCTTATTTTGTGAGCTGATTGCAAAGCCCCTGAAAATAGTATCATCACCAAAATTGCTAGAGATGCAGAGAAGAGTTAGAGGAAAAATTTAAAAAAAGTTTTTCTCTAGCACATGTCATTTTTGCATTAATTAAGTTTAAAGTTAAAGTCAAAATTCCGATTTTCGAAATTTTTACTTGACAAGCAAGTTTGATGATGATACCATGCTCAGGGGCATTGCAATTAAGTCGAAACCGTCGAAATGGTCAAATTCAAAAAAAAAAATTCGACCATCTTTACGAGACAAGCAGTGGAGGTCCAAGGGGCGTAGTTTACAATTATCTTGTTTTTGTAGTAAACTAGAAAAATGCTAATTTCCTTATCATTTTTACCTAAAGGTTTTGGGCCAAAAGTGATTGGTATTTGGAATTGTTCATAATTCTCTACATTAACTAAAGCACTAGTTCCAGCTAAACCAGCAACCCAAACCTGCCACCCCAATGCTTAACCATGGAAATGTGTCTTTTGCTTTGTAAGAGAACCCCCCCCCCCCAAGATAGGAAGCAAAATTGGGTTGTGCTTCTTAAGGAATGCGTGATTAACCCTAGCCATAGCCCTTTGCCTCCCAAGCTTGGCCGCGGATGTGGAGACCCGGAATCTCCCTCTGACGGAGGATCACACCCATGTAGAATATTTTTTCTACTGATTCTTCTCCCTACTCTCGGTCTTGAGCTGACATACAAAGCTGCCAGTTCTACTAGATAGAGACGGCAGTTCTCTTCTATGTGGAGTATGGCATGGCAAGGGGGGTGGGGGGGGCAGGAAAGCTGACACTTGACCTCTTCAGTTAAATCCTGCCACTGCCCAAACAAACACATGCAGCTCTGTCTGAGTTTTTTCTTCTCCCCCCCCCCAAATAAGATGCTCGGTTGATGATGTGTTAAGAGCGAATATCTTTAGGTCAAAAGTACGGGACTTTTGGAATTTTCAAAATAGTGTGTGAATTTTGGATGTTCATCCACTGTGTGTGTCACTAAGGAATGATTGGCTTTGTAAGCATGTCCTTTTATACTTTCAGGTTTCATCAACTCGCCAGGTCTCCTCTTACCATCCATACTACAGAAGGCAGGTCGATACATTACTCCACAGCATTCAGTTCTGATGGCCCACATGCCCATCTGTGGGTGCCCAGCATTGTGCAACAACTCTGGGCAACCCAATTGCAGTTCTGTCAGAAGACAGAAACTGCAAACTAGTAAGCTGCCCGGACCCCGTGAGGCATAATCCGCTGGGGAAGTGGAACAATTGTGAAGCTGATAACAATTGCAAGCAATGGGGAAGCCAAATGTTCACGGAGTGAGGAGCCGCAGCATCCCCCTCTGCCCCCCCCCCCCTGTCCCCACTGTGACAGAAATGAGCTGCTGATGTGATCAGTATATTAACGTCAAGCGTTCACTAGGGGCAACTTGAAAATAATAATTTTTGGGGCCACAGTGCAAGAGCCTCCTACACACTTGTATGGAGGATGCAAGCACAATACATAAATGCAGCTAGTGTTAAATAGTCCTTGGATCTTCTTTATCAGTGCTAATAATTGTATATTATAAGGCATGCAAGTGCTATGGAAAAGACTTTATTTAGTGTTAGGGTGGGTGAACTTACACTTAATACTGTTTGATGCTTTCAACCAACCATGAACTACAGCCATGTCACATCTCATCCATGGTTTCCCATAGACATATGTGAGTGGTCAAGGGTTATTGACAGCTGACAACTCCTGTCAGCCCATACGAAATTGATAACCGATCCACTGAGAGATGGGGTGTCTTTATCTTAACTCAACTGAGCCTTAGTGCACTTTGATTTATAGTTATAGACAGATGATATACAATATATATATATATATATATATATATATATATATAGTGATTAAAAAATATGTCAAATAGTCACCATGTGATCACAATTCTCTTTCAGCCCATTGAAAATGTAATCCTGATTTGCTGAGTATTGACTTGTGTAAATGACATACGCGTTTGCTTGTAGTTATGGTTTTAGTTATGAAAATGTCATGTCTCACAAAGCAAAATCAATAGAGCAAGTGATCCTGGAAGAAGCAAGAGGCTGCTCATCCTCCTGAGAACACACATTTGAATAGTTTCCTCTCTTACTGTAACAGGCAGCTGCCTTTCCTGGTCAGACTGATGTGAATGGAATGTTGAAGCTTCATCTCTCTCTGGGGGATCACCCTGAGGTGTCCAATACAATCCGCCGGGACTGAGCCAGGGGGTGCCAACTGGACACTAATTACTTCCATCTGGTGCTGTTCCAGACATCTCCTGAGAAGGAAGTGCAGCTCTTGGCACCAATTGGCTAATTCAATTTACTTCAACAGCATTAACCTCTGTCAGAATATTCATGAGCAAGAGAATGAGAAGCTGTGGCACAAGCAGACAGAATCCACTTAGAGAGCGAGCATGTGAGTGAGCAGGGTCTGTGCACTAAACTGCTGTAGAATATTGATCTGCAGGCTCCTCAGCCATCGCTGAACATTTAGAGAACACACGCAGTCATCACAGAGGATTGTAAAAGAGCCTGGAGGAGTGGACAGCAGCTAAGGACCCAACAGCACTAACACTGTTCTACACATCAGCTCTGAAACACAGGTAGATGCTTGGATCCTTCTAAACCTTTCCCAGTCTTAGAAGACACAGCAGATCTCCTGGAAAAGTCCTCTGCATCAGGTAAGTTGTCTTTCCTTCTATTAACAAACCTAGCTTGAAATGTATGCTACATAGCAATGCTAAAGCTACACAAGAAAGTGATTTTGTGACATCAGTGATGGTGATAAAATCATTGGTGATAAAGCTTTTTATACTTAGCTCAGGATGCAAGCGTAAGAGAACTGGATTTATCTAATGATTGGATGTGTACGCTGAAGCCACAAGGGAAATCTTTTCATATGTTAAATGTACAGGTATTGTGTGTTATGTTTGTGCTGATTGAAAAGTAATAGGGAGACATAAAAGTTTAATCAGCACCACGGACAGCTCTCTAAGGTCTGTATGTCCTTCCTGGAACTAATACATTGAAAACCCAACTTTTCAATTACTGACAAGAGAAGTTTCCTCAACTTCACAATGAGCTTGAGTAGATGCTTTAATATGCAGAAGGGCATGACGACCTCTGCTGTGCTCCCACTCACTCCTCCATTACCTGTAAGTTATCAACTTGTACTTAACTTTTCATCTTAAATATATTCCTGCAGAGCCCTGAGAGGCAATATCCAGGTCACCCTGTTCCCGAGAGATTGATAAGAAAAGCAATAGATCTCTGATTATGTTGAAAGACTGGTACCTAGCAGGGTGAATAAAAGGGGAAAAATTGTCTGCTAGTACAAGAGAAATTGAATCCAGTTGTTAAGAGCAGTTATCAGACGTGCTCCACGCAGTAATAGAACGGAAGAGAATAGGACTTTTTAGCCATTAAAACCTTTTACTCCACAGAGAGAGTTGAAGCAGATTATTGGCAGGGAAATACAGAGCTGTCTTAAAAAAATGCAGGCAGCTGATTCTCATGGAAGCCAAAGGGTCCAGCTAGACTCCGTTTGACAAAAAAAAAAAGACTGCCAGGCAATCTCTGCCAAACCTTGGTGTAAACACGGAATAAAGATTTCATTGTATAGGGTCTGACTGGAATAATTATGCACTTAATTGTTCATTCTAATAGGGGATTCTGTCATCAGTAGTGATTTGCATGTGGACTATCAAGAAAAGGCTAATATTAATAGCAGTGCATTTCCACTCCTCATTGTTTGATTATGATATTTTGTTTAATTAAAATATTTTTCTACTTTGAAAATTAACACTTTGACTCTAGCATAAGCATCTGCTAGTGACAGTTTTACAGATAAGGCATAATAATAAATTGCTGTTCTCCCTTAAAATGCATTTTATGCTTAACCCAAGATCCCACATTTCCTTTTATGTCTGTATATTTACAGTCGCCAGCATTTCAAAATCTGAAAAGCATACTGGTAGGTTAATTGGCTTGTGATTAAACTGGCTGGAAAGAGTGTGTGTTTATTTCAGTGTGCTAGGGACCTAACTCCGTAAGCCTTTCTGGGGTAGGGACTGATGTGAATTCTTCGATGTACTCATCAAAGCACTCTAATATGTCTACACAGATATGGTATATAAATAAAATCATTTCCAGAGGCACTTTAACCCAAGATGATGAATCGCAGCCAGACATCAGTGGCTGATTACAGCACCATGAACTTAAGTGGCTCTGTTTGTTAAGTATGGGTTTGTGTTATCTAGGGACAAATTGTATGTATGGTGTATGTATTAAATATGGTGTTGTGTAATCTAGGGACAAATTGTATGTATGGTGTGTGTATTAAATATGGTGTTGTGTAATCTAGGAACAAATTGTGTGTATGGTGTATGTATTAAATGTGGTGTTGTGCAATCTAGGGACAAATTGCATGTATTTGTTAGAGTTGAAGGTGGAGAGGGTGTATATGCCTCAGCACCTGAATTTCCCTGGGGTGTGAACCCAAGGGCAGGGGGACTTTTAAGGCCACAGAATTGGTGTTATGGTATAAAGTAAATTGGTGATAAAAAAAAGCAATTCATGCAGTTTTAATTAAAACGTAAAAAATAATAATTTTACACAAGGTGGAGTATATGATATCATAAAGAAACAGCTGATATATATAGATATACGTCGCAAACAAGGTATACAGTACATAAAATTATACAGGTTCGTACATATAAGGTTATCATGTATAGAAAAGTTTAACAAGCATAAGTTGTAGGATAGTGAAGTCCCCCTGCCCTTGGGTTCACACCCCAGGGAAATTCAGGTGCTGAGGCGTATACACCCTTTCCACCTTCAACTCTAACTATTAGTTTGGGATGTGGCCAACCCTGTAAGAAATGCTCTCATATATCTGATATATCAAATTGCATGTATGGTGTATGTATTAAATGTGGTGTTGTGCAATCTAGGGACAAATTGTATGTATGGTGTATGTATTAAATGTGGTGTTGTGCAATCTAAGGAAAAAATGTATGTATGGTGTATGTATTAAATGTAGTGTTGTGTAATCTAGGAACAAATTTATAAAACACGAGAAGGCTTATACATGTAATTTGTAATAAAATTCATACTTCCTCAACCTTACATTTTTATCAAATTTTTTTGTTTTTTTTTATTATTTTTTGTAAAGCCATCTTTTTGGTTTTGTCGTTTCACTCTGTGATATATTTTATGGAAGCTTTGCTGATTGTTATGAAGCTTGGTTTCTTTTAAAGATTATTTGTATTCATTTTTGGGTTTCATTTTAAGGTATTGGGGATGTAAACCCTTCCATGCATGTGCTTAGGTCTTCAGTGCAAGCTTGTGAAATTTCAGCTAAAGTTGCCAGGTTTACTTATCTCTAGCTATTATGAAGACCTCTCATTTTCGTTATTGGCTTTGCTTTTATTGAAAGAAAGCAAAACAAAAGCTAAAATGACAATACCCAAAGATGTAAGGGACGTCAAGTCTCAAAGTTGGTAAAGGAATACTAATGTTTTTGTGAATTGTAACTTTTTAAATTACAGGAAACCAGTGAGACAATGGCAGAGCAGTTGTATCAAAAGCTCCTTTCCATTATTCCAAACTCTTTATTGTCACTTTACACCTTGGTTTTTCTCTCCCTACATTTCCATGCAAACCATCTGTAGTATGATTGTGTGTGGTTCCAGGTCCCTTACTCCATCACAGATAAGCAATGACTGTATTTAACTACTTAGTCCATGTTTTGAACACATTTCTGTGTTTCAAGTTTTCCACTGCCCCAAGTTTGTGCAAATATACATCCTCTTACACTCAGGAGGTTATAAGTGAGCCATATTGTATTACCAAACCAAAACTGACGCAGACCAATCCAATAAGGAATTGTAACAAAAAGGAAAACATGCAAAAACTCTCATAAATTTGATTTTTTTTTATATCACCCCAAATCATTGACATACTTGAGTGTTTATGCATAGGTTTCTTGTTGCATCAAAAGTTTCATCAAGGGGCCTGTTGGTCGAGAGGTGGTGATCAGATACAGCGTGCTACAGATGCAATCTTTTTGCTTATTTCACAAACATGGAGAACATTTTCTGGCTAAAGGCATGCCACCCCATGAAAAGACGCCTAAACATATACATGCTTATTTCATTTTAGCTATTTAGCAACTAGTATGACATAGGTAATGGGGACTGCCTTAGCTCTTCCCTTCTAAACAGGACAACAGCGGTTCAATTTTTATCTTGACAGGATAGTTTTTACAATGAAGGTAAAATGCTGTCCAGCAAAGGAATGCTCATTCAATTGATTGACAAAGTAATGGTAGATGTGCACTAAACTGCTTTAGATGAAGGTGTGAGGATGCCAATCACTGATTTCAGTAACAGAGGGGTGTGAAGTGAAGAATATAACCTCTTATCGGGATATCCTTTAATTTTCATTGTCCGTACCTGATATTTTCTTCAAACAGTGGCTAAACAAGAAGCTGATGGATCACTGTATGATTCCCCTCCTCTGTCTGATTTAGTAAAATCTTAGAAGCAGAGGAACAGACATTTTATGTAAAGTAAACATGCCTTGGTGGGTGATTTACTAAGCAGGAGATAGTCTAGAGGCATCTCAAGCAGAATTTAAAATATGTTTAAACACATCTTATACTTTGCTTTTGAATTTATGCAGTTTCAGCATTATTTAAATATGAGAACAAGAATAATAGTTGACCTCCAGACATCCCCCCCCCCCATTGTTATATGGCTATTTGATAGTTCTGTTGAATTTTGTTTAGGAGCCCAGGCTATGTTTATGGGACCCATGCCTTAAAACATTGGCTAATTCCAATGTTTCAATACTCAGGGCTGCACATAAGTGGTACTCAAAAGGGGCCAAAAACTAGCTTTGCTTGCCTACATTATTGTTACAAAACCCATATGTGTATCAACAACTTGGAGGCACTCCATGTCTGGGAGGCCACAGCTAAATGTTAAATGTATACAATTTATGTCACTTGGATAACTGCAGGCAAACATGAACAACTATGAAAGGTTGCAGTTAGGGGTGTGACATTGGGAATGTAAAATAATAATCCCAAAAAAAAGATTGGACTTCTAACGAAGATCTGGGGGATGAAAGTCAGAGTAGGCATATGTAAGGGTAAAATCTGACAAGATAAAAGAACTGTGTGACAGCTGTAATGTGACTATGAAAGGCTGACATTTGGACTGCAGGTAGTCTCAGGGGTTAGTTACTAAGCCAGAAAATGTCAGGGTTGTACTACTGAGGTAGGAGATCTGGGGGTTCAAACATGGTGACCTGTGGATGGAGAAAGCTCATTGGAGGCTAAATAAGAAACAGGGAGATCACCCTACATATGGGGTGAGTACCAAACACCATCTCTTGGTACTCATCTGAGGAGCTCACTGATAAAGTTATGTGCACCCCTGCCAATACTACCAATTGTCACAATCAACTAGTAAAATGTGAACGACTGCTATAAGATGAATTACTACAGATATAAAACAAAAGGCCACCCTTGTTTAGTTTGATTTTGAAGTGCATTAATAACTTTCAAAGTACATATGTCCACTAAAGAAGTGAAATATTTATTTCTAATTAAAATATAATTTTGGTGTACAATGTAGGTATCACAGAAGCAATGGAGTAAATAAAATACCTCAATAAGTTTGTTTCCTATTATTCTAAGGATTTATGTTAAATGATATGTAATCTAAATAAAAATTGTACTGTACAAACCGTTGCAATAAATATACTAAATATAACAATCAGTGTCTAGGGGCTTGTTCCAACTAGAGCGATTTGTGACGGCATGACCCGACTTTAGATAGCCCGTGACCATCGAGAGTGGTTGCGATTGGCAGCGATTGGCCAGGGACGGCTGTGTCTGATCTCCCCTGAATGAATGGGCACGATTACAAAATTGCAGCCACAAGTGATTTTTGATCACGTTCATTCATGTCTATGGGCGTGATCCAATGAACAAGACCAGCCGCGATTGTCGCATGTGATGTTTTTAAATCGTGTCACGCTGCAAAAAATCGCTCTATTAGGAACAAGTCCTAAGTTTAGAAAGTGATAGTCAATGGTAGCAAACATCACATAATGTTTCCAGGCAGTGTTTCACCCACAGATAGCAGTATCATGTTAATGTCACATTTTTAAATTCCTCTCCAGCATTACTTATTGTTGCATAAAGTAGGATATTTTTGACATATTTTGAATGCACTTTCAGTCCCAACCTGGGTGATTTCTCTTTACTTCCTGTTCCAATAGTTGGTCATTAGACAAGAGTAGAAAAGCAACATTCAATAGACAAATAGAGACAAGAGGAAAAGCACATTCAGTGGAATAAGTATGTTTGGTGTGACCCCATGTGGAGTAGTCATTATGAGTATATAGTGTATTTCACATTAATGTTGTCAAATATCACACCAGCACACCATCTGCAGTACATTTCAGAGAAAGGATTATGGTGTGCTGCAGTGTGCTGTACAAAAAGGAGCATAGCATATTCTATAACTCATTAGGTACTCTAGTTTCATTGGAACCTGAAATAATTATTCTATTAATAATCATAATAATCATAAAGTTCTATTGGATTTTTAAAGTATCTAGAAGAGTAAATGACTCTATACTCCTACCTACAAATATTCAGCTGCAGCAAAGTTTAAGCAATGTCAGCCCTAGGTCTTTTGCGGTGCAATATTTTAAAGCCAGTACAAAACTCACTTAACAGATTACAGCAGCAGGTCTAGTAGAAGTAGCCACTTCCTGCAACTCTGCATTGCCCTGGGATACAAGGGGGGAGGGGGGGTCCGAATTTTGCTGGTGTGCATTCCCATGTAATCCATGGCATGACTTGGGAAGGGATGATCATGTGGAAGACATAAACATATAGTCCCTTGAACATGACCTTAGGAAGCAGGGAGGGTGGGGTCCTCTCTCTATGAAAAGGTTGCCCCAGCTTTCTCACCACCTTTTTCCTGCCAGTACTCTACTCCCATTTTTATTACATCACTTCTGGCCTCTTACCAGACACCCCTACACCCACCGTGTCCTGGCTTTGAGCAGGAATTACAAACTCTCATAGGGGAGCATTTCAGGTCCTTTTCACTACCCTTGTCATACCGCTGTGCATTATTTAGCAAAGTGCTAAAGGTAAGATGTTTACGTACAGTTTCTGTCCCACCCCTTTGTACATTGACATATTTCCCATAAATTCAGCTATACAAGTTGATTTTGACATGCCAAACTTTATGTGGTTAACTTACATACAGTGGGTATTTCAACAGCATTTTACTATTTTAGTAAATCCCAGCCAGAGTGATCTGTGCTGTACTGCTAGCAGGACTAAATAAAGCTTTGTTGCTATTGTTAGAATGCTCACTTTCCACAGACCTTAAGATATAGACAGTATACTTTGTTACATTTACAGCATCTATTTAATGCTTGAATATCATAGACAGCAAATATAATGTCTTCATTTAGTATATCAAGAATATATAAAAGGTGAGTGGATGGCAGTGCGATTCAGTTAACTAAATCAAAAATAGAAACAATTCAATTAATGTCATATATAATTGTAAGTGCATAAAGACATAATACCCCATGTATCTGCTTTTATTGCATTCACATGGTGTAATTATATATATGTATATTCACTGGTACAATTTTGTATGACTAAATGGAAGTTAAAAGCATTGCAGTAATGTTGCCTTACACAGTCCACATGTCATTCATGATATACTATGCTGTGTAGTCCTGTGTACTCAGGCAGGAGGTAATCACTTTGCCTAACTTTCTGTTCCAGTCTTATCTCCTACTTGAACCATATGGACATTTTATATACTCTCAGTTTCATTACTTAGTAATTTCCATTTGATATTAATAATGTGGTACTTCAAAGTATGCCTGGTGGGATACTGCTACAGTACATTACAAGATTTAAATGGCTTGTCCTTCAACCTACCATCATCGAGTATATGCATTACTTAAACACTCCATAAAAATTTACTTTTAAACAGGAGATTTAGATGTAAACCTGAAAAAATTTGAAACACTTGTAGATATCACATTATATGTCAAACATCACTGTAAAATGTAGCTTTTGAGGTCCACTGTGTTTTTCATCTTACAGTATTGGTTCTTGGTTGCACTTGCATTTGCAATGAAAATTTATTGTATAAAGTAAGCTAATAAAATGCATGCAGTTGTACATTTAGGAAAATTCTAAAATGCACCACACAACACAGCACATTAGTGTGAATGGTAACTCCAATCTACAAGGGAGATTGCAGAATGTGTGAATTGCCAAAAACAGAACACAACATGTATAGAGTAAAGTCCTAAATTACAAAGCACTACTTATTAACCTACCAAGCATCATGACTCCAGGATTCCTGAACATTTCCTACCCCTTTCCCAATAACTTACTTAATAGCT
>CM070036.1:71425569-71436938 GCA_036250615.1 Ptychadena robeensis | reverse complement strand
TGCCCATCACCTGGGTCATGTTGCCCTCCCGCCTCCTCCTATACGGCTCTGGGCACTCTACACTGTGTGAAGCTGGGGAGAAGTTTATTTACAAACACTGCTCACCCGGAGCTACACTCTGGATTGCATACCTTTTGAGGACGAGCTTGCGTCATCCATCTGTATCAGCAATTCTTCCAGGTTTCACCTACTCTGTGGTGTGAAGGGGGGGATATGCTGTAATGTGTTTAGATATTCCGAACTGCTTAAAAAAGGTAAAAGGCCAGAATGCTCCAAGAATTTTTTAGCAGATCATATTGATTTTGTGTTTTTCCTTGAATTGTCAAGTAGGTCAATTTGAATTGTCAAGTAGCCATCCCTGCTAGTAATTGGGTATAACCAAAAATGAATTGGGATAGGCAGTTATGTATTTAATTGAATCTTTGAGCGTTAAATTCTTACAGTTATGAACTTGGAAATTAAGACCAGTCATGACTACTCTCTCTACATGTGAAGTGTGATTTTTCTTGTATCTTGCCTATCCTACAGTTATCTCTAAGCAGCTGTAAAGGGTAGATGTAATGGGTCAAATCCTTTGCTCTCATCTATATTGTTCACATGGATAGTTTTGCAGCCATTACTAGGTTATTGCCCTACCTGTCAACTGCTAGTGATGAGCAGCATAGCTAATATCCTGAATTTTTTGTCTAATATTCGCAATAAATTCTTACATTCTATAATTCGTAATCTCCAGTCATTATTACTTTCATTGTGCAAATCAGCACTTGTACATGCGCAATGCACGGTAGCACTATATTTGAGATCTTTGCAAATTCTCAGAGTGTCAATATTTGAAATAGAAATTCACAATTAATCATATCATTAAATAATCAGCACTACCAACTGCCAAACTACTATTTAGGTTTTTCAACCCTTGAGCACCTGCCCACCAATCTATCTAAACCACTACATACCATTTACATGCAGTTGTGAAGTGGAAAACTCAATGCTTCACAAATGGTCCTGTGAAAAAAGCCTTTAGACTGGTACCAGAAATGTAGACTGATTCAAGGTGCTTTATGTCTAGTGTGAAGTAGCTTATAGAAATAATTCCTTAATGTTAATAAATAGCATAGCATACACCAGGAAAATATAAAGCCCCCCATACACCTTCAGATTCCTCCATACAACTTTCATGAGACCTACCAACAAGTATGAAGTATAGTGACCTACCTGATAGAATACATAGTGATTGGAAGGTGTAGAAAGGTCCTCATATTACATGGTTTTGGTAGAAGAAAAGTTGGTTGTACAGAAGTTGCATGGTAGTTGTATGTGGTGTATGGGGGGCTTTAGGAAGATATTTTTGGCTTCTGGGTTTTAAAGTGTATGCCTTTTAAAGGCTCCCATACACAGGTCGATCTTTTACTAGATTTTTGACCGAATCAATCGGGTTCTGCCCACCTTGAACGGTCAACCAAACAAAATCGAAATGAACTAAAAATCGGATCAGACATTGAAACGACATGTCAGTTTGTTTTGGTTGATCGTTTGGCAATTGAAGTTCGTTGGTGGACCCATAGCTTCCTATGCAGCAGCCTTTCCGATTGATGGATTATGTGGAATCAGCCATTTTGGAGATCAGCTCATGTCCAACATTACACAAATCTGATTCCCAAGGTGGTGTTCCATCAATTCCAAAACAATGAAACACCAATTCCACAATCGCCAGGAATGATTGGATGGGGAATCGATCTGTGACAAATCGGCCCGTGTATAGCTACCTTTAAGCAATAAACCCAGGATTGTATTTTGGAAGTTGAGTATATTGATTGATAAAATGAATTTACAGCATTTGACATGTAACACTTATACTCAAGTGTGTTGAAAAGATTCCAATTGGCAAAACAAAAGAAGAATCAAAATCAGTTCTTTATTGTGTATATGAAGAATACACAGATGGCAGTATGACAGACCGAGTATAATTATCCAGGTTGATAATAGAGGACCTTTAGGCCCCATCCCATGGCCACCTCTGTTATTATTATATTATGCGCATATTTCTATTTATACATTATTAGTTTGAAGATAGAGTTTAAGTATAGCCACTCAAGTTTGCTTTCTTTTCATTCAATGGCAAGTGTTTTCATTAAAAACAAAGAACACTTACCTGTGAAATTAAATGGTCTTTTCTTGTAACATATATGGTATTGTGTTTATAATTATATTATTTTCTATTATGTAATACACTATGAGAAAAGAACATGCAGTTAGGCTTGGACGTTAATGCATAAGGCAACACTTTTGGTTTATATTTCTAAAGAAGTTGTAGAGTTCACTGCTCCTTATAGCTTTTTACAATATTTTATTTAAGGCATTTCCATGAAAGGTACAAGTTGCAAACATTATGTCAGTTGTCAGTATAGATATAGAAGCACAGACTCACCTTGTTCTTCTGTCGTTCTCATTAGACTCTCCTATTCCTTCTCTTCACATACTGTCTTTCTATAATTGCTATTTCACATGACCTTTGCTCTGTCTTCCCACCCTGTAACTAGAAATCCCTTTATTTTACTACACCGCTTTTTTATTTTGTCTTCATTCCCTTTATATAGCAGATGTACCTTGTCATTCTTAATCCCCATTCTTTTTTTTTCAGTGTATCATCTATGTCAAGGCAAACATATATTCTGTTCAGTGATACATCATTTTAATATACCTTTTTTTTTAAAAAGGAGCAGGGGAGGAATTGCCACAGTTTTCTGGTAAATCTCTCGGAAGTCTGATTCATCCAGGCAATATCCATATGGCTTCACTTGGCATCAATATCCATGTCAGATTGGCACCTTATTGAATCTCTTGTGACTAATCTTCAGCAGCTGTCCCAGTAGTGTGACCTAAAAAAATAAATCAGAGAGCTATATTGAATTACAGATAGTGATGAGCGGCATAGGCAACATTCGTATTCGCGGCATGCCGCGAATTTTTGGGAAAACATTCGGAAAATATTCGCATTCGGCAATATTCTTCTTATTGCGAATATCGGCAGTTTGATGCGAATTTTGCAAAATTTTATATATTCGCAAATATATGTTTAACTTGCATTGAGGGGCGTGTTGAAAAAAAAATTGCGAATTTTGGACACCATCTAAGTGATTTTCGCGAATTTTCAAACGTGCCGATTTTCGCAATATTCCGAATATTCGCATCACCCCAATATTGGATTTAAAAACTGTTGAAGGTCGCAGGGAGTGTTGCTAAGCTCTTGTTGCAGCCTTCCCATTCGTCCACTTGCATTGAGAGGCATGTGTAATGGAAAAAAAATACCGAATATCCGGAATTGCGAATATTCGGCAATATATTCACCATCTTCGCAAATTTTCGAATTGCCGATATTCGCGATTAATATTCGGAATCCGAATATTCGTGATCATCACTAATTACAGATTGCTACATTGCTGCAAAAAACAATCAGGGCAAAAACCGTAGCTGAAAGACTAGCACTGAGCTTAGACAATGGAGGTGGATGGATCTTTCCTCTGGCTCTCTGCTTTGTGTATGAAAGCGTATGTTGAGCCAGGCTTACATACAAACAGCAGAGGCCGAGGGAAGAGCCGCCTTCAGATTGATCTTTCCTCTGCAGTGTGTATGTGAGACAGGCTCAAGCTGTCACATGCACGCATACACAAAGAGGCAGTTCTTTTTCAGATCAGAATGTTGGAGTCTTTTATCTTAACTTATGCCAAAAATACATTTTGGTGATGATACCTTACCAAATAGATAAGTTGAAATTGCATTACCATCGCTAAACAGGAGGTTTCTCCTTAGTATGCATGTTAGACTTCTGAAGACCACTGCTTCCTCAAAAGATCCCGGCTCCCACACTGTAGCATGGCTTATCTATTCAGTATGTGGCTGATTTTTAAGAATACAAATTGGAAGATCTGGAGCACATTTTGTTTTCATTGAAAGCAAAATTGGGCTTCAAGATGTTTTGATTTGTTTCCTTACCCTTTTGAAATGTTCACAAAGCAGGGACCATTGTAGTATGAACACCTGCAGAAAGTCACACTTTCCTGGTGTTCTGATTCCTTCATTGAAGTTTTTGTCCTAATCATGAAAGCTCCTAGAACTATAATTATATCTATTGTAGAAACAACACAGAAAATATTCTGTAAACATAGAAGTTGTCATTTCTTTAGCTTGTGATTTCCTGTTTTTTACACAGTTGGGGTTACATTCTATTCTATTAACTGTTGCAGAAATAAAACAAAATTGTGCTCACTGGGGATTTATGTGGATCCAACAAAGGTCAATGAAGTTACTGAAGCCCTCAAAACTGCAGTGATCATTAGCAGATTATGTACTGCAGCTAATAATCCATGAAAGGTGACAGGCCTAACTGAACTCAAGACCTGTCAAATTTCCGTGATTTTAGCTGCAATAAAATTACCTTTTAATGGTCACCACTTATTTAGATTTTAAGACTTATTCTTGTTTGATTATCTGAGCACTTGGTAGGGTAATAAATATGTCAATCTTCAGTGAGGTAAGCAGCTTTGACCCTTTTCTACCATAGTTTAAAAAGCTTTGACCTTGGTTTATACCTGCATATGTAAAGGCCAAAAAAAACTTCATCCTGACATTCCAAGATGGATGACTATAAAGTTATCAATACAGATTTTATATTTGCATACAAAAATACATAACCTAACCTATTGCTGTCCACAGCTATCATTTTTCTTTACTCTGTCCTAAACAAACTACACATCTCAGCAGATTTTCAACATATTCTGTGTTATATATAATACAAATGAAAACTGTGTATGCACTGACTAGTGTAATAAATTATTTTCAACAGCTGCCATTAATCCATGTTTGATGCATAGGCACTTTCATCTACATTAAGTCAATTAGGCTACAGCTACATTTATTATATGATATGCGATGAGATCCTTTTGATATGTATTACCTTTGCTGTGTTACTGTCAGAGATTCATAAAAAAGAAAGGAACATTATCACATTTATAATTATTTTCATGATCATTATTCATGGAATAAAGTAACACAGGCAGACTATTCCTTCAAGTGCTGTGTCTTAGTCAAGCCAATTATGACTAAATTACTGCATGTTCTGTGCTGTATCAACTAATT
This sequence comes from Ptychadena robeensis, assembly GCA_036250615.1. Lineage (NCBI taxonomy): Eukaryota > Metazoa > Chordata > Amphibia > Anura > Ptychadenidae > Ptychadena > Ptychadena robeensis. The sequence goes on along the minus strand of CM070036.1, from coordinate 71,431,805 downwards.
AAAGAGAAATTAATAAAATTATAATTCCATTTAATGGCACCATCTACAGCTGTTTGTGGGAGCTAAACTTTATTTGACATCTGGCTAAATGGTTAGCTTTTAGAAAGTAGAACTACTAAACACCTGGCTGGAATGAAGACTCTCTGAGCACTTACAGCCAATTATCTGCTCCAAGGTGTCATTGAATTTATGAGCATACCTTAACTTCTTTAACAATAACATATATTATTCCCACAGCCACCCTTAAATTTACTACTGTCCTCACCAGGGACAGGGTAGGCTGAAACAGAATGCTGTTATCTTTCCAACTACTTACCTTATAGAGATGTAGTTGAGTAAAAAAAAACTGTTTAGCAGTCTGTCATTCTATTATTTGATGGAAATGTCAACCCCCTCTCTCATACTCTCACTTTCTCTATCTATATATAGGGAGAGATTGTGCTTATTATGTAGACAGCTTAAAGGTAAGTAATATATGTATTTTACCACTATAAAGTACTGGGTGACCTGTGGTGATGGCGAGCCTAGTGAAGGGGTGGCCAACAGGTAGATCGCGATCTACTGGTTGATCACAACGTCAACAGGAGTAGATCACAGAGCCCTGCCTTTTTCATCCAGAAATTATACCATATGGTCGGGGTAACTAGACCAAAATGTCCAAATATTGAAGGGAATTTGATGGTATAAAAGGACAATTTTAGACATACACTGTTAAATCACATTTGTATTTTATTGAAGTGTAATAATCAACAAAACAAAAGGATTTTTATGTCGAAGAACAATTCAGAAGTTTCCTTGTGCATTTATCAGCGCATTTCGCGACCTATAGTTGCTTCTTCAGGAGCAATTTCATAAGGTTTGTTACTTTATGTCGTCAAAGTCCCTTCAATATGTGAAAGTCTGGGTATAGTTACCCTGGCCATCCGGGTGCAACTTCTAAAGTTGATAAACTGTTTATAGACTAAGTAAATGATAATGGAGGACTATCACAGGAAAACAAGAATTATTTTCCCATGCCCACTCTTTCTATTGACTGTAAGGGTACATCACAAACATTTGAATAAAGCAGCAAGTAATAGGAAGGCAATGTGTGTTCAAATGCAAAGGCAGTAATAGAAAAATCTCATCAATGTTTAAGTCAAGCAAAGTGGGAGAACCTAATACAGTAAGGACAACTTGGGTGTAGGAACTTAGTAGCACATGCTGAAAAGTAACTAATAATAGTACTAGTAAATAAAAGTAACTAATAATAGTACTAATAATAATAATGATAATAATAATGAGAAATATTGTAGTAGACTGCTCATGCTTTGCTTCAGCACAGACAGTTTTTTAGTTCTAGAAAATTATAACCAACTACTGATCAATGAATAAGTTTAAATTTCAACAAGAAAAGTGCTTTATAACACCCCTGCTAGTCTTTATATTCTTTTCACAGTGATTTAAAATGGATCTTGAGTCAAAATTTACCCTTTTGCTTACAGCAGAACAGAATCGTGTTTAATTTAAGATCTTTTGAAGTAATTTAATTCTTTTTGCCTGGTAACTTGCATTGATAGCAAAGAAGGATTTTTTTTATATTGCTATGTAAACAAAGGAGGATGCTTTTAAATGACAGCTGCACTGATAGTAATCAACAGAATTGTATTGTGCATGTACATAACTCAAATAATTGTGTTTTTTGAAAAAATATCATAAATAAATGTAAAAAAAATTGAGGAAAACGTCAATGATTACTTTACTTTTGGTTACATTTGGTGAATGTTTCTTTTCTTCAACTTCACAATCTATAACATTTTTGTAAAACTGACCAATGCTTCCGATTATTTCTTTTTTAAATGACATGCTGTTATGTAGTGTTCCATCTTCTTCAGCACTTTAAAATGCCCATAGTCCATAGTCATGTCACTAGCTGTTTCTCTGATCAGCTTTTGGTTTAATGTTCCTTGTTTCGTCAAAATTATATTCTATAGCCAAAATGGGGAGTAACCCAGCAGTATGTTAAAAAAAAAAAACATGCATTTTAAGAATTTCTAGTTGAAAAGTAGGACTTCAGTCACATTAAGATAACAATCCAAACTTTTTTTATTAAAAACCCTATAAAATCTATAAAAGGTTATAATATCCCTGATTATTTCAACCACATACAGTCTAAATCAGAGTTTCCAGGGTTGGTGGACTGGTGCTGATCCATGGGTTGTTAGCTGGGGGATGCATATGATAGGAGGCAAGAGCACCCACAGTCATAAAAATTGAAAAGCATTGTTCTAAATGATAAACTCAATGTCTTTTCACAAAAAAATATTCAATTTTCCCATGAAATGAGCATGGCTTAAGATATATTGAGAATATTCAATGAAACCAGCAGATGCAGTGTCTCCTACTCATATACATTTGAAAATTTACATACAATTATCATGTTGCATAAAATGGACCAATTACAACAACCACCCCACTGTTCAGGCACCTTTTTTAAATCAAAACTGAAACAGTGGGGGAACTCAGAAGTGCAGAGCCGACACTATTTAAATTTGTAAATAACAGTATCATAAACTCCAAGAAGGTTGCTATCATTGGCCATCATATATGGTATAACCAAATTTCCAAATATTGTGGTTCTTTTCTTTTCCAAATATTGTGGTTCTTTGAAACAGCAATTTATTTTTCTTGTTTCTCTTCTATAATTACAATGTATTTGTGTTCAAATCTCGGAACACTCATACGCACTTGTGAACATACCACTATTCACAGGTGCAATATACCTTACAGGTGCAATATACCCTATAAACTTCATATTGTTATTTCCCAACAGGAGAATGAGATAAAAACTTCGTCATATTCACAAGTTTGAAAATGTGAATTTTATAAATATAGTTTCTATTGCGGTGCCAACTAGCCATTATGTTGCTGTCTATTCATGATACAACTTTCAGACGTCCCATAAGGCTTTGTTTGGAATGCATGGAAACTGTCATGACTAGCACAGATGGAAGCCAGACCACTTATCATCGGAGTTAAAACAACATCTTTGGAATCTCACTGCAGGGTGGCTGTTTACTCAAAAGGCAAAGAGACAGAGTCTTATAGCGCTGAATAGAAGTTGCATATCTGTGGTTATCACAGCATTGTGTGTTTCATTACAATTTTATAGCCATGTTGTATAGAAAGTTTCTATTTTAGAACCTGTATTGAACTGTCAAATTTACATTTAGATTTTAATGCATGGTTTGGTCTGTTTAGCAGATGTTTAAATTGGCAAATGGTAGAGAGTCAGATACTATCTGTGATACAAATATCCTAGAATTTTTAAAAAGCTGTATCCGAATCCTTATGGATCAATTACCTAATTGTTTATGTGCACCTTTTGTTTGAACTATTGTGATCATTCATTGCTAGCTTTCTGCAGCTGCCACCAGCCACTACCTTGTTCAAAAATGAACAAACATTTGGGTGGCTTTGATAGGGTTGAAAAACAGCATTCAACTTTTGGTTATCATTCTGTTTATGCTTTATGGGTATTTACGTGAAGTGTTTCAGAAGCGGAATGTATAAGGGGCAATGAAGAAGCAGCAACTGTACCACTTTCTCACCTAATGTTGGAACTAAACCTAAGCCTAAAAAACCTAAACATCTAAGCCTTAATCATCCACTTCAAATTGTTATACATACCTCTCATATATTCTATTTCATGATAATATGTTCCTGTAAGGATTGAGATTGTTCCTAAATATACCATGAGCCATAGTTTAGACATTTTGATACATTATTTTGTATTTTTACCCATTATGGATGGGTTTGCATTAAAGCATAAACCACAGAAATATACCTTTTTCTTTATTCTTAATAAAAAATATCCTGTTTGAGATGATGTGGTTCATCAGATCTGTTCTACATAGTACTATTCTCAATTTAAACGTCTTAGTTTGTCGTAGACATTAAATAAGACAAAACCATACAGCAGATATACATAGAACCAACACCCTAAGCCTTTGTTCTTATATCTGGACGCATAATGGTGCACGGTGAAGCATCATGGGACGGTAAGTGAGACCAAATGACAACGGGTCAATTATCCAGACTGAAGGCAGCCACCCCAGACCATAACGTGCTTAGGGTGTGATAAATCCGCACAGACCACACCATAGATGAAAAGATTCCTCCTGGTATACAGACTCCCTCTCAGGAAAAGACTCAGAGGGGATTGTCCCTGGAGGGACCCTGTCCATGTCTACATGTATTTACATGATGTTCAAATAAAGCTTTAAAGATTTTAAGAAAATACAGAGTGCGGATCCAAGCCATTTCTTCCTTCTTATTCATTACCCCAGACCATAACCCTGACCACAATACAATAACATACTGAGTTTCGGAAATAAAATCCTTTATTTTGCTGAAGGAACTTCAAGTATGAGTTCATTTTCAAAGTTAATGTTCAAATAGCATACTAACATGTTATCTGTTCTGTTATTATTTATATATCATGACATTTATTTATTAAATTCAAAAGTACAAAACCTTAATTAAACATTAGCATGGGGTTGTTTTTATATTTATTATTTTTTTATTTTATTTGGAATACCTGTCCTTCAGGAAAGAGTATTAGAGGAAAAGGCAGAACAATCCAATCAAACATGCATGAGAAAGTATGGTGATGGGGAGAGGAGTTAATTATTATGCCTTTTCTACTGTCCCTGACACAGGCTGCTAAAGTGTTTGGACCACATATATGGGTTTATTGATGAGACACATTAGACTGACAAGTGGCAGAAAAATAACTACTGGGGAAATCTCTAGATTTCAACTGAGCATTTTGTGAGGCCAGGTACTAATAAAAAGGCCTGACTCACATGCTCTGCTAATGAATTTCAATCTAGTTGAGATAAGGGCTCTGTGCAGGTCAGCGAAGTTCTGCCACACTAAACTCAGTCATCTATGTCTTTATGGAACTTGCTTCATCCACTGATGCTGTGTAATTTTGAAAGATTAAGGGTTCACCCCCAAACTGTTCCCCATTACGTTGGCAGCATAAACTGTCAAAAATGTCCTGGTAATGCTGAGAATAGATAGAAGGATCAGCATGAAAATCAGTAAAAAATCAGTAAAAAAATAAATTTACAATTATTTACAATTAATTGGGCTAATAGAAGGATCTATTGACTTTGTACAGAATCCAATCATGAGAATATACATATATTATCCACATATATGTACACCTTAACCTTGTACACAATTTAATACAGACATATACTATTTACTGTATTTTTCACTGTATAAGACACATCGGACCATAAGACACATCCAGTTTTTAGGGCAGGAAACCCAGAAAAAAAGATTTAATACGTTTTAACATCAATTGGGTTAATGCAATGAATTCAGTGAATGCAATATTCAATTCAGCCAGTAGGTGTCACTAGCAGCAGTAGACTCTCAGCAGAACACGTCATACTTCACACTGATCTGCAGGAGGAAGGGGGGGGGGGTGTGGGCTGTCTCCTACTCTACTTTGCTCTCAGTCTCTGCCGATGTTGCAGTTACTGTGTCTGTGGGAGTAACAGAGTAATTGCAGTTCCCACGGACAGGAGAGAGGTATAGATGCAAGTTCATCTATATATCTCTCTTCATTGCTTATGGCAGCAAAACTTTGAGCTCTGCTGGCATAGGTAATTACACAGTTCAGAGTGGAGAGCCAGACATCGCCGGCATCTCTCAACTGACAGCTCCTATAGCTCCCCGGCTAATCTCCGTGCAGGGAGAGCTGGTGGGAAGCCAAGGTGCGACCACTGACGGCCGAGTGGCCGCGGGGGTCATGCATTCGGAACATAAGACACAGGCACTTTTCCCCCCTAATTTTGTGTCTTATACGGCGAAAAATACGGTAGGAATGATGAGTGTTTTTGTCCTTTAAAACAGAACACTTTAGGACATTAGGGCCACTAGACAAGGCACTAGAGATGGTCGAATTTTTTTTCCAAAATTCGACCATTTCGACGATTTTGACTTAATTTCAAAGCCCCTGAACATGGTATCAACACCAAACATGCTGGTAATATAGAGAAGGGTTGGGGGTACACTCCACAAAAGAAAGTATGTCTCTAACACAAATAGTTTTTTCACAAATGAAGTTCAAATTCAAGTCAAAATTCCGAAAATCGGAATTTCGACTTTATTTTGTAACTTTAGAAAAAATAATATGTAGATTGGAGGATAGATTTCAACACTGTTCCCATCCCTGAATT
>CM070036.1:71413501-71425469 GCA_036250615.1 Ptychadena robeensis | reverse complement strand
CTAGATATTGTGTGTATGTATATATATCGATATGTTGATTTGTCGCAATGGTGGGTTGAAATGAAACTATAGGGTATCGTACTAGGGTCAAGTCTATGATTTAGTTAAAGGTTTATTCATCAATCTATAATGCCCACTTGGGGCTATATTTCATAATATCCAATCATGATGCTTTAGATTATTTAGCACAAATTGTACCCAATAGTATCCCATGTGTAGTTATTTATTGTAAAATATCAACTCCACTGTATAATAGGGGCACAGTATATTGGAGAGGCAATGCCTCCCTATCCATGCAGGTGACAGAGGAATATTAGATACCGAGGTAAAATTATTCAGCCAAAGTCAACAACTCCTAAGACAACGTGAGCATATGTCAACCACAAGAGATCGTGCTGAAGATCATTTACCTTAGGTTTAGAACTCCGGAGTGTATGTCCAAGATGTGCTGGGATGTAAGGAGATCACAAAGGGACGCCGCCGACTAGCTGGGTGCCTTCACATGTGGACAGACCACAATGACCCAAATGGATGGGGGCCAGCATCCGGCGCGCTGCTTATAAAGCAAGCGCGTCCGGGAGTGTACGTTCCCCATGCAGGTGGGTGGGGAGGGACCTGTGTGGGCGAGCAGTAAACCCCGGTAGACCAGGTCGGTAGCGACGTCGGATCCACACATTTACGTGCGGAGGCGGCGCCAGCACACAGCTGATCGTCGGGGTTGCGGTGTAGACCGCAAAACCGAAACCCCGCCGTGCATGTGCACGGTTGGCTCGGGTCTCGACTACCCGCCCACACAAAAGGACTAGCCCTAGACCGTGCAGAGGCCCCCATAGTGCTGATCGCTCCAGGGGTTAATTGTGTGTGAGGGGCGTGTTGACATGTGGGTAAATTGGAGCGAGGCTGAGCGGAGTGTACATAAGTTGCTGTATTAACATGTGAATAAATTAAGAGTGAACCTGAAATACATAACAGGGAGTTAAAAAGATATGCTTATGAATTGCACAATGTGTGGTGATTCCCAAATTATTGTGTCAATTGCGTTGTAAACCATGATTGTTGTAAAATAATATGTATCAGTTTTTTGTTTGCAAATATATCCTGAATAACGATATACTGTGTATCAGTTTGTGTTTTGAAATCCAGACAAAACACTTAATATCTATTTGTTTAGAAAGTCTGTATATTCGTGTGTCATAAAGTATTTAGAAAGGTGAGGGATCAGAAGGCGTATTCAGATTTCAAATATGTTATAAAGTGCATTATAGTTCTGTCTAAATGTTGAAGAATTAGATTGTGTTAGGCATGATTGAAGCATCCAATGTGTGCCGATGTGATGGGAGTTCGACAGGGAGTATGTATATGATCAGTGTATAGTTATATTTAATTTTTATAGATATTGGAGTTAATGGTGAATTGGAGATCTCAACCCATAAAGTGCAACAGTGTGTGCCATATTCATGTGCAGATTGTGTGTTATTCATAAATCAATTGAAAAATAAGGTGCATTGCGTGTGTTACATTGTATTAATAAATAGGTAAAAGCATATAAAAAGTGTTATACATTATTACATTATTATACATTATATAAATAGATAGGTGGATAAATAGTGTTATAGATTATTACATTGTTGTATATTATATAAATAGATAGGTAAAGGCATATAAATAGTGTTATATATTATTAAAGTGGATATTAGGGTCCATTACATGTGTCTAATTATAAGAAGGTAAGAGTATAATAAAAAACCAAGTTCAAATTCAGATTCCAAAGCATAGATCTAAAGTGCATATATATAGGTAGGGTACAAGATATCTAAAAATATATAGTACACAAGAAGTATAACACAAATTCATTGTTAATCAGAGGGTGACCGTTGAGTAAGTGTCAATGTTTATCTATAAAAATGGTTTATAGGAGATCATTTCATTCAATCCAGGGTATTGTGTAGCCTTTAAATTAAATATCCATTTAGTTTCCTTTTTTAAAAGATTATTGTCCATGTCTCCACCCCTCGAATTAGATGTGTAGGCCTCTAGGGCAAAAAATTGTGCATACGAGACATCAAAATTGTGAGCAGTGCCTATATGGGCTGTAATGGGTGTAGATACCATGCCTTTTTTTATATTGTATATATGTTGATAGACCCGTGTCTTTATCATTTTTTTCGTTTTACCTATGTAGTATCTGCCACATCTACATAACATGAGGTAAATGACTCCCATAGTTTCACACGTAATATATTGTGTTAGTTTATGTCTCTTTCCATTTGGTAGGTTGATATATTGTCCTTCAACAAAATGTTCACATTGTTCACATTTGCCACACCGATAAAATCCAGGATTCCTTATCTTTCTTTCATTGGAGAGGTGGCTATTTACCAATTTATCTTTGATTGAACAACTTTTTTTATAGTAATCGTTGGTACTTGGTTGATGAATTTTGAAATTTTGTCGTCTGAGAGTAGGATCTGCCAGTTATTCGATATGATGTTTTGGATTGCTTTTGTTTGTGCGTGGAAGGGTAAAACCATATTTACTGTAGTTAAGTGTTTTGTCTTCGGTTTTGGTTTTAATAATTCAGTTCTATTTAGTGCATTGGCTTTTTGGAAGGCTCTTTTCAGACATTTGTGGCTGTAGCCCCGTGTTCTTAATCTTTCTGTTAGAGCTTTTGAGTGATGAAGAAAGTCTAGAGGTTCGGTACAGTTTCTTTTTAATCTAATGAATTGGCTATATGGTATACTGTTGATGAGGTGTTGTGGATGATGACTATCTGCCCTGAGTAGGGAATTCCCTGCTGTCGGTTTCCTATATAGTGATGATCTTACCCTATTGGAATCATTCAGACTGATTTGTAGATCGAGAAAGGGTAGATTCTCTTGTGAATAGGTATATGTAAAGCCCAGGTTGAAAGGGTCCCAGGAGTGGCCGGCCCAAAATTACCCCAAGAGCGACAACTCATCCGAGAGGCCACAAAAGACCCCAGGACAACATATAAAGAACTGCAGACCTCACTTGCCTCAATTAAGGTCAGTGTTCACGACTCCACCATAAGAAAGAGACTGGGCAAAAACGGCCTGCATGGCAGATATCCAAGGCGCAAACCACTGTTAAGCAAAAAGAACATTAAGGCTTGTCTCAATTTTGCTAAAAAACATCTCAATGATTGCCAAGACTTTTGGGAAAATATCTTGTGGACCAACGAGACAAAAGTTGAACTTTTTGGAAGGTGCGTGTCCCGTTACATCTGGCGTAAGAGTAACACAGCATTTCAGCAAAAGAACATCATACCAACAGTAAAATATGGTGGTGGTAGTGTAATGATCTGGGGTTTTTTTGCTGCATGACCTGGAAGGCTTGCTGTGATAGATGGAACCATGAATTCTACTGTCTACCAAAAAATCCTGAAGAAGAATGTCTGGCCATCTGTTCGTCAACTCAAGCTGAAGCGATCTTGGGTGCTGCAGCAGGACAATGACCCAAAACACACCAGCAAATCCACCTCTGAATGGCTGAAGAAAAACAAAATGAAGACTTTTGAGTGGCCTAGTCAAAGTCCTGACCTGAATCCTATGGAGATGTTGTAGCATGACCTTAAAAAGGCGGTTCATGCTAGAAAACCCTGAAATAAAGCTGAATTACAACAATTCTGCAAAGATGAGTGGGCCAAAATTCCTCCAGAGCGCTGTAAAAGACTCGTTGCAAGTTATCGCAAACGCTTGATTGCAGTTATTGCTGCTAAGGGTGGCCCAACCAGTTATTAGGTTCAGGGGGCAATTACTTTTTCACACAGGGCCATGTAGGTTTGGAGTTTTTTTCTCCCTAAATAATAAAAACCACCATTTAAAAACTGCATTTTGTGTTATCTTTGACTAATCGTTAAATGTGTTTGATGATCAGAAACATTTTGTGTGACAAGCATGCAAAAGTATAAGAAATCAGGAAATCAAATCGTTTTGCACACCACTGTATATAACAACCCTTCCCAGTAATGGTCTCATTCATAAACGGATGTCCGCCTGCATCCTTTAGATTTGTTCTATAAAAAGCTCTTTTCCTGAGTTTGTGTGTGTCTTTTTCTTTACATGCTTCATTTGTTACGTTTGACATTTTGTAAAATTCTATTTATAATGGCTAAATAGCACAATGCTGGCATATGCAAAGCTCTTTTATCTAGATTTGTTGTCTAAAAACAAATGGCACACTTATTTATTCATTTCAATATTCAGCTGAAAATCCCTAATGCACACTTTGCTATGCTGTTGTTAAAAGGAAGAAATAAATGGATTGTATTTAAAATTGCAGGCTAATGCAAGGTCTGTATACATCTTTTATGGATTGACAAGAAAGATAAGAATTATTAAAGGCAGAACAGGGGAGTATGAATATAACATTACAGAAGTGGTTAGAGATAGTACTACAAATGTCCATGTGCTGGATTATGTATTGTGCCGTTCATACTAAGTATGTTGTTTTAACGTAAAAGTATGGTTTTAGTTTGAATAACAAGTGCACATTAAAATTCTAGACATAACTAATTTCAAACACAGAAAATTCAGTATTTCGTTCTTTCATCTGGGGAAAGATAATTTGTGCTTTATACTTTGCAGGAGAAAATATGTAATAATGTTAACCCATCAATTTCTGTGGCCATGTTTGTTACATTTGCTGGCATTTCAAATTGTTTGACTAACTTGGGCTTTGGACAGATTCATGACCATTCTCTCCATTGGTCTGATTTGCTGTTTATTAATCTTTCCATCTGCCTATCGATCAAGTTATTTTCCTTATCTATGGGGAGGCTTAAGATCATGTGTAATATTTGACTTTATGGGGGTATAGCAGTGTAAGAATTTAATTCTAAAAGCAGTTCAAAAGCAGGAGTGTGCCAGGACATTGTTAAAAGAGGGTAGAGGTGATTTAGGATATGGGGAAACCATATAATGCCACTTAATGTTAATGTAGGTTTTATTACACTACAATTAAAATTTACATACATTACGCTGTCTATTCGCTAGCTGTAATCAGACACTCCATGAGGGAGAGAAATCAGCTTTTAAAAAAAGCTGAATGCGAACATTAGCAAACCTTTTAGAAGTTCCTCTTCTGGCAAAGTGCCTGAACAACTCCTGTAATCTGCACCAAGTTGGAATTTGCCGTTCCCTACTTTTTGTTTTCAAATATGTAAAAAAAGAAGCACTTCTCCATCCTAAAAGTATCAGCCTGGAATAACGTAGCATTTCTCAACAAATACAATAGGTGTCCAGGTTCTTTTGGCTTTAGACCTGTATTTTCTATATAGATTTGAAAAATACTCATGCAATTAGTGAAATGGTGTGTTATCAGATACCTTGAACACAGCACTGCATACAGAATTCATTGCATCATAACACATGCAAATACATCAATGTGCACCAATTCACATTAAGATGCATGTTGACATTCAATACAAAGTACATTGTGAACAAGAGGAATCCTTTTTCATTGATTTCAAAGAAAAAACATATAGGGCAGTGATGACAAACTGTCCAAATGGAAACACATAACCCATTTTTTAAGGCCAAGTCCCCAAACGGAAACACATAACCAATTTTTTAAGACCAGGTGCCCAAACTGAACCACATAACCCACTTCTTAAAGTGCCAATATGGCAATTTAACCTAAATACTGAAGTTTTAGTTTAAACAATGGGAGACACAGATTTTTTGGCAATAACGAATGCAGTTACCACTAGCATGTACGTTACTGGCAAAAAATCCAAATGCAGCCACACGGCAGTGTGAAATGGCGCTAATTTTTAAAAACATTTACATAAATACAGTAATGAGAAGAAAGCAGGGAGTTTGGAAACCCCTCAGAATTTGAAAGGAACTTGTGGCATCCTCAACTCCATGGCAGCGTCATTATATATATATGTTTATTCATATACAGCCAGTTTCTACACTGTGGCTGTACCTTTTATCATACTGTTGTAGTTTTCCCCACCAAACAGAGGGAAACTGCCAACAGGCTAAAACACAGTCTGTCTACGTGTGCTACCCAAATTGGCTGTGTGTGCCATCCTGGGCACCCGTGCCATAGGTTCACCATCACGGATATAGGGAGAACATGCATAAATAAATAAATTAATGGTGGCACCACTTCAAAGCCACCCTTGAACAGCCAGTTTAACTCGGCTTTTAAAGTGTACTTGAAATTAGAACCCTGTTTGTTAATAAAACCAGCAACTGATCTCTCTCCATGTTTTCAGATGATAATGCGTAGCAGTATACATTTAGGCTGTGCTTGCATTTGAGCTTCTGGTTACTTTAATTGGAAATGCAAGAGCAGCCAAAAATGCAGATTGCAAAATGCAATTGCACCTCCTACCACATACAGTGTTAAAAAGTCCTTAATGTAAACTAAGATTAAAGGATAAGAGTAATCTGCAGGACTTAGAAAAAAAAGTTGGACATAGAGGAACAACCATGAAGGTTATGGTAAGAAGTGCGTAGCATGTGCTTTTGGCTGATGGGGCATAAAGGAATTATTTGCATGGCTCCACCCAATGTCCTGAAGTGAGGATTTTTCCCTTAACTTTTGGGATATATTATGGATTTGAGCATGCAAATACCTTCTGTTTTAAGAAGACTTAAGGGCTTGTTTCCATTATACGTCGGGACCCCTCCCCTATATGCATCACACAGACATTGCCTGCTCGGCGAATGATCTGTTTACACATCCGCCGGTGCAGAGGCTGAACGTACTTGACTACGTTCAGCCTTACAACGGCAGAGCGGCTCAGCACAGTGAAGACAGAGTCTCCACCGAGCAGGTAAGTCTATCTACTACGTCGGGAAGTGTACGCTTAGCGGAGAGGTCCTGACGTAATGGAAACTTTGTCTAACTGTGCTAAAAATTTAGAAGACAGGAAGTTACCATTCATCTGTGTCTCAGGAACTCTTTACTTTGGCAATCCTGTGTATATCATTTCAATGCATAGACAAGTATACAAACATCAATGTTTTTATAGATAATTAAGGTATTGTTATCTTGTATTACATTGAAAACTGGAAGGGCAGTTAATATTCTTTATAAATACATATATATATATACATGCTCTCTTCAACAAATAGCCAGATCAATCACTTTCCAAAGCTTTTATTATTACATCAATAAATAAGGTGCTCAGCCATGTGCTATACTTGTGGGTCATAAGGATAGGCATGAAATCACAAATTTATCATGTATAAATGAATGTCATGATCCTTGGCAGGAGTTCAGCGCATAACATCAGTGCCAGTAAAATAAGCAAGTACCGCTAATGTAAAATGTTTAAGGTCAAAATATATAAACTAAAGATAAATAAACACACATTACTGTATTGATGGAGCACTTCCTGTACACATTTATACTGTTTAGGTAGAACAGAGTTCTGCTTTTTTTTAAATGCAAACGTATTGCTCTTTGGATGATGGTGGTTGCTACATATTCATTGAACTTGGTCTGATTAACATATATACTTTTAGATCTCTAGGGTGCCAGTGGAGCATTTCATATTAAATAATAGGAATACAATTCATAAAAAGGTGTAATCATGAGCTAGGGTATTTTTCAAAACCAGGTTAGTGATATTTTGTATTTTGAAGAACTTAAGCTCATTTTGATGAATGTGGAAGTTGTATACATGCTTAGCCATCACATACATTGGAAGAAAATATCAGTGGGTGATAATTGTGCTGAACCAGATCCTATGATAGCTAGCACTAATTGATCCACATCCTTAAAAAATAACTTTCCTTAAGAAAGAAAACTGCTTTCAATGTGCTTCTATGTAATAAATATCACCAAAATAAAGTCTCTGGTGCCCCAGATGTGCCCATTTGCAGTAAACCTCTCTTCCCTGGTGTGCCTTTCCCACATCCATCACACCAGGTTAGAGAGGGTTAACTGCAAATGGGCACATAATTGTACAGAAATCTGGACCTCAGCAGTGCGCTAGGGAGGTTAAAAAACTCTACAACTATCATTGATCTCTGATTGTCCCTCTTGAGTTTCTCTAATAGCCTATGCCATTGTTTTTGTGTTATTTGTAATTGACATTATATCAAAGGAACTACATACAAAGACAAGGGGGTAGTAAGACCCCTGGGGACTATAATGGTGAAAAGATAATAATTTACCAACGTGTTTAATCCAATCACTGAATGACCTGGGAGCTACTTGCATCGTCACACTGCGATGCTCTGCAACACTGACCCCCAGAACCCTAACACAAATGGAAAAGGAGAAAGAACCATCACCCCCCCCCCCCCCCCCCCCCCCCCCCCACCTACATACCACATTTTGTTACTTCTGCTGTATGATATACGTATGATGCAGGAAATGCACATAAAAATGTAAGCACCAGTACTTTATCTGGCCTTGCTTTGCTGTCCTTGAACATAATGCTCCTGATACCTAAAGAAGTCCAGTGATTGGATGAAGCGTGTTGGAAAACAAGAGCACTCTTTAGAGTCTAATGGGAATTTTAGGACCAGACTGGTGCAAGCATTGAAAACTTTTACTTAGATGTAGCTGCTGCACTTTGAACCTGAACCTTGAGGGAAGGATTTTAAGCTTGTATCGCAAATACTCAGTGGTTGAAATAACTTTTAATTGTACATACTGGGGTTGTGATTTAAGATTAAAAATTTGATCTTCATTTTCTTTGACTGGAACTCTATTATTATTTTTTCACCCTTAAAATCCCAAGGGGTCTGGCTATCCCTTTGTCTTTGGTAGTTGTTCCTTCCAAAAATTCCTTATGACAATACAACTCACAATTGCACATCACAAGTTAGGCTTTGTTTCCATTATATGTCCCGACGTAGCACATTGATATTGCCTGCTCGGTGGATGATTTGTTTACACATCCGCCGGAGCAGAGGCTTAACGTACTCGACTACATTGAGCCTTACATTGGCGGAGCAGCTCAGCGCCTTGAAGACAGATCCTCCACCAAGCAGGTAAGTCTAAGGGGTCCCGACGTAAATGGAAACAAGCCCTTAACCTGCACCACCCCCTACCTAAACTTTTTTTTTAACCAATAAACGTTTTATTGAATAGAACAACCAAGAATACAGAGATACGTTGTGGTACAGAGTATGCAAAGGTTGACCTCAGGGGTTCAAAGGTACAGCAACTACCCCTACCTAAACTTTTGAGGAATTCCTTACAATTCTTTTAAATCAATAAATTACTGGGGTTTAAGATGCTATAGTATATTTGAAAGGAACCAACTGTTTAAAATGTATATAATTTTTTATTGACCATAAATATAAAAAACCATGATTCATAAATAAATACATAAAATGTGCGGCGGATACATAATTTTACGGAATAATATCGATACATAAAGTGTGATAGATTCCTGGAAGTTATTTCAATAGTTTAGAGTCAGTCAACGACATGTTACTCATCAAGCTTTGTCAAGTGGAACTGACAATAATATCTAAAGAAATTACCCTACAGAGTTTTTCTTCTTATCCCAGCAACTATTTTACTCAAATACACATCCAACTGTGCAGAAATTTCCATCACTATATTTGGGCGTTTTTTTTTGTAACATTAATATTTACTATACTTACTTTACTAAACTGAGTGAAACACAGTACAGAGGATATTCTAGAGAAAGCTTGGTGTTAAAAGGCTTGTATTTGAAGTTGTCTAGTTTACCATACATTTTATTCTGACTTCCACGCATTCATGCTTTCTTATGTTTCAGTTATTATGTTATCTGTAGAGATTTGTCGATTAGTAAGTAAAGGCATGGCAGTTTAGCTACAACCATGACCGTATCTACAAGCTCACTTGAAAAGAGAGCGCTTCTCATTAAAAAAGCATATTTGCCCAGAGTTCTCAGCAAGATTACTTGTACAATAGGGAATGCATAGATATCAAGCTATGCTATTTACAGGATGGAGTGCCATCATTGCTGTAAAATAATCCATGTGAGTAGACATGTACATAAGTATTGCATGAAACTGTGTCAACAGATTCAATGTGAATGTGATTATCAGTATATGGTCATTTAGTTGTTTATAAGAATGCCTAGGTATGTGCACTGGCAGCATCATTTATATTCTAGGCATGTCTGCACTGTTATCTGATGAGATTAGTTATATAATAAACTATTTTTTTTTTTAGAAAATGCTCCCCTCTAAAGCTTGTTTAAGGTTTTGGTCTGTCAGCTTGATTTTTTTATTTTATCATTATTAGTGATGGCCGAACATCGGCCAGGACTGTCCGCGAACGGGCGGGTCGGACCTCTAGGTGGGGAATTTGAATCGGAAAAACCGGATGTGACGTCAGTGTCGTCACATCCGGCCCTGGAACACATACTGGAATGCATAGTTCCTGGTTCCGGGAGCCGGATGTGACGTCACTGACGTCACTTCCTGCTCCGACCCGGTTTTTTCACTAGAAGACCGGCTTTATGCCCGGTCTTCTAGTGAAAAGATTCTTCCTCCGGCACGATCACACAGGTTGTGATCCTGCCGGAGGAAGAATAGAGATCATCTTCTCGCTAGCGAACGGAGCAGGTCGAACACCCACACTGCTCGCCGGCGAGAAGATGGGCGAACATCCATGTTCGCCGCCGAACTGTTGCGGACAGTTCGGCCATCACTAATCATTATATTGATTCATTTGATCATCCGATAAGTGCTAATTAGGGCTGATTAAGGTCTTTGACAGAACATGGAGCATGTGCATAGCTCTCTGCTTGAACAGCAAAAACTGTTAGGCCAATTGGAATGACTTCAAAAAATACTAAGCTGAATTATTTTTGAACTAAGTTTTGAATTATTAAGTGTGATCATGGTAAGGTATTATTACCACCTTACTAGTAGGTTAATTGCTGGATTAGTGGCTGTGCATAGGTGTATGCAACCAGATTATTATAAAATGTTTATTTTTTATTTTTTTTTCCCTATAATATATGCTTGGTTTTTTTTATTATTGTACCAGTTATATGGCACATTTAGGTAGAAAAGGTTTTAAAAGTACGGTATTTTTAATAAAAACAATTTTATATGTCACTTTTAATATTGACTATAGAGTATATCATGCATGTCAAGAGGGATGTCAGACCAATGAACATGAAACTAGAGATGGTCAAATTTGTTATGAGTTAATTGCAAAGCCCCTGAGCATGGTATCATCACCAAACTTGCTGGGGTTGTAGAGAAGGGTTGAGGGTATACTACAAAAAAGAATATTGCTGTAACCCAAATAGTTTTTGCATAAATTAAGATTTAATGTCAAGTGTTTTTCTTTTCAAATGTTCTTACAACCCTCAACTACATCTCCAGCATTTTTGGTGATGATACTATGTTTATGGGCTGTGCAATAAACTGGTAAGTGGAAAAAAATCAACCATCTCTACATGTCTAACAGGGACGTGAATGCAAAATGAACAGGGTGCAGGTTTAAGGATTGTGTATTCCACAGGGGTGCAATGTTCAAGAGTGCAATTCAGAATGCAGGACTTGGGAGTGTATAACAATCAAAGTTCAAGGTTTGGGAATATATAATGTAACACGCAGAGCACAAGGTTACAAACTGTGTAATGCACATGCCAGTGTACAGAATTTATACTCAGTGCCCTTTCCCAAAAGTAGAAAATCTATCTTGAAGTTCAAAAATGTTTTCAATTTGCACACATTTTCTTACATTTTCCCAACCAATTACAGATTTCAAATTTGCTCATTTCCTTTTCCAATAGAGATTTAACCTCCAGCTCCCAACCAATACAAATCTTACCCCTCCATGATTGTCTTAGCTGTGTCAGGTAATCAGAGCTGAGGAAACCTTGTTCAGCTTTTATCTATCGCTAGCACTGTCCACAATGCAGAACCTTCAGAGCTAAAAGAGAGATGAGAAGTTTTGGTGTCAGTGGCAGTGATGTAAAAAAGGGTAGACTTTTGGCACTAATTAAAAAAGGAGGCTT
>CM070036.1:71343371-71356598 GCA_036250615.1 Ptychadena robeensis | reverse complement strand
GGTACTAGAGCAGGGAAATCTAAGCCACATGGGGTCTTCCCCAGAGCCCACCTAATGGGCAGTTAGGCAGGGATCCCTTAGGGGAACCGTGGGACTTTCCCGCACTCAGGTGGCCAGGTCCGGACTTCCCTAGTGAACCCCCCCAGGAGGCTGCGGACGCGAGTCCCCAAGGTGGTCCCCTTCAGGAGGGGAAGTCCTTTGTAACGGGTAGTATGGGATGACACCCAGGAGTAGAGATAGTCATATGTCCCGAAATAAGGGGTCGAGGCATGGCGGCAATAAATAAAGGATGGTCAATAGACAGGCGGAGGGTGTCGAGGCAGCGGCAGGGAGGATAATAATGGATGTCCAATAGACAGGCGGAGGTCGAGGCAGGCGGCAGGGAGGTTGAATAGTAAATACACGCCGGGCGTCAGGGAGAAAGCAAAGTCAGAGGATCGTCGAGTACAAGCGGGTCAAACACCGGGAGCAAAGCCAAAGGAATTCACAATACACATCTACTCACGAACTGCAATTCTACAGCACTGAGTGCAAGGGCGGTGGTTTCATATCGGAAGTGTGCTCCAGGGTCCGCCCCCATGTAGGGGAGGGATGGACACTCTGGAACACACCCCCAGCAGCCCTTTAAAACTCCCCGAAGGAGAGGGCTCGCGCGCACGCTACGCGCGGCAACGCGCACGGGCACGCGCACGGGGCGCGCCGGCGGCTCCACCATGGTGACAACAAGAGAGGCCCCAGGCGTACCACGAGTGACCCCAGGAACGTCAGCCACAGGTACAGGGTCGGGGGAGGCTAAGGCGGGGAGTGTAGAACGTACAAGCCCGGATGGTCCGGGATCCTGACAGGTATTAAGGTGAGGATGTGGTTACTAATCCTGGAGGGTAGGGCTTTTACAATTTTGGTGAGTTCCTTCCTGTAGGAATCTGTAGGATCCTCCTTAATTTATCCTGGAAAGAGGAGTGATGTAGGGCTATTTGGGAAGAAACACTGAGCATTAACCAGTTAAGAGTTAAGGTGAGTGTTTATTTCTATTTTCTGTCCATTTGTGTTACATACATGTCAAGTTTTCCTTTTCCAGATAAAAACTGATGCCACAGGCCCAATTCTTCCCCGTCTCAAAAGCTAGAGTTGACACTCATACCAATCCTCTAAGCAAGCGGGGAGGGGAACATTCCCCTCTCTCTAAACCTCCTAGCCCCTCACTTTCTTCTCTTTCTCGCCATCCTCCTGGATTAGTATTCCTGTGAACTCTAGGCTCTAGACAGTAGGCTCAATTGCAAGGTACAACTAAACCTACTGAGAGAGTTCACAGGAATAATACAAATCTACCTTGGGGAATCAACTTCTGCTTTACACTTTGGATGGGTTACAGCATTCAAGAATTACAGCATTCAAACAGAAAATACCGACATGTTGGATCACTGATCAATTTCTTATTAGATTCTGGTCATTCAGTCAACATGGGCAGTCATTGGTTCCCAAACGACTGTTAACACACATTGCAGTTGATCATTCAGGAACCAAAAAACATCCTGTCTATGGCTGGCTTAAGAGTTAAGTAAGTTATATGTGTATATAACTGTCTACAATCCTATGTATTCAATGTATAATTAGTGTTGAAAGTATTTATTATAACAGATGGGCACATTTCTATGAAAAGTAAACATATCAAATTGACTCTCTACAATGAAATCAACAAATATAAGGGTGTATTGAAATTGATGAGCAGAATCTAGGGGTGTATTGAACCTAATGAGCAGTATCACCGGGTGAAGTGAAATTAATTAGCGCTATCTGGGGGTGTAATAAAGTTAATGAGTGGTTGTGTACAATAAACATTAATCTTGCTTTCACTTTACACATCTAAGATAATTTACTGGCAACTCTCCTTCAATACCCAACAGGATTGTTCATTTATTTCCAGTCATATGCTCTTATTACCACTGTGGAGAGTCATCTGCTATTGTGAAAGTGGAAGTCCCATTGCTGGCTTTAGTTCATGAGGCAGAAAACCTTCTGTAGCTTCTCCATTCTGAAAGCTAAAGTGAGCACTCAAGATCAGCGTTTGTTGCATTTCACAATCCAATCGAGCTGTGTATAGCTTTCCAATAGAGATGATCTCGATCTTTTTGACTAGCTGAGTTTGTGAGTTTTGCAAGAGTATTTTTAAAAAGTAACCCCACAACCCTTTACTAAAGCTTCAGCAATTTTGGTCATGATTCCATGTTCAGGGGCTTTGTGATACGGTGTATCATTTTACACCGTAGAACTGCTTTTCACTGGTAGGTCCTCTGGTATAATAGTAGAAGTAGGTATAATAGTCTCAACCTATGGTTATAGTTTCAATACTGAATATTGATGTTTTATGTTTTGATCAATGCCATTTACAACAGAATTGTTTCCATTACTATTTTATTCTCCTGTTCTGAACATGTTACAAACGTCCATGGAGGTAATTCAGGGTGTTGCTCAATTTAGTATTAGATTTTATGACCCAAAGTGGTCACCCTGAGCCATATTTAGGGTTGCTTATCTTATAATGAATGCAATATTCAAATTCCTGATATTTTGTGAATAATTCTACTTATATTTGATTTGAAATTCATGAAAATGCGAAATTCTAGTGTATGCATTTGCAAAACTATATTATTTATATTTATTATCGAATTGTGATTACCTTAAAAATTAATGGTGCCATGTGGTATTTATTTTTGCATTGTGAATATAAAATCTCAGTGCATAAGCTTCCCAATGCTTAATATCATGAATATTCTAAATTGCGAATATCATCAACAATACTCGTGAAATTTGCAAATTCTTCAATAGCCATATCTAGGGAGATGGGGTTTGAGGAAGTAGAGAATAACCCTCCACCCACTGTTTTTTCCCCCGCACAGAGGCAGGGTATAGGGACTTTGAGGCCACCTGATTAAATAATAAATCACATGAGTGTAAACTGTAGCAAGCAGAAAAATCAAGCATAAGTAAATAATATAGTATAAAGGCGGTCAATAAATATCCGCACAGTAATCAGAATAACAAGTCCGTAGGAGAGAAGGTTTAATTCTTAGTCCATTGGTTTGTCATAAGGACACGAAGTAGTCACTTGAAAAGCCTTTGTATCACCGGACACTTGCGATGCCTGTAGACTGTGGCTTCAAAGAGGTAATAGTAGGGAAATGGTCACACAGCTCGACGCGCGTTTCAAATGGGCAGATCTTCTTCAGGAGGTGTAGCAATACCCATACTGAAGTAAAAGGATAAAAAGGGTATATGTGGAAGGTCACTGACGCAAGACCTTAGGACAAGAATGGAGGAACACCTGGAAATTAGGAGGGTGAACGTAATAATCAGATAGGTAAACATCAAAGTATAAGGTGTCAGGTTTCCGTCTGCAGGTAAGGTGCGTGGTAAGGCCCTTTTTATCCTTTTACTTCAGTATGGGTCTATGAATATATTACTTAACCTGCTGTTCTGTAGAATCGTATGAGCGATTCCATCTTTATTAGCCTCAGCTTCCAAAGGTTAACTCCGCCACCCAGCAAACACTTCATTCTTGTTATGTCTCGCCGTGGCTATATGTAAGCAGGGCCAGGAAGTGATGGAGGCCTGTTGGGGATCTTCCTAAATCACTAATTTTGTTGTTTTTTAATGCTTTCCACTCTATTTTCAGCACTTTTAGTGCCAAACATGTGAAGATTGTTTTCTGGCGGTAATCCTGTTTTCAATTCCAAATGGCACTATTGACAGTTTGCAGTCAAATATCTTGACTGTGCTTAAACAGTGATCTTTGATAAATATTTGCTATCAGTCACATAAAGCAACTGTGAATGGTAAATGGCCTTTAAATGTAACAAATGTTTATCTGCCAAATGTGCTATAAAATGTTCATCAGTGTACTTTCACATAATTGTTTTTAAATATACCCCTATGTCTAGTCAAAACTGTTTGACTAGAGTGGCTCTTTACAAAAAGAGAATTATTATTTAATAGAGAAAGTTTTGTTTATCAGCTGTAAAACATAAAAACACGAGCAAACTGTAAAAATACAGCAGTTCTGGGGTTTGAAAGGAGGATTATACATCCCGTGTATCTACGGTCTTCATTTAAATGCATTGGTTTCTTCACTAATCTAAAACATATGCACACTCCAAAAAACTCAATTACTTTCCAATCCATTAGAACAAACACGGCACATACTGGATAGACAACTGAAACATATTGGCTATTGCTCAGTAAACAAAAAAATACCTAAAAAGGTCAAAGCAGAAAAGCCCAACTATATTGTAGACCGTCCCTTCAATTTGAATGTTACATTAGATCTGGTTTCTTTTGTGACTTGATTAATTCAAGGTCTTGAGTCCACTGATACAAAACACAAACCAGGTACATGTAGCAGAAAGAGAAAGAACTGAATGTTAGAATGGAGGGTGGAATAATATAGACACTAGATCATTTGTATGATAAAGGAAATAAGGCCAACGTATTCAGAACATTGGATACACCATGCATAAATGTTCTAGAAGAAACCAATTTAGGTTGTATAGAAATAAAAAAAGAAATAAAGAAAGAAATAAAACGACCCTGATCACACCCATTATACATCTATGGGCATAGGTAGATGCCTAGGCAATATTTGAATTCATGATATTTCGCCATGAATTGCTATTATCTTCAAAATGCTATTATCTTCAAAATTGCTATTATCTTCAAAATGAATTATTATCATGTTCCGATAATTATTATTGAGTTGCGATTATTATTAACGTGCTAAGCGACTATACAACATGAATGAATGAAGTTGAATATTGCAAAAAAAAGGTAAATATCGGCTATTTAAAAATTGGCAAATATCTCTAATATTGTGGTGAATATTCACAAATTAAAATTGTCAATATTAACAAAAAATATTCACCATTCGAATATTAAAGCTTAACATTAGTCTGAAATTGCTGTGTATGGCAACCAGTTGGCTCTCTGCTGCCATCTGTATAATCTCCAACTGCAAAGAACTTTGGAAGAAAGTTCATGGAAAACTATGGAAAATTTTGACTGTTGCTCTTTTACAGCATGATCCAGTTTTTAATTTAACTTCTACCCACATTCATCTTATTATAGCTTATGTCAGCCTTTATGGTAACAGCAGTAATGGAAGCCTCTTCACATTAAAAACAACTCTATCCTATTATTTTATGCCAGGCCATGCCCATCTAACCATCCATCTTGCACATTAGTACAGTTTATTTTCTGTAATGAAAAAGCTCCTTGTAGCCATGTTGCCTCTGGCCTGCTGCTCTTTTATTGGTAAATATTGAAACTCATCTTGGTCAACTAAGCAACACTTGGGCATTCCTAGATATAAAAGTTATAATAACAAGACCACTGGGCTATACATGGACCATGCAGAGAATGGAGCTGTGGTACGGACCCAGTGGATACTGCATGCCACCTGTCGACAATTGCCATTAGTATAAAAATGTATTAAAATCAAACAGGGTTGTTTATTTGGTAAGAATGGGTAACACTGTAAGGATGATACCCCCAAGTTTTTGAGGAGTACATTGTACCTTTAATAGAGTAAGTAAATCTAAGTGTTATAATACTAGTGGACTGTCCTATGGTTATGTGTTACTGTAATTCTTACTGTACAGTACAGTGATAAATGTATGTGCTGTCACACAGCCTAAGGGTAGGCGTTGCTTGCCATTTAGAGTCTATAGCCATCCAGAATCTATAAATTACATCATGGGAAAATGTAATTGGTTATAGAGATGGTCAAATTTTATTTAAAAAATTCGACTATTTCGATGATTTCTAATTAATTACAATGCCCTTGTACATGGTATCATCACCAAACTTGCTGGAGATGTAGAGAAGGGTTGGGGGGAAAAATAAAAATAGTTTTTGCACAAATGAAGTTCAAAGTCAAGTAAAAATTTTGAAAAAAATTATGCAAAAACTATATGTGCTAGAGAGCAAAACTTTTTTTGTTCAAATGTTTCCACAACCCTTCTCTATATCTCCAGCATCTTTGGTGATGATATAATTTTCAGAGGCTTTGCATCAGCTCACAAAGTCAGCTAGTCGAACAATTCGACCATCTCTAATTGGCTGTTGTTTGTGGAGATATTGGAAAGCAGAAGTTCTGCATCATGATAACAGACATGCTCATTAAGCCAATATTACAAAACATTATTTGCTTTATACACATACTACATTGCTTTGTATTGCTTTGCTTTTGTTAAATAACAAACTAGTTCACCCGAATTCCCCGCAAAACTGATGCACACAGACTTCCTCTCAGACTGTCTTGTTTAGGGTTGGGCCCACCAGTGCTGGAGTTACAAATCCACTTAACTTCAAAGCCATTAGGAAAAGGAACAGAGCTTAGCTGTTAGAGGCATTTGCTGTTCGCTAACACTGTACTTATGTGATGGTGTGCGATGGCAACACTGCTTTGCAAGATATCACATCATCTGGTGGTAGACAGAGCATGGTGGCTCAGGTGATAAGCAGTCTGGCCATGCAGCGCTAGAGTCCTAGGTTTGAATCCTGCCCTGTAAGGAGGCCAATCTCTTGGCAAAAAATCGGATCGGACGGTGATCCGACATGTTGGTAGATTCCTGGGCCTCTGAGGGGCTGTCTGCAGCGTGATGACTTCATCATGCACGGCCAGTTGTGCTGAGAATTGGCCGTGCACCCTTGTGTGCCAGCATTTACATTGGATGGGGGCCAGCTGCAAGATCCTGTTCCCAAAGTAATGAGATTGATCTAAAAACTACAGACATTACATTACAGTAATTTTTTAGATCGATTTCTGGTGGATATATTCGTTTTGCAGCCAATTTCGTGGATAGCGGTCGATTCTTTTTTCTTTGCTAGAAAAATTAATAGTCTATGACCACCTTAATGATATGACTCTGTAAAGCGCTGCGTAATATGTCTGTGCTATGTAAATACAAGATAATAATCTTTTGAGTCTTGAGTCACCTTTTTAAGAAATTTTTCTGTCAGAAAATATCTGTATTTTGAGTATTGACAAATATTACTCCAGGACGGACAAGTGAACATCAGAGATTACTATTAGAGCACTGAACCCCTTTGTAAATGTATCCTGTAGGAAAAGAATTGGTACCTTAAGGGTGCATCAACAGTAGGCAGCTTACAAGTGAATTTTCCTATTTCATTTTTGTTACAATTTTTACTTAATGTTTTGAAAGGAGAATTTCTATTACAACTTTACTGACCATCTGATACTGCTTTTGGAAGTTTAGAGAAGTATTGCTATGGATGAATGGTCTGTAATGTGATAAACCTAGGTGTGAAAGAAAAATAAATGGGTGTCAGCAATGCTCTTCTGAAACCCTTTTATTAACAGAAACTACCCTTACATTCATCTATTGTTGAGTACATGCCAACATGTAACCTAGTAATAGACAGTGAATAGCAAAAAATGTCAGGGTGTGCTGTTATTTTGGGCAGCATTGCTTTCATACAATATGTTTGTCTTTAGCTATAGATTGGCTATTACACATCTACAACCATTGGAAATGAATTTGGTCCACTTGCTTCTGCCATTAAGGAGCTAAAGTTCATTGAGGGAACAATGGGTTCCAATATCTACTGTGACATAATGAAACAGGAGATTATTCCCTTCCTTCAGAACCTGGGCCACAGGTTTCAACATGATAACAACCCCATATACACCTACCAGACGAGCACTGTCTTGATAAAGAAGCTAAGGGTTACGCTAAAGGGACCCACACAATTTTGACACTATTAACATTTTGACCCAGTGCTCACTTGTTTTCTTTTGTTGCCAGAGGTTAAGATAATTTTTAACTGTGTCTGTAGAAAAGGTTTTTGAGGGAACAGCAACTTTACTGTTATAAGAACTGTACACAGACTACTTTACATTATATCAAAGTGTATATATCTTTGTAACTGGGGGGGGGGGGGGGGGGGGGGGGTCATGAAGGGGTTAAGCAGGTGTTGGTTTCACACCAGATGGGAGCCATTTTCCTGCAGAAGTTTTCAGAAAGGAATCTACTGCGGCCTCCGTCTTACCGAGATGCCTCTCAGCCAACCCTCAGTCCTGTCCCCAACCAGCAAATAAAAGGGGACATGATTGCTTAACTGCAGCCAAGTCTGACTGCAGGGTATGGTCTTAGGGATTGTTACAGACAGTCTGTCCCATAGACGATCACAGGAACTGACAGCTGAACAGCAGCTACAATCACAGCTCTCACAGGAGACCCCTCCCCCAGCTGAGGGGAACTTTTGGAGCTAGCAACTCCCAGTTGGGCTGGGCGCTAGAATCTTCCTGACCTTTCAACATAAATGCAAAACAACTTATCAACCTTTTAACTCCCAGGGGAGGGAGGACAGGACAACACAACACATTAAAGCCAGATTCTCCTGACACCCTGCTACATCTTCAGCGTTGTCCCATGAAAAGATGTTATAAACTTTCAACCACAATGTGAGAAGTGTACATACTTTGTGACATACTGTATATGGATGTCATGTTATATAACAACTTGACCTATACATGCATTTGCTGTCTGTTACATCAACACATACTTTAATTTTAAAAGAAAATGCTTGAGACAATTTGGGTTTTTCAAGAAGATTCTTACAAATTTGCTGCTAACTTAATTTGAAATACCTTTTTAAAATAATTGAGCATGGCACCACCCCATACCACCTCTTGAGGAAGACTTGGTCCCATTACATTCCTACTAGAGAGTCCACATTTGCCTCTAAAGTCCAAGGGTGGCTCATCTGACCAGTAGGTAAGTTCGCTGGTAGAATGAAATAAGGCCAAACTCAGTTTGTTGGAAAAGTTGTGTTTTAAGCTAGCCATACACGGCACGGATTCCCTGGCTGATCGATTCACCATCCGATCGATTCCGGCGATTCCGCCGGGATCCTCAGGTGTGATCGATCGGCCAATTAAGGAATCCGATCGCTGCATACCACCTTGTCCTGCCGGATCCGTGTCCGATTGATCACCTCCCGGAATGCAACTCCCGCTGATCTGGGCAGAATCGGACCCGAAAGACCAACATGTTGGTTCTCTGGCGGATCCGATTCTGAGCCCCCGATCGGTCGGACCCGATCGGACGGACAAGGTGGGCTGCACGGGATTCCGGCCCGATCGTTTCGCGTGCACGCGCCCGGAATCGATCGGGCCGGAATCCGGTGCAAATCCGACCCGTGTATGGCAGCCTTTACATATAACTTGAAGGCTGTATTTTTTTGACATGTAGTTTTCACCGAAGGCAACCTTTGTATAAGCATTACTTTATGATGTCCTCAGTTTGCATTGCCCAGACCTGTGACAGGTTAACTTTAAACAATGAGATGTGACAAATGAAATCCTGTACTGCTATCATGGACGACATTGCTTTTTGACAATTCACATATCTGACCTTAACATGAGTACAATGTATGATCTTATTACTGTCTAAAAAGAATGCACACATTTCATTTTGATTGTTCTTGTACTAAAGGTTTTGTAGAAATTGTTTGTGATCCTTAACAAATCTGCCAGAAACTTTTATTATTTTCAGCTCCCATTGTTTCAGCATGTGTGGGAGATCTGTAATAATTACAGATGGTAAAAAACAAAGATCTGTAGAGCTATTTGTTGTGTGCTGTCAAACTTCAACCTTTTTGTGTGTGATGTACATGACATTTTTCCATCAAAGGCAAGCTTCTGTATTGTTTAGAAAATGTCTCTTATTATGTACATACAAAACAGCGCACTGGTAACAACGTATTTTCAATTTAAATTGTTAAAATTGCAATGTACTTTTTATGGAAAGTATTTTGGTATACAGGTGCAAAATTATTATTATTATTATTAATATCAGAATGAATCAGCATATGAAAGCTCAGGGTTATTATGGCTTTATTTCTTCTTATATGGTCATGTTCTTGGCTCTGAACTCATTTTGACTTAGCTATAGAGTCATTTATGGTTCAGTTCTTGGCTTTGATCAAATGGTTGTGAGCCTAAATAACATACTTCTGAGTAAGGTCACATGATCCCGTCTATTTAATAATACTGCCCAAGTTTTTTAAATATATAGTCATCACTGATATTTTGTTTGGAGACATTTCCATTCTTGTCTGTAATAGAAGGGTTAGTAATCTGGTAACATTGTCCTAATCTGTTAATGAGATTATCTGGTAAAATGGTCCCATTTTAGGCTCTTGAAATAGTTCTGATTATTTTACACCTTCTATAACAAAGCAAAATTGCAACTATAAAGCTACCCATACACCTGTCAATTTTTCTGTTCGATCAACTGCAACGATCGATTGGGAAATTATTCCTGCCCACCTGGCATGATCGACCAAGAACATGATAAAGAAGAAGAGATCGAACAGAAGGTGGTGGGACATGGCAGTTTTTGTGGTCGACAGCTCACCGATTGATGTATTCTTAGTGGTGAGCCTTGATTGATTCCTGTTCGATCAGACTAGTGAAGTATATACAAGCATTTTATATAGACCCACCCTGACATAAGTCCATATCTAATTAATTCGAGGAATCAACCTTTTTTGGTAGCCCATGATTTTTTCTGGGCAGATATCGGCAATAAAGCTATTAACCAAGGTGGTGTGCACTTCAAGTTCTTTGCAATCGTTCTTCGATTGTTCGATCGCATGTTCTGATTGAATCAAGAAACAATCATTGACCCATGTTTGGGTACATTTTGTGTGTTTTATGTCATATTTCTGACAACATGGATGTGGAATAAGTAAAATGGTCTACCATAAAATGTTGCTTCATTTGATATAATATGCTGCCATTCTTGGCTTTGTTTGTTTTTCTTAGCATTCATAACAAAGTTCTGACTATTATTATGGTCCTATTTTTGGCACTAAAACCATTATTCTTGGACTGCTAATACACTTATATCTTTGCTCCACAAAGACAGCTCTGGATCTGTTAACCATTATTACTAAGTACCATTATTGGCTTTAAGAACTGGAAATATTTAAAACTAGGGACATGGTCCCATTCTTAAACTTCATACTTATTTATAGTTTTATAGCTTTTCAAATCTTGAACCTGGTAATGTAGCATTGTCCTTGGTCTCATATTTTTCAGA
Organism: Ptychadena robeensis; assembly: GCA_036250615.1. Lineage (NCBI taxonomy): Eukaryota > Metazoa > Chordata > Amphibia > Anura > Ptychadenidae > Ptychadena > Ptychadena robeensis. Next base: position 71,345,472 of record CM070036.1, on the reverse strand, counting down.
TTTTGGTGTCATATATTTTTTGTCTTTCATATCATAGTTCTGTATTTGGCAGTAAAAAATCTTCCAAGAAGATTGTTTGGAAACCAATGTTGGGCTGGTTCGTTATGGAGTTGTGATGGTAAATGGTACATGTAGTTATCCCAGTGACAAGCAGATTCTGTCAACAGATTATAGTGATAGGCGGTAATGTGAGGTTAATGGAAGGTAGAAAAGTTACAGGCAGATAAGTGACAGGCAGTATGGGGTAGACAGAAAAGTAACTGGGAAGTTTGGGTGATAAGTGACAGGCAGCAACTGCTGCATTAACAGAAGCAATGCATTCCCTGCCTACCTAATTGCCACTGTGTTGTGACAAACACCTTGACACAATCATATAATGAAATGTCTGGTTGCACATAAAGGGGGTTGAGATAGAAAGCTTTCAGCAGCACAGAGGAATGGGGCAAGCCCCCCCCCCCCCCCCCCCCCCCCCCACCTTATAACCCCAGCCTATTCCATACCTCCTATGAAGAAATAAACTTAATAATAAAATAAAAACATTGCAATAATTATACCATTGGACAAATAACATTATTAGTACCTAATAAACATATTAGTATTAAGTATCACCTAATCATATATTTAAATCAACTATGATTTTGAACGTTTCCAAAAACAGAGCCAAAGCCTTGCATATATCTTATCAAATCACAGTTACTAAATAACTAATCAAATCATCTGCCTTATTGGAAATCTTGCTAGCTGACTGGTTTTATGAATATATTTTCAGAATAAAAACAGCATGGTAGCTGGCATAGCACAGCACGAATTAGAGTGATGGGAAAACCACATCTTTTGCTATGTACAACACTAATAAATGAGAATCTAATTTGCAGCCGAGTACCTACTTTCCACAAATTAAAAATAAACAACACTTTGAATACCTCATAATTTTTTGGAATGTTGCCGAGTCAGTAAATTATGACTTTACATGAATATCATCTGCAGGAAATATCCAATTTGAAAGCCATCTAGGACAATAAACCTATAATACCTTTGAATTGATAAGAAAAGCATACCATGGAACCCCAACCCGTGCCATTGAATGTAAGGGGAACTTATAAATTGTATTGGATTGCTGAAAATATGTACAACCCAGTTCTAAAAGCAGCACATGAATAAAGGTGGGAGCATGATCTGCCATAACTAAAGGTATTGCAATGCACACACATTCAAATGAAATGTATAATAGATAACAAGGATATATATTTTAAAAGCAGAGCTTTTAATAAATTCAATGGGGAGCAAGAGGAGCTATTCAGAGAAATTTTAAATGTTTTTCCAATAGCATTGGAGGATAGATTACTGCATGGTGCACAAATATAGAGGTCATTATTGATTGTAACCTTTGAGAATCAATTTAAAAATGGTCCCCTCAAACTGGAATTGGGCTTTGAGTTTATGCAAATATTTTTATCTCCTTATCCTCACAACAATTCTCTTACAAAGTGACAAAGAAATTATTTGAAAAAAAACCCCCTAAAAACCAACCATCCTCTTGTCATGTTCAAAAAAAATATCCTACAGCCAAATATATAGTATGTTGGATAAAGACAATTGCAATAACCCAAATTTTTGCAGGCAAAGAAGTGTCCTCGAATATTTACGTACTGTAGAGTTGACCAGGGTCACCCTGAAGACTCAGAGTGCTTCTGATAGCAGGTGTATGCTTCACCCCAGATTTGGTGTTGGGCTTTACCCTCCTCCATTCTTTAAGGAGCATGTACCTTGCTTAGTACTATAAGCAAGGGTATTTTCCAATGTCCACATAATATTTTCCACATTTACGTTGCTGCACTATGAAGGAAAATCTTTAGTGAGTTTCTATTGTTGTAAATTCTAAATTAGACACACATGATGGGCACATAGGAGACTAGGCAAGATTTTCTTCATAGCTCTGGGCAGCTGGTAAATTCACAGCTGGATGGCATTAAGCGAACGCACCCTGGAGACTCTGAGCGCTTCTGATAGCAGGTGCATATTTTACCCCAGATTTGGTCTCGGGTTTTAAGCTAGCCATACACGTGTCGGATTCCATGTCCAATCGATTCATCATCCGATC